>JAQMYF010000026.1:35038778-35052363 GCA_030014195.1 Neosilurus mollespiculum | reverse complement strand
AGTCGTACTAAGCATTTCTCTACATATTGTACTGTGTATAATTTGTATGTGACAAATAAAATTTGAATTTGAATTTGGTATAAAACACAACACAGCCTTTTGCCTCACAGCAAGAGGAATCTGGGTTTCTGTGTGGAGTTTGCAAGCTTGCATGGGTTTCCTTCGGGTTATCCTCTTACAGTCCAAAGACATGCACATTACGTCAACTGGCTACTGTAAATTCCCATCGGTGACAATGGTTGTTTGTGTTTGTGTTTGACCCTGCAGTAGAAAGGGGACCTGTTCAGGTAGGACGCCGCCTCTTGCCCGAAGTCAGCTGGGATTGGTTGCGGTTTCCCTGCAGCCCTGAGAGATAAGTGTTATAGATAATGTATGGATGACTATTAGCAATTCCAAAAAAGTTTCAGTGAAATTACTGATATCTCTTAATTCTATTTTTGAAGAAAACATAGTGTGGAAACAATCCCTTGTTTCTAATGACCTGCACTGAATATTGCCCTCTCTAATATGGCGGACGCGTTGACGTATGACGCTAGCTGACATCAGCTGCATTTACTTTTCCTGCATATAATCTATATAATCTCTGCGATCACTGATTACATGACTTAAAAACATAAGGAACTTTGCATTTCTCTCATGTATTTTAATTTTTTTTTTTTTGTGTGTGTGTCTGTGTGTAAAAATTCCGCTTCTTGTGGGTTTCAAAAATAGTATATGTATCTGTGTGTATGTGTGTGTCTGCATGTCCGCCGTCTGCGGTTCGTAAAATAAATGAATGAATGAGTAACATCAGCTCCTTTAACGGTTTCTCAACCATTTTGTTCTCAAACATGGCGCCGGTGCTGATCTGAGATCAGGAACTCAGGTGTGCTTTCCAGGCGGGTATCGCATGTTCAGGTCCATGAAAAGTGATTGGGCAATCACATCTCGTCGCATAGCAAAATAGTTATTCTACTGGTTGATTTCTTAGTCAATCACACGGCTTCCCGTTCTCCTGACGTAAAAAAACTGGCTGATCAGACATTGGCCAATCGACGCTCAACTTCTTTCTCAGTTTCCTAGCAGTTGGTGCTGTTTGCTGTCAGTCACAAACCGGCACGTCCTTCATCCGGGCATCAGAGCTCCTGTCATCGATTTAGTTTAAGAGGCTGTGAGAGGAATTCGGCCTTGTGAGCAGTGGTCGGTTTACCACCAGCGTTACTGATGTTATTTAGTCGAATAGGAGACTGAAGTAACTTGCGAAGATTACCTGCTTAACGTGAATGGCTTATATCGTTTTCAGAGGAGTGATTTTTGTTGCTACACCGTGGACAACGAAGAAGAAATTTGACCCTCATAATAACGTTATAGGTTTCAGCCGACAAACTCCATTTTTATTTCAGCCAAGTCAAATGATTTTGGTCTAACACCAAGGACCGTGTAACGACACTCCAAATTTCAAACAGGTATTTTTGTTTTCTTCATATTTTCACTAAAACTACCGGTTTTGTTTGCAGTCCGTGCCGGCTGTTTACCAAAATCGCTTCATGAAGTAACATGGCTTGACGCATGTTTAGCTATCAGGCGGAATCCCTAATCAGTACAGGTTTCCTTTATAGTGCACTACTTATAGGGGCACGATAATGGCTACTTGTACACTCTTTAGTGGGCGGTGTGTGCGATTGGGATTCTTCCTCGCATATGATTCACGGAACGATTGTTCTTGTGGTAGAATTTGTGCTAAAATCTACTCAGTTTGTATCGTTTTGACTTTTAAGAAGTTGTACATGATACACGTTGGATATGTGTGGGGTAAGTGCTCTGTGTGGGGTAAAGGAGTGATTGTTTCCTGCACTGTATTTTGGGAATCCGGAACTGAATCGGGAACCGAATCCCAAATGACTCCCTTCCTCCGAGTCCTTTCCAAGTGGTACTTTTCCACGAGGTCTGCAAAAAAACAACCACCAAACAAAAATGGGAAAACAAATCTAGTTGTGTCTCAATGTTTATATTCATTGAACTGCTGGATATTTTAATGAATAATTAAGAATCATTCACTCACTCATTTGCCAAAAAAAAAAAAGATGCAATGGGAGGCTGGAGCCTATATCAGCCGACACTGGGTGAAGGTGGGGTGCACCCTGAACAGCTCGCCAGACCACTGCAGGGCCAACATACACACACCAACTGTTCACACTCACATGTACGGGCAGTTTGGAAGCAAGTTAGCCTAATGTGCATATTTTTGGTTAGTGGGAGGAAACCGGAGAACGCGGAGGAAACCCACACAGGAACAGGAACAAGATGCAAACTTCACACAGTAATGTGTGAAACCTGGGACTTGAACCCAGGACCTTCCTGCTGTGAGGCAGACATGCTAACCACTACATCACTGTACCCCCAAACCGTATATTATTAAGATTATGTACTTATGATAATTGCGGGATGCACCATAATGGAATAGACCGCTTATCGATGCTCTTTCAGGGGTCAGATCCCTGTCCCTGTATCCCTTTGACATGACGATGACGTCACAATCTGTGACATCATCACCCAGTGATTGAGCTACACACTCTGTGATGCTACACAATCTGAGATACCAGCACCCCTAGACACTGTCACAGAGAGGGCTGCTCGTTGGACTGTATTTAAAACGGGCGGAACGGTGACTGGTCAGTTTGTACGTTATTTGGGAATTCGACACGGAGCCGCCATATTGGAAACAGGAACGTGGTGGTTGGAATGTAAGTGAATGATGGGAGACCACGGCTATCATACTGAAAATCCAAAATCCACGAGAGAGCTTTACGTCGTAAATTGCAGTGATTGCCCGAATGTAGAATCCAGAAGAGCAGGAATAATGTTCCACAAGTGAGTTTTAAACTGTTATTAGCTGCATATAGACTCGGCCGATTTCTAGGAGTAACTGTTACAGTTTGTCAGACTGTCTAGACTGGATCTATTGTAGGTCTAGATCTCTATAAAGTATTTTTCAGATCTAGATTCTAGAAAGACTTATACATTCTTATATATCAGTTAGAAACGTAGTAGTATAATATTTATACAGTGTACTGTTAATGGATGTATTTATTAACCCGGAATACAGTTTTCAACCTCACGTTCACAAAAACACAGTAACAGCATTTGTGTGGTTAAAAAAACCTGCATGTTCTCTGAAATATCCATTAAGTCTTTATCAGACTTCTCTCACGTGCTATCATTTGCTATGTATATACGATCGTGTTTGCCCGTATTGTACAGGAATTTAATGATTAATAATTAATATTAAGAAATAATACAAAATCCATGCACACATTGGACAAAAATTTACACTACCGTGAAATGAGATATTAGCAACCAGGTCATTTTTAGCATTTATGCAAATTGATAAAATAACACGAGGCTAATCTAAATCGTTCATATGATTCAAAGAAGCTGAGGGGAAAAGATGGAAAATGCTAATTTCCACTGTGATGACATTAGTGACGTACACGTACACATGTATGATACATCTCCTAAGTCAAACTGCTGAAATTTGCAGTAGAGTAAAGCAACTAATGTAGTAATGTGAAAGTTAAAACAATAATTAAAACCCCAGGTTCAGACAATATACTGAATGAGTTTATAAAATGTTCAAGTGAAAGATTGTGTTTAGTGAGTCAAGTTGTTGTGTTTAGTGAGCTGTTCAGTATTGTATTGAGAACAGGTGTGGGATTTTACCTGATGTATGTTGTAGTCAGAAGGTTTTTACTAAATTATTGTATAAAAAGGAGGGTGACAAAAAAGTTCTCTAATAATTATAGAGGTAGAGGTTGCCCTGGTAAACTATCTTTAATTTTCTGTACGACTACTTAAGCTTGTAATGTACTTTAATTATAATAGTGGTATGGGTTTTTATAGCTATTTCAGCAATGTGTCCTACAGTATTTTTACATTTTATGTTGTAAAATTCACAGCACACCCACTTTGGGTCAGTGTATGTGAAGTAAATAAACTTGGAAATGTAGTAACACTAAGTGTTTGTTAATGCTGGTACTAAGACTATAAAACATTGGTTCCTTTTTTCAGATGCCCCGTTTAGAAATGTTAAAGTACAATTTTAATTATTGATATGCACATGAGATGTTAATGCAGATATAATGCATTTTTTTGGGGATTATTTTTCCCACATTTTTCTCCCTAATTTAGTCGTATCCAATTCCCACCCATCAAGTTTTGCCTTCCCTATCACATGACCACCACCAACCAGGGAGGGGTGTAAGCATGGACATGCCCCCTCTGTGACATGCGATGCTGCCACCCGCCTCTTTTCGAACTGCTGCGCATGCGTATTTGGGGGCGGCTTAACACACTCTGAAAGAAAGCGCTATCCGCCCCCTCGTACGAATGAGTTCACAGACGCCCATGATTGGCTGGTGATCGCTGTGAGTGACAGGGAAGTGAGCATATGCTGTCCCTCCCTCCCGTGAGAGCTCAGCCAATTAGCTACCATGGACTCCCAGTTTGTTAAAATATATACAAATATGTTGACGAAATGGCACACACATTTATAAATGTATTTCTCTTAAACAGGTTATAATGTGTGTGACATCATGAGACTTCTATAAAATGAGATTTTTTTTTGCAGCAAGCCTATCACGTAGATGCAGCTATGCAGGTTTGTTTACATTAGCAACCTGCTCGGCTGTTCTACCTCATCCTGGTTCCAATATGGCGGCGCGTAATCGAGATTTTCATCCGATCACCGTTCCAGTCTAAATACAGTTCAACGGGGCTGCTACCATACTGGGGAGAAAGTGTTTTGTGACATAATTGAGACTCGCTATACATGATGTCATAATGTCAGCATGCCTTTATCCTTTGTTCAGTTTATTACTGCGTTGAGTGTGTTGCAGAATGAGTTCTGTTTGCACCAAAACCCTTGAGAGAACATCGACACGTGTGTAGAAGTTGATGCACTGAGATGTCTCGAACAGCGAGCTGGATTTTTCCAGGTGGCAAAGCAGAAGGACTGAGTCACCATTGTGTTTGGGTCATGCATGATTTACCACACTATATTCTTTGGTGTTTTAATGTGATAAACAAAATACCAATGAGCTGTTGGAGCCCAGTGTGCACAGAACAAAACATTTTAAAGTTTCGGGCATTTATTTTTATGAACTTCTGAAAAATAGCAACAGAAAATTAAACTGATGAAGAGCTCTCAAAAGTGGTGGAACCTTCAGAGCACAACCAACGGTGTAGTTGGTATTTCTTGATGGGTACGTGAAAAAAATTGTTATATTTTTTACTTGATTAATTTGCTGGGTTTTTTTTTTGTTTGTTTTTTTTGGCTAGCCTAGTACTAGCCTGCTGATATTCCAACCTGTGAATTTGAGCCGTTGGGATTTAAACCAGTCTTCGTTTCCGAATTCAATCAGTTTTTTCAATACTTGCGAACCCAACATTGGTTAGAAATGATTTTGCCCTACCTCGCAATTTCAACATGTGAAATTCCCTGATACAGAATCTCCCGAACGCGGCAGAAGTGAAAATAATATCCGTCTGAAGATATGTACCGTAGGCTTTCAGTGATTCCTGTGTAAAGTCTTGGGTGGTTCATCAGATAGATGTAAATATCTAGAAAGTTCTTATTTGGCCACTTGCTAGCATTGTGATTGCCAGGTTTTGTCAGCTGTGCTGTTTCGATCAGGAAGCTTCTGGCGTAATGTTCCTCTCCCTTCTCCTTTGTATTTTGGTGACCAGTTAACTGCGCCTGCGTGGAAGACGGGCGTTAAAATCTATTAGTGAGGTATCAAAAGCATGTTAAGGAATTTGGTTCTAATATATAAAATTTTGTGTAATTTTACGGTAAACAAATAATTTTTTGTTATTTAGACTGACTTCTGCACTCTCGTATGTGACGTTATTCGATGACAGGCACGTCTGGCCTCGTGCTGTGTGAGTGTTATAAATTTAGCAAGCAGCAACCTGACACACTTGCCTACACACACACACACACACACACACACACACACACACACACACACATTCCCATGAAGGCATGCCAGTGTGTTGCATTATTGTCCACAAGGAAGTGAAAGCTGTTCCAGGACGTCACAGAGCTGATTTATTACCCTGAAAGTTTTTTTGTAATTTTCCACCACTGACCTTTTCTTGACTTAACGGACCTTTCTTTCCGTTTTGCAGGACGGCGTGCAGTGTGAGCTCATCATGGTCATGTTCCACTCGCAGGTGCTGCTCGCGGTCACGAGATCAAGGTGAGGTGGTGATTAGAGTTTCAGAGATGAGATTCATTTCAGTGTGGCTTTGTGTGTTGATGTAAGATTTTCTTGAGTTTATAACTGTGTTCCCGTCGAATCACTCCGTGTGTGAAGTAAAGCGCACCAGTTTTTAAAGCTGCGTGGCAGCGCGATGGAGAACTGGGGTCCTAATCTGTGAACTTGGAATCATTTTATTAACTTGTAACTTCACTGAGCTCAGATTCGAGAACAACAGCTGGTGCTTGGTTCCTTACTTCACGTGTCTGAGCCGGTGCTGGATCCTTTTTCTCTTTTAAGGAATAATGAGTGTGTATCAGATACAGTTCGTGGCAGCTAAAGTCTCGTTTATTTCCTAATTTTTTTGGGAGGATGGAGTACAGCCCAAGGAACACTCCATTAGATGTAGGTGCTGATGTGGACCATGATCTGGATCTGGGATTTTTTTTAAAGGATTCTTTACCACTCTTACTAGGGTCATTGAAAGACTGGAACCCATCTCAGCCGACACTGGGCGAAGGTGGGGTACACTATGAACAGTTCGCCAGTCCATCACTCACACACACAAACACACAATTTTAACAAATTTTCGACTCCATTAATAAAGACTGCAATGCTTCCACAAAAATTAACATAAGGGTTACCACAGACCAAAGTTTGGTCAGGCTCCAGACTTTTAGTGTACAGGGCTTATTGAGAAAAGTAAAAATTGTAAAAATATTTCTAAGAAATTAAAATAATGAGAGAATTAAGCTACATTGGTGGAGGCTTGCGCTCTCCGCAATATATTTATTATTAGGGACCCTTTCAGTAAATTTTCAAAATGTGACCTGTAATTTCATATTTAGTTTGATTTTTCCTTAAGTTGCACCCTCTCCACCATCTATGCTGCAATCAGCCGCCAAGTCTCTCACGAGACGAAGGCCTGACGTTAATAGGATTTCAAAACAGCAGCCCCTGTTCTGATACCTGTTGTACATTTGAAAGCACCTATTAAAGACCTGTAAGTGAAAGGTTCCTTTTTTATTTATTTTTTTTCAAGCACGTCTCAGTGCCGGCAGGAGTCACGGCACGCTGCACTGCACGCTGTTATTCATCCGGAACATACTTAAAGTGCTTAAGTGTTAAACGTTTAGAAGAGCCGAAGAGATAAAATCAGATTACGTGTACCATGTTGAATTCCACTGCGTCATATTCTTTACTTGGCGTCAGATCATGTTGAATCACTTGGTGTCGACTCGCAGTAGGGATGAGTCGTATCGTATCATGTTCATAGCTGCTTCATACTGCGTATTTTAAATGGACTGCATCGGATCGTTGGTATTGTATCGAGACTCGGATCGCATCGACTGAGTAATGGAGATGTAAAGTAAAGGATGTGCCGAGCCTAGTGGGTCATCAGAGCCAGAGCTTATCCCGGTTTCTGTAGTGGGAAGTGACGTTCAACTCCTCCCGTGTGGGACACTAATCCGTCGCAGGTTAGCTTCTGACTTGTGGTCAGGGGTTTTAGCATGGTGTAGTGGTGGTCTAACAGGGATTTGAACCCACCACCTCTTGATTATGAGCACAGCACCCTAACTACAGCACCAGCCCAACAGTGGAGATGTTCATTGACGACCCCCCAGTGTGTAAAGTGTAAGAGAAAATTACGAGTCACACAGTAATATGACCATGTTTACTTTCACAGCATTTGTCAGACGTTGTTATCCACGTTCTTCTCTCACAGTGCTTACAACTGTGCAGTTGAGGTTTGAGGGCCGTGCTCAGGGGACCATGAGTGGCAGTCTGGCAGCACTAGGATTCGAATTCTATCTTCTGATCATTAGTTTAACATCTTATTCACTGAGCTGCCGCTGCAGTGTGCTGGTTATTGTTTATGTACCTTGATGTAATGAGTTGGACTTGCTTTCAGTTTCGTGTTGTGTGTTTAATGTTTCTTGTGGGGATCCCCTGAAGTTCTTTGACACCTGGTAATCGTAAGATAATAACATGGCGAGGTTTTGGTTTTATAGATCATGTGGCTTGTTTCCATTTTCCACCTTTATGTGTATGTATGTATGTATGTTTGTTTGTTTACATTGAAATATTTGGTAAATCCTCACTTCAAGTTAGCTCTCAGATTGATCTTAATATTAAAAGGTCTGAAGTGTATTACGTGTGTGATAGTACCGACAGGTTGTTATGTATAACTTTATAATTAAAGCATATTGTCTACAGAACAGCCAACAATGATTGTTGTTGTGTGTCGTATCTTTCCGCATGCTTTATCCTTCCTCAGAGGATCGTACTTCCTGTCCAAACGGCATAGCTGTTTGCGTCTGTCTTCTTCATGTGTCCGTTATCACGTCACCACGTTGGAGCTCCCGTCCCACAGCGCTCCCAGGCCACCCTACCCTCGCGTCTCCCACGCCTTCTACACTCCGGCTCGGACCCTTCACTCCTCCTGCACCTGGCTCCAGGAAGTGCAGGACGCTCCTGCTGAACATAAACAGGTGAAAGGGGACGCGGTTCCTGATCCTGCCAAAGTCGTCTCCCGTAAATCTCTGGGTCAGAGAGTGCTGAGCGAGTTGAAACATTACTACCACGGCTTCCGGCTGCTGGGAATCGATACGACGATCGCCGGACGCATAGTTTGGGAACTGCTGCATGGACAAGAGCTCACCCGCAGGGAGAGGAGGCAGGTACGCTCGGGGAGTTAATTTAAAAAAAAAATAAAAATAAATAAGACTTTTATTAATGCTATTTTAGTGGTTTCTGTGACTCCTGTTTTGGTTAAAGTTTTTTCACGTGCACTTTAGTGAATGATTTAGCTGAAGGCATCAGACCAGAGACTGGCGACGGGGGTGGAGACATGGCAAAAGCTTTCACACCCTTTATATATTATTCATATTTTCTCTCTGTGTTAGTAGAACTCATAACTGCTCGGAAACACACGTCTTGGTGCTACCCACAATGCACTGCATCAGGTTTAACATGGAGTGTGTGAAACTGAATTGCACCATGCATTTGATTATAGGATGATATCAGAGCGATTGTTCAGCTCCTGAATAGACACCAGTAGTTATTTAGCACCATAAATACCAAAGGCTTGGAAATAAGGTGAAGCGCCGGGGAGCTGCTCTCTGATTACCCCACCATCATCTGTTTATGTTAACGGCTAAGCCTAAACTGTCTCCCGCCTCCCCCACCCCTCTTTTGCAGCTGATGAGGACGTGTGCAGACTTGTTCCGTCTCGTCCCTTTTATGGTGTTCGTCATTGTCCCTTTCATGGAGTTCTTGCTTCCGGTCTTCCTAAAGCTCTTCCCTGGAATGCTGCCCTCTACTTTCGAGACGGAGTCCAAGAAGGCAAGTGTCACCTAAACAAAGCGTTCAAATATGATATATATATTACAGCGCCTCCTGCTGTATGAGGTATTGTTTATTTATAATATGCTGTAATGAAGCTTTGAGATGAAAAGTTTTGATATTTTGCCGTTCTGTCGCTGCAGGAGGAGAAGCAGAAGAAGAGACTCGCGGCTAAACTGGAACTGGCCAAGTTCCTCCAGGAGACGATCGCCGAGATGGCCCGCAGGAACAAAGCGGCCGTGGGAGAAGACGAGACGCAGAAGTTCTCCACTTATGTGCAGCAGGTACGAGAACTGAAAAGTAAGACGGGATGAACCGGTTCTCTCCGTTTAACACTTAACGAAAGTGGGACGATGCTACAAATGAGGTGTAAATCGTCTGGAGGCAGACGTCCAAATTTCAAAAATACAAATAAAGGGGCTCCCGAGTGCCGCATCGACAGGGTGTGTGACTGTCAACACGGAGATCACAAGTTTGAATCCGGGTTGATGCCACAGCCATCCGTGACCGGGTGTCCATGGGAGCTAATTGGCCGAGCTCTCACGGGAAGGAAGGAGGGCATACGCTCACTTCCTTGTCACTCGCAGCGATCACCAGCCAATCATGGGAGTTTATGCGCTCATTCGTACAAGGGGCAGATAGCACTCTCCCCAGCCCCCCGCAAGTGTATTAGGCCGTGGAGGGGGCATGTGGATGCTTGGTGGTGGGTGTGTGATGGGGAAGGCGATAGTTTACAGGTGGGAATTGGAAATGACTAAAACTAGGGGAGAAAAATAAAATGAATAAATAAATAAAGCACATTTTTAAATGTTGTACCCAAATGTCCAGGTAAGACATACAGGCGAGCAGCCCAGCACGAAAGACATTGTGAAATTCTCCAAGCTTTTCGAGGACGAAATAACGTTGGAGCATTTGGAGCGACCCCAGCTGGTGGCTCTGTGTAAACTACTGGAGCTGCAGCCCATCGGCACCAACAACCTGCTGCGCTTTCAGCTCATCTTAAATCTACGCACCATCAAAGCTGATGACGAGGTGACGAACCTGTGCCTCTTCTGTGTCCAGAACTTGTGACCTAGGTGATAAAACATGTACTAATTGTTGCTTATTTCCCACCCCCTCTCCATTTGTCTACTTGAAGATGATCTCGAAGGAAGGCGTCTCGGCGATGACCGTAGCTGAGCTTCAGGCTGCGTGTAGGAGTCGAGGGATGAGATCGCTCGGTCTCACCACAGATCAGCTACGGCAACAACTCCAACAGGTACAACATCAAGCAGTGCAAAGAAAGAGTCCGTCAGGAGGGGGTTTTATTGTTTACTAATGAATACAGTTGGACATAATGACTGGAACTGGACTTTGTCTACTTTAAATTTGGAAAGGTTTCCCCCTGAGTGCAACGGTTATGTCATTAATGATGCTCTGTGTTGTGTGTTGCAGTGGTTGGACCTGCACTTGAAGGAAAGCGTTCCTCCATCTTTGCTGCTGCTTTCCAGAGCCATGTACCTAACTGAAGTCAAACCTAAAGCTCCCGTTATTCCTCCTGTGCCCAAACTGGAGGTACGCACAGTTTCAAAAAACATACAAGAGATCTTATGATGATTAGCACTAGCATACACGGACATCACTGACAGCCAAAAGTGCCGTATCCGACCAGTAGAACGTAGGATGTGTGAGCAGATACAGCAAAAAAATTGAAAAATTAGAGACAGTTAATATAAAGATTTAGGCACTGCCTAAAAAAACGAACTTCTCCTGATACAAGGTTTCAATGTGAATTCGTTTTGATGACGCCATCGATGACGTCATGTCCTGTAGCCATCACGTTGAGAAATCAGATCGATGCTATACCAATTCCTCTCAAGTCTTTCGCATATAAGTGCCGTGCAGAGCTCACAGAGTACAAGTGATTAAAGGGATATGAATTTGAATACTTGCAAGGTAACAGAGTGTGTGGTAGAGATGTGAAGGAGAGAGTGCAGGCAGGGTGGAATGTTTAAAAATATAACTTTGAAATTTCATAGCCAACAGAGAGGAGATGAGTTCATTCCTGGGGCTGGTCTGTCCTCAATAATGAGCCCATCAGTCATCATCAGAACCATAGAGGGCCATGCAAATACCTGCCTGTGCAGGTTAACCTTTTAAAGCAGAGTACAAATGTGTCCAAGTTTCAGTTCTAATCCCTGACGTAAGTTTAACTGATTTCCCTGATAAAGCTGGCACGGACAGATATTTATAAAATGTCTGTCAATAAATATTTACAAGTGATGCAATGCACAGCTAACACTTCGGCACAGAAGATCTAATGCTTCGTTCGTCTTAAGGTCGTAACCTGTAACTTCCATCCTCTGATTAGAACCACACATGCACGCTTACACCTGATAAGAGGTCCCCAAGCTTAATGTTAGGTAATGTATGTGTGTGTGTGTTTTTAGAAGTCTCCTGTTGAGAATAACGCTACAGCAACGCCCCCTTCTGTGGAAATGTTGGTTGACTCCGCCCCTGTCATCAAGGACAGAAAGGTTAGTGACCTATCTATTATACTCTCACACCTATGGGCAGTTTGGAAGAGCCAAGTAGCCTAATGGGCATGTCTTTGGATTGTGGGAGGGTATACCAGAGTAACTGAAGGAAACCCATGTAAGCACAGGGAGAACATGCGTACTCCACACTATTTAATGTTAAATGGTCGGATACTTCTTCACTGGAAGCGTCAATCAACGACATTATTTTTCTGAATTATGTTATGTTATTGTATTAATAATAGTAATAGTGGAGCTCCTGAGAGGAGGATCATGGGCATTACTTTGATGGTTGTCTTGTGTCCTGTCTGATGTCCACGTTTGCCCACAACAGGAAACTGCTGTGTCACTAAGTTGATGCTGATTGGCTATTAAGTATTGCTGACTTGCTTGATGACAGGCAGCAATAAAAGGAATCAGAGCTCAGACTCACAAAGAATTAAAAAAAACAAAGCACAATTTAACTCAGGTAGGCAGACAAACTTTTGTCGAGCGAAACACAAAGCATTAACGGGAATACGGAACATGAACTTGTTAAATGGATAATTAAACTAAGAATACAGACGCAGAAATCAGCTAGCGAAAGGTGATGAAAAGAAAACCCAGTGGCAGCCTTTCCTGCTTTCACTCCAGACCGTAGTCGGGAAATGCAGGGAAGATTTATTTATTTCCTCCTGAGCTGAAGCTAATGCTAACTGCAGGGTTAACACCCCCCCCCCCCCCCCCTTTAGTCAGCAGTAAAGAAACAAAACACAGAGACTTCTTGATGCTAAAGAGCTGCAGGATTTATTAATATGCAACCTGAAACTTCACTGTACACTCACTACTCTCTCTCTCCACCATGCTCGCCCCATCTCTCTCTCTTGCTTAACTACACGCTCACTATGTACACGCAAAATCAGAAGCTGTCCAGCCCTTAAAGGAGAAAAAAGCTCCACTTTTTGGCACTGCCTGAATCTTTATGATGGTGTTTGTATTTAAACTGTCCTTGTTGTGTCAGGCTGAAGAACTGGTAGAGAAACAGCAGGATTTGGACATGCCATCACCAGAGGCTCAGTTAATCCATGTAAGTGCATGTGTCTGTGTGTTCAGATAGCTCTTTATAGTTAAAGAGTAACTGAGTTTTATATAATGTGATCCCATATGTCAGGATTTCTGCACCAGTCCACATACACAATGAGCTCACAGCTCACTTATTGCTTTAAGTCTTAGGAAAATCCTCATCACCCACTTCCTGTGATCTGTACAAACATCTCAGTTCTACTGGAAACTACTGGAGGAGATTAGGGGGGGTGGGGGGGTTGTTATGGTTCTTATTAACAAGGCGAACAGCATATTTATACTCCGTTGGGAAATTTCCAGCAAATATATTTAGTCACATGACCAGTCACCTTACAGATTTTATTCCTCAGCACTAATGTCTATTCTCTTGCGTGCTCTCTCTCTCTCTCTCTCTCTCTCTCTCTCTCTCTCTCTCTCTCTCTC
>JAQMYF010000026.1:35002224-35037224 GCA_030014195.1 Neosilurus mollespiculum | reverse complement strand
CAGGAAAACTTTTTCCACATACAACCCTTCTACCGGGGAGAAGATATGTGACGTACAAGAGGCTGACAAGGTAAATATAAGAACTTTCACTGTATAAAAACCAATCGGAAGATGAACTCCCAACTGGGTTTTCTTGATTTGCCCACTGATTGTTCTTTAGACCCATTTTTAAAGGAATACTATATTAGACAGACTTGCAGTGGAGCAGTTGAGGTTTAAGGGTTTTGCTCAGGGATTTAAGTGAGGTTTCCAGTATCTAGTGCAGAACTAACCACTAAGCCCACACTATATCCTCAGGCATTGTGTATATACTCGCTAAACCATTCCATATGGTATAAAGTTCATTCATGCTATGCAAAAGTAAAAATAAATAAATAAATACATTTGTGACACCTTTCAATTTTTCTGAAAAATTGGTATTTTCAGTATTTTTATCTATCAGCTTTACTTTTACCTCAATATACGTGTCGGAATTATATTTTTTTGGTTCTTATTGCCTACAGTAGCGTTGTTCAATACATTTGTTTTATTAGGAGCCCTTTTAGACAAAAGTGCTGGTATATAATCTTCACTGCACACTACTGTATGTTCTCAGGTAGTATTTAAAAGGTACAAACTAAAACCAATATTTAAAGCTCTATGGTGGGATGACCCCTGTGACATCATCACAGAGTTTATTCTTAAAAAAAAATTTCCAGAGTGTGTGTAGGTCAGTCAGTAGGTACTGATGTCACAGCGTATGAAGGTCATGTGACATACTGGTTGCATGTTAGACAAAGACCAAAGACACAGAGGGACATGGAGTCTGCCCAAGTGGAACACCCCCCTAATAGTCTGCCCATTACATAGGACATTCCACAAGTACCTTACATGGCATTGCGCCAGAGACAAACCTTTGTACCCTAAAGGTACCGTAATATATTTTATTTTCTTTGTGTATGGTTCCTCCTCACGAGCTACTGTCTTAGATCCTTATAGATCACCCTGTCCTTGATTAGATAGTAATATGAGATAGAAAGTGGCCCCATGTGAGTGGGGAAATCTGTGTATCTCAAAGAACCTGTAGAGATAAACAGTGATTAAGACAGACCAACCTGAACGAGTTTCTCCTGTCTGTCACTAGACACTTCGGTTTATGGCAATATTCCTCCAAGTGCCAATGAAATCCTCTTGTTGTTTTCTGTGGTTTTTTAAATCAGTGAGCAGAGCCAAAAGATTCCAAACCACCATGAAATCTGCAGGAAACCTGATCTAAATACATCATGATAGAACCCATTCACACAGCAGTTTGGATGATGGAAGGAAATGTCTGCATTAACAAACTGAGGTTTTCTACTTAACTTGATATTTCTAGTTTCACACGAAAGAAGCTGTGAGCCTCTCACACTAAGAAGTGAGAAGGAGTAATGCTGTAAAGACGATCAGGATTATGACCTGCCAGGGTAATGGCCTGGTGACGGGAATCAGTAATTTAGTAGTAAAGTAGTAATATTAGACTGTGTGTATTCATACACGTCAGTTTTTCTTCTAAGCTGTGCCAGCCAAAGGTTTGGCACTGATGGGTTGTGTTGAACACGATCTTCATGTGAGGTTTTCATACAAGCCAGTTTTCACTCAGTATGTGAATGTGAACTCAGAAAATACTGACAGAAGAGCTGGTGTTTAGTCTGATCCGGTTGTGTAACCCAGGCTTGTGGAAAAACCGAGCGGATAAAGGAAGAGCAGCAGGTCTACAAAACACACAACTGCTAGAGATATTGAGGCTCATCTGGAATCAATGCATTTCATTTATTCTAGATATGCATATACACCTGTTTATAGGATAAAACTACACTGTAGTGTTACAATGTCTTTGTGGCCCCATCAATTTCACCTGCTCTGTCAAAATCTGTATAATATTTTGTGTTTACTCTTTCTGTCTTAGGCAGATGTGGATAAAGCAGTCCAGGCTGCTCGGTTGGCCTTCTCTCTGGGATCAGTATGGAGGAGGATGGACTCGTGTGACAGAGGGAAGCTGCTTTCTAAACTGGCAGATCTGGTGGAGCGTGACCGTGCCTACCTCGCTGTAAGTGTGCATTTGTGGCTTGTGTGGATGCACGCACACACACACACACACACACACACACACACACACACACACACACACACACACACAGGTGTGAGCTATGAAGAATCCAAATCTGTTGTAATAGCAAAGCCAGGAAGTTAAGACACCAGGATTTCTGGCATAATCTTGAAAAATTGGAAGCAGTTTTGGAAGCAATCAGAATCAGGTGTCACTAGTGTTACAATGTTAGACATCAGGATGTTACTGATTAACTGATAATACAAAAGCCAATGGCAGTGGAAATCTGCAGAGATGTAGTACAAGCTTATTCCCACCCAGATCTTGGACATGTGGAGTCACGTTTAATCTAGTGTCCAAAAAATGGAGTTATATTTATGATAAGCTGTGTTGAAGGATATTATAAGTACTATACTACACGTCCAAGTTAAAGGCAGGCTAGGTAATTTTGAAGAAACCAGCAAGGGTAAGCTAGATTTGGAAAATAATTAACTGAACAACTGAATTCCCTCTCTTCAGCCCTCCATACAAAGCCACTCCTACAAAACACTGCCTGATTACTGCAGGAGGACGAGTCCACACAAGTGTATGTTGGAGGAGGAGGGTAGTGCATCATTATCATATCCAGCTACTTCAGGTCACATTATAAATGAATGTTTTTCGTACTTAGTGCAGTAGACTAGCACGCTTATTTTAGCAGAATGTCTAAAATATGGCTGTCCAGCCATGTAGGAGATTTCATTCAAGAACAAAGAGTGCACAAGCACAGTGTACACAGGAAGGCAGGTAGGTAGAGAGGAAGGCAGGCTATTCAAGTCATTCATTTCATTCAGACCGGCTTTTTTACAGCCCTGCGACTGCCACAGAAGACAGAATTTTTTCTTTTCCTTCATCATTACATTCCAGCATAGTTCCGTAGTATGAATTTTATTCATTTAGTGTTGTGTTTAGATTTTGAATCCATCTACATACAGTAAGTGTCCCCATTAAGGAAAATAAAAGACACTTTCTAGCTTATCAGAAAGGAGTATTTATGGTGGCCATAATGTACAAGCTGGCCTGCCTGTGCTAACTGGGCTAACTGGAACTCTAGATTCAGTACACTGAGTGGAGAAATAGACAAAGACCCGCACAACAATAAGCAAGTGTCTAATGAGAGCCTGTCTGTCGGGCGCGCCTGCCAGGGGCGACATGGCAGGACCTCCGAAGCTTGTTGTTTTCCTAACAATTTCAATCTGATCTGGAAACGTCTGAAATTCCTTCTCAGTGGCACCAGTGAGGTGGGACGCGTGACCTTTGGGTGCTAACGATCATCCCACCTAGAACTCTGAACTTCAAACGAAGAGCACTGCGGCATGACAGCAATCTTATTATGTATTCTTTTAAGCCTGTCGGCCTTCGTCAGGAGACAAACATGTTTCGAAGATTAAAACACAAACGTGGCACAGTATTCTCAAGCTCACTACTGCCATCTCGAATAAATCTTCTTCAACCTGCACTCGAATCTTTGCCTTAAATGGACTCAAAGCAATGTGAACTTCACTGTGTGGGAGTGTCAAAGTGAATCAGTGTGGAGGAGAACTGTATTGTGGTCTTGACTGTGTTTTATATCAAATGAATCCCTGTCTATTAAGAAATCACGGCTTCCTGACAAAGAGATATTAAAGCTGTGGTAGAGACGCAGGCTATATAAATACTACATTACCCTAGGAGCAGGGATAACGTGCGCTCTTTTGCTTGCATAAGTTTTAAGTGCAGCGTGGGGGGAGTCAGGTTTAATTCCCCTTGTGTGATTTTTCATTACACTCCTCCTCCCTCGTTTCCTTTCCTCATCTCTCCTTTCTTCCCTCAGACCCTGGAGTCTTTGGACAGCGGCAAGCCTTTTCTCTCCTCCTTCTTTGTGGACCTTCAGGGAACAATAAAGACGCTGAGATATTTTGCTGGATGGGCTGACAAGATCCACGGCTGCTCCATTCCAACTGGTAAGGTAACACTGGTCCTGTCCCAAACGCCTCACTGCTATGTAGCCCATACAGTGAATCACGGCTCCAGGTGTAAAGCAGGAGCCACCACAAGACATGCAACAATTTAATACCAGAACAAACACGTTTTTGTTAGAACCATTAATCTGTCTCTCAATCTTTCCCCATTTATCACTCACATTGTCTCACTGTCTCACATGAATTTTCCCCAGTGATCACACATATTGCTGCATCTGAAACAGAAGGTTGTTGCTTTGTTCCCTCACTGCCTTAATAGACAGCTGTCTCATAAGGCACTGCTTTGGACCGAAGGCATCTTCTAAGGACACTCTTTTCAGAAAACATTTTAAAATAGCATTTACTGTAGCAAGAGGCAGCATGATGGTGTAGCGGTTAGCACGTCCGCCTCACCGCAAGAAGGTCCTGGGTTTGAGTCCAGGGCTTAAGCATTTCTGTGTGGAGTTTGCATGTTCTCCCCATTCTTGCGTGAGTTTCCTCCGGGTACTGCAGTTTCCTCCAAACAGTCCAAAGATATGCACAATGCTAACGACGAATGGTTGTATGCATGTTGCACTGCAATGGTCTGGTGTACTCTGCCTTCTCCCAGTGTCAGCTGAGATGGGCTCAACCTCCTCGCGACCCTTTTAGATTTGAGCGGTTCGGCAAATGCATGATGATGAGTGAGTGATTTATTTAATCCTATCAAGCAAATTTATTTAGTTGCAGTCACAGGGTTTTAACTTTTCACAAATCTAAGTAAAAAGCACCAAAATCTTTGAATGTACTTTGTATAAGATTTTTTTTAAATACTTAAGCTAGCTGCTGCATAGATTTCTGGGTAATAGGCAGCATCAATATTACATCAGTGATGCCTTTAACTGGGAGCAGTATGAATGCATCTTAGAAGACAGGAAATGAGAGTTTGATTAGTTTCGAACGGGCCTTGATGCCTCACTGTCTTGTTAGACACACATGTGAGACAGTATTTACCCTGTTTTGAATGCACCCGTTGTCTTATTACCAGATTTCCTTTCCAGTTTTGCAACAACAACAACAAAAAATTTTGTTGAAAAAACACAGCTGCGTATGGTCTTTGTTTCTGGTGAGTTCCACTGAGTTTCGAATGTGAGATTAAAGATCTTGTGAGTGTGTCATTCAGATCTCTGAGATCTGATATTTGGCCCAGAATTACGACGGCATCCATAGCAATTGCCAGAGTAATGTTCAATTAGATGCAGGGAAAAAGTTTCCATTTCAGCCACCTCAGGTGAGTGTATATACCTTCATGTCATATTTGAGTTGTTTTTTCCCTCCCAAAAATTCGAATTTCAAATTACATGTTAAGCAGGTGGTTGGTACGGTGGCAGAGTGGTTAGCATGTCTGCCTCACAGCAAGAAGGTCCTGAGTTCGATTTCCGGGCCCTGGCGTTTCAGTGTGGAGTTTGCATGTTCTCCCAGTGCTCGTGTGGGTTTCCTTCGGGTACTCTGGTTTCCTCCCACAATCCAAAGACATGCACATTTGGCTGTTCCAAGTTGTCCGAAGGTGTGAGTGTAAATGGTTGTGTGTGTATTGGCCTTCGATGGTCTGGCACTCTGTTTAGGGTGTACAGGCTGAAGCCTCCCCGTGACCCCAGTGGGATTAAGTGGTTTGGTAAATGAGTGAGTGATGAGTGTTAAGCAGGTTGATGGAAACCTGCATATGGGCTCATTCAAATTCTCCAACATTCACTCTTCAGTCAACACTACCAGCTTCAGTCTCCAACTGTCTCAAGTCTCAAAACTGTCATTCTCTCTTTCACATTCTCTCAGTGAAAGTTCCAAACCTTCACACAAACTGTCTCAGACTTTTTCCACACATCAGTGTTTCACTCAGACTCTGTCTCTTTGTTACAATGTGTTTATTAAATCATTTCAGTTTAACAGTCAGAATGTTTTTCACTAGATTTCAGTCTCTCTCTTGGACTAATGCAATCCTAACCCTTTTCCTGTCATTCATAATCACTCTGCCTTCCGTTCGTCTCCCTCCCTCACACAGAAGTTCCCTCTAAAACGTGGCTGTCTTACTCTTACACAAATGGTCATGAATTAGCACTGAATCTGTCTAATCCATTTAATCAAAGTGTCTCACTGTCTTCAACAGTCAGTCTTTCACTTAAGACTTGCACAAATGTACTAATCTTTCATTTAAAAAACCTCACTATTTCAAATCTGACTGTCTCACTGATTAGCTACACGTAGCTAAGAGTTCCCTGTAATTTTGGGTTCGGTTCCCATGCTTGTGTTCCCATGCAGCCTCGATGTAGTAAAGTGTGCCGTGTTGAACTGGAAGAGATAGAAGAGTAGAAGACGTGATTTGTCTGAGGATTTTGGGGTTATGGAGGTGTTCGTGGGTAAACACACCGGCTCCCTCAGCAGCTATAAATCTGCACACTAATGGCTGCCCTCCTACTGAGCAGCGCCACCATTGGATCACGGTGACAGCTCCGGGGCTGGGAGGGCATTGGGGGGTTATGGCAGGGCTGTTCTGGCTAATTTAGCTGTTTGAAAGAGACACAGCAGGGGACCTGGAGACTACTGGACAACAGTGAATTCACAACTCTGATATCAAAGTGCAGCCATTAGTTTGAGTGTGTGTGTGTGTGTGTGTGTGCTACACACTCTAAGGAGTGTAGAGATATTTAGTTGGTTGTCCGCGTAATTGCTTTACATTCTTGCATGGTATGTCACAATCACTCTCTGTCCAGATATTTGACCGTTTTTAAATTCCTTGCTAATATTGTCTCCATTATTCACAGCTTGCACACACTTGGATGTGTCTAAGAAAGAGAATCATTCAACACCAATAATTATGCATTTGCATAATATTCAGGAATAGGACTTTAAAAAAAAAAAAAATTCACTGGTATAAACTACTGAACATTTTTATAACCAAAAAAAATAATAATAAATAAATAAATAAATTTCACAACCAAAGAGCAACCAGGAAAAAAAAAATTTAATGGGCAACAAATATTTGGCCTCCAGAAGAAAAACGCATACACACCATCACAGTCTTAAAGCTTTCCATGTGTTAAATTAGATACTTATGTACTAGATGAGCAGCCGTGAATGTTTGGTGTGCAAATACTTTAGCATATGGTCCTGGGTTCGAGCCGTATGGTCAGTGAGGGTGTTTGCATGCTCTCCCCATGTTTGCATGGGTTTCTTCCGAATACTCCAGGTTTCCTCTCACAGTCCAAAGACATGAACACAAGGCTAATTGGCTGTTCCAAATTGCCCCTAGTTGTGGATGTGAGTGTGACTGGTTGTGTGTGTTGGCCCTGTAATGGTCTGGCGAGCTGCTCAGGGTGTACCCTGCCTCTGCTCAGTGTCGGCTGGGAAAGGCTCCAGCCTCCCCGCGACCCTACTAAGATTAAGCAGTTTGGCACATGAGTGAGTGAGCAAGTGAGCGGCTGTTCAAAATTGTCCCTAGGTGTAAATGGCTTGCAAGCCACTCAGATAAAAGCATGAATTCATTTATTCATTCATTCATTTTCTAAGCTGCTTAATACTAATACTAATTGGGGTTGCGGGGAGGCTGGCATCCATCTCAGTCAACTCTGGTCAAAGGCAGGGTACACCCTGAACAGCTCACCAGGTCATTGCAGGGCCAACACACACAGAACCGTTCACACTCACTCTCACACCTAGGGGGAATTCGGAATCGTCAGTCAGCCTACTGTTCATGTTTTGGACTGTGGGAGGACACCAGAGTACCCAGAGGAAACCCACACAAGCACAGGAAGAACATGCAAACTCCACACAGAAATGACCCAAGCCCGGGAATCGAACCGAGGACCTTCTTGCTTTGAGGTGAACGTGCGCCACCGTGCCGCCCAAATAAAAACGTACACTGCCCAATGCATCTTGGGTGCAGAATGGGAGGTCAAATAGACACTTAAACTGTAAGTACACCACAGAATGGAAAGGCTTGTAGAAGTAACAGACCTATAGGTCCCATGCAGTCATTAGACTTTGGACTGGTTACACCTCCATATTGGATGTTATAATAACACTGCATTGTTGCGTTGGATTCAGATATGGCTTCTCAATATATATAGTGGATATACCTTTTGTCACTCGTCTGATAATGTCAGCTGAATGGAGTCTATACACCCATATGTGTGTTTTATCTGTCATACTCACACACTTGTTCTCTCATCAAAATTGCCTCAATTCAGCCTATTCTCTCTTTCTCACATATCCTGTGTTACTGTCACACTCAAATGATTTCCTTCACCCTCTGTCTCTATAATGATGTCTCTCTATCACTCATACCATCTCAATCTGTCACTTAAACTGTCTAACCCTCCAGCTCAGGATGGCTCAATCTGTCACTGAAACAGCCCTAATTTGTGGCACGAAAAGTTTTGCGCTTTCTACTGCAGTCATTCAGCCTCACTTTTCCCTCAAACTTTCCACTCGGGCTCACTATTTTTGCACTGTCTCACTAACATTGTGTTAATCTTAAACTTTCTCATGTAAACTGCTTCAATCTCTGAGTGAGACAGACATAAGGCAAGTCAAACAGTCTTACTGTCACAGTCCTGCTCAAACTGTCACACTTTCATCCTCAGACTCTTCCTGAAACATCATTAGCACTTCCTGATCATACACCAGCCAGCACATAACGGCAGTGAGCCTTGTTACAGTCCAATTTTCTGTAAACTAAAGCTGAAGTGTGGAGTGGAGAGGAAGAGCGAGCACCCAGTGTGCGAGCGAGCACACCGCTGTGCCTTTGTTGTGTTGTTAAACCAAACTTGCATAGCGGGAACTCTCGGCATTTCACTTTATTTCATCTCCAATCTAATCCGTAATAGAATTACAGGACAAACAAACAGCATGTGTGTCTTTGGCGCACTCTTATCTGGCCACCAGGGGAGATGAATCATTGGCTCGTCTCTTCTCCAGATGCCTCATGCTAGTAGATTCCTTCAGTCAGGACTGCAGAACTCGGACGTGTTCACACGGCCTTCCTGATCGAGCCTGGAGTCTTATATACACAGTGTCATGATTTATTTCTGTTTTTTTGTAACTCATAAATGAGAGTAAAGCCTGATTCCTGACCACTGTGCACATTCTTCTTCCCTAAGCTCACACAGAGTACAGCTCTTAACCAATATCATTTGTTCTTCTTCATCTTTATCTGTTTGCACACGAGATTATAAAAGCATGTTCTTTTTATCATCATTAACGGAAGGATAATGTCCTGCTATTAGCTTTGGTTCTGTGCCAAACAGCCTGTGTTTAAGATTGCTTGTACTTTGGTCTCTTACAGATGGAGGGTATTTATCATTCACTAGACATGAACCAGTCGGAGTGTGTGGACAAATCATCCCGGTGAGTACTGGTTTATTGTTCACAAAGAGACTGAACTCAGTCTTTGGAGCACGATCAGATTTGTGAATGATGATGATGTTTATTGAGTTGCATAAAGTTTTTTCCTAATCACTGCATTTGCTGCAGTCAATACAGTTTGCTTAATCAGATGGGAATCCGAAAAAAAGGAGCAATGCTACTCAAAGCCCTGACCAGTGGCATTATATTCTTAGTTATTTCTACAGTTCATCCCGTTCTTGTACTTTTTCTAAGGTACAGTGGAAAAACTTTCAAAGTGAAAGTTGGATGGAGGAAAAGATAACAAGCTGGAGGAGGCATAAATCAGACATTATATATTTTTATATCTAAAAGGAACCTCTTATGACATACATCCTCTAGTTCATTATAGAGGAAAAGATGACATTTAAAGCTTTCACAAGCAGGGAGTTACTCTGTTTTTACAATACATGAATAGCCAAAGATGTTTGAGTGAGTCAGCATTTCAGAGTAATCAACTAGAAATTCATGTAAAGGAAGGATGGCTACTCAGACTAAGATAACATTGGACTGAGTTTCTGTGCTCGCTATTTGCGTAGTGGAACTTCCCCTTGATGATGACGGCATGGAAGCTGGGGCCAGCTCTCTGCTGCGGGAACACAGTGGTCCTGAAACCAGCTGAACAGACCCCCCTCACCTGCCTCTACATGGCCGCGCTGATCAAAGAGGTACGGCTTATATTCTCCAGTGTACACTCGCGATAATCCACTGATCAAAGTGGTCCATCACTACTGACACTACACAATAACAATGTCCACAGTAATACGCAAAGCCAGTGAACACATAACACTCTGATCAAAGTGGAACAACACGGTGACATTATGATGTACCAGCAGTGAGGGCTTGACTTACGAGGAACATTACAGGTTAATTATAGCACAGTAGCTAAACACGCTGTCTACCGACAAACAATACCATCACATTAAGTATAGTTTCTAATTTAGCCCAGAATAGAATAGTGAAACCAGGAATGTACCACAATTACTTTCTCAAACTGTAACTAAATAAACTTTGATTAAATTTACAATATTATCAGTATATTCTATTTTTAAACAATGATTAATTACTTACTTACTTTTTTAATCAAATATGTACTTCTTTACAGTGACACCCTGGGTGGTAACACAGGGCATATAAGGGAGTTTCGTTCTTTCGTTATCAATACCACTAATCCTGTTACTGTATGCTTGTGAGCGAAGCTGCAGCCATTCCCATCTGATTTTAGGTGAGAGGTGGTGTACACCCTGAACAGGTCACCAGTCTATTGTAGGGCTGACAGAGACACAAACAACTATTCACACTCACACTCTCACCTATGGGCAAGTAAAGGTAACCAGTTGACCTAATGTGCATGTCTTTGGACTGTGGAAGGAAACTGAAAGGACAGAGAGAACATGCAAACTCCACACAAAAAATGCACCAGCTGAGCACAGAGATCGAACTCAGGACCTTTTCGCCACAAGGCAAACATGCTAACCACTGACCACCATTGCCACCCAGGGGGAAAATAAAATAGAAAACTGATATAATATATAAAAGTGGCACACCAGCACCAAAACAGTTGGCAACCACAGGGCTTTTTTATTTTTTATTTTTTTTTTTTTTAGATATTGCATATTAATACATTAGTGGGTCAATAGCATTTTAGCATAAAAAACTAAGAAAATATCTAGATGTTACAGTTAGTCAATTGTCAATTAAAACCTACATCATTACCAAATTAAACCAATAAAAATGCTCTCCATAAAGTCCTTCAGTGTAAACAAATGTTTAGTTATCCCAAGCAATGCCATGGAAGTTGGCTTCTGACTAGCTTATTTCAAGCTTTTTCTTTAAGCATGGATAATCTGTTCTAAAAATACATCACTGTGACTTCGAACTTGTTTGGTTCTGGATGGTTTCGAATGAGAAAAAGCATGATTGACATATTAAAACTGAAAGAACTAACAGACAATAATAAAACAAAGACACACAGATGTAAAAAAAAAAAAAAGTAAAAAAGCGTGTTTACTTAAAGGAAAAGCAGTCATACATATCAGAAAATTGTTCTTCATATTGGTGAATAAAGAATACACATTTTAAGTGCATCTTATCTCAGATCAACTTCTGTACATGACCCTTAAAATCATGCATAAATGCTCCATTGGTGTGGAGAGGTCATCCCATAACAACACAACGCCTTCATCTTAATGGAGCCATTATTATTCCTCAACCTCTATCTTCCTGTGGAACTGTGAAACATGTCCTGTCTCTGTCTTTTTGATATTTATGCACTCTTTTCCCTGGGCTGGAGGGACAGCGGGATGGGTGGGGACCCCTCCACCCCCAAAGGCCTGTAGTGATCTTGGCTCATCATCTCTGCTCTCTTTCTCTTACTTTCTTGCTCTGTCTTCTAAAGATTGTTTCCTCTCTTTCTTGTTTGTACAGGCTGGTTTTCCACCAGGGGTGGTCAATATTTTGCCAGGCTTCGGGCCAACAGCAGGAGCCAGCATTGCCTCACACATGGGCATAGACAAAGTGGCTTTCACCGGATCGACAGAGGTAGGTTTTCTTTACAGTCACACACAAAAAAAAGTAAAAATTCTATTTTGTTAATAATGAGGTGGTTGCTAGCATGTTGTATACACACATAGCAAAAGCAAACGTAAAAAGATCCAACCAAATAGTTCTAAATCTATTTTATTGACTATAAAATTCACTGCTAAATTTAATTCTTTCACTGTTTTGGCAAAGCCTCTCTAGACACAGCCAAAGCAGGAAAACTACCTGATGATGAGGCAAACATGTCAACTTTCACCAGATTTTGCTTTCTACATTTATTCTAATTAACTAAAAATCAGCAAAATGCCAATGGCAGTAAATTCCATGGAAGTCAATCTTCCATAATTATACATAGACAACAGGACATGTGAATGAGCGAGTAAGTGCTGTATCATGAGGCTGGGCGTTGGGGGCGTTTACGTGCTGATGCTGCACTTTTAATGGAAACTTCATAGGAAGTGAGTTTTGTCTACTATTGCAGTTCGTAGTCTTATACATTTTATGTACACACTACCAAAAAGGACACGCTGTTTCTAACCTGAGACCAAGCTAACAGATCAGAAGATAAAACACAGAAAACAACATCACTTCTACTTCAACTCATTGAATACAAACTCATTGACTAGATATTCAGATTAATTGCCAGCTGGTCGGGTCAGGACAGTTCAGTCACACACAGATGACTATATGATGAAAGGTTTGCCATGTTAGGGATGGAATGCCAGGAAGGAAACTCTCTCTTGGACTGTTTGATCTCGCCATGCTGCCAAATGACAACACTAAAGTTTGCAATGACATCTCACTATAAACGGTCATAATTTCAAGCTGCAAACGTGTGTTGCTCACTATCTTGTAAATCTCTATATTTTAGTGCTATGTTATGGTCATGATCCTGAATGTATTTCGTATTTATTTATCATAAATTGTGGCAGATTTGGTGGTGTTTAGAGAAGGACTGTCAGCCTGGCTGGAAAATGTGTTCATTCTTATTATTGAACAAGTACAAGTCTTAAGTTCTTTAAAACCAAAAGGCTAGAGATGTGGAGTAATAACAGACACTACATTTAAACATGGAATATTGCATTCAATGATAAGGGAGCAAACAGAAACGCTGTAACCAAAGCAATCCCCCCAAAAATCCTAAAAATGTCCCCCCTTCAGGCCATGTGGATAAAAAGCTAAGATAATTTTTTTTTTTTAAATCTCTGAGAAATTACAACAAGAAATTTTCCCACTTATCAGCATGTAAACCTAACGACCCAACTGATTCTCTAAATTCAAAATTCTTCCGGCAGACCTACAGTGAGTGATGTAACTGCACAGTGTCCAGTAATCACTGTATAAATATGCTATCACTGAACCGGCATCCTAAACTGTAATCCACACCCTCATTGGGAAACTTTCAGTACGTACGAAGCCACCCACTTTCCTGCTGCTGGCAAAGGCCACCCAGGTCTTTCTCTGAAGGATCCTCCTTTCTTTCCCTTGCCTCTCTTTCTCTCTCTCTCGCTCTCTCTCTCTCTCTCTCTCTCTCTCTCTCTCTCTCTCTCTCTCTCTCTCTCTCTCTCTCACACACACTCACACACTCACACACACACACACGCAGCATAGAGCTATTTAACATAACCCAGTTAATGAGATACAGCTGCTGTGTGGCTCACCCACGTGTTCGTTTCTTCCATCAGGCTAAAGGTGCAGAAATGGCAGCGAAATCCAAGATGACTGCAAATGGACTTTGACGGGTTTCCGCTGAAGTATTATCCCTGGCTGTCATTCTTTCTCTCTCTCTCTCTCTCTCTCACACACACACACACGCACATGCACACACACACGCACTCCAGGATCTCAACAATGGACTCCTAAGCATTTGGGCCATCCTCCTGTGTACTGTTTTTCCCTTTGCCCTCCAAAAATGGAGAGCTAGACTGTTAGCCGTGGTGCTTATGAACACACAGATACAGAATAATTTCCGTTCTTAAAATGTACATTTGTAAATAAATTGTAAAATGTTACCGGCTTATTATTATTATTATGATTATTATTAATATTCCTATGACGACCCAATCCTCTGTCAGACATGTGGCAGTGCCATATTTAACAGCTGAGAATCAGTCCTGCTGTTTATTTTTATTTTGTGCGCCCGAGTGCAGGCGCGTGACGCTCTCATTTTTTCATTGTTTCATTTCCTTTACAGACAGAATGCCGAGTTGTATCGAATTCTCAGGCATTGAGGGATGGAAAAAAACTAGATTTCAGTCGTGCACTCGACTTTTCAGACATTTTTGTGTTTGCAGAATTTTGTCTTTTTTTTTTTTTTTAAATAGTAGCAGAAATGAATTAGCTGCCTTTTCCACTGTTTATACTGGAACTGAAGAATATAAATTATTATGGATTTAAAAAAAAATTGTAGACACTTTAAAGCTCTAATCAGGAGTTTTGCAAGAAGAAACAGAACAATTTGTTCTACTGTAGGGAAATTGTAAATGTGGATTATTTTTTTTTTTCCTGAATAAGCTATATATTTTTAACACATCACCAAATTAGCTGAGCAGTCTGTGGATCTACAGTGCCTGGGTTATAGTTTTTGTTTTTAGGAAAGAAACAGATTCCTGAATCTACAAATATTTGTAATCCGATTCAGATTTCATCCTCCTGTCACGCTAAAGCATTGTCATTTTTATATACAGCAGTTTTGCATTTATTAAAATATTTATGTGATGGAAAAGTGTAAAGAGTCCCATAGAATCTGTAGAAATACTGAGAACTTTTTTTGAATCTTGGTTTTAGAATTATGATGTGGGTATAGAAACTTGCGCACATTTTGAAATAAAAAAATAAAATAAAAAGAGACTATAAAACTGGGATAGTGTTGTGCCCAGCTAACAAATTACTTTTAGTTATTAATCTTGGTTTATTTAATTACATGGTTCTTTTGAAAACACAGCTGTGATTGGCCAATTTCTTTTATTCAGTGGTATATTCAGTGTCAGTAGCAAGAGCAATAATAAAAAAAAAATTAAACAATATTTTATAAGCATCTGAGTAATAAGCAGGATCCCCTTGTTGAGGTGGTGTATTATTATTATTTTTTTTTTTTTTTGACCAGCTCACCCTTTGTACATGATCCTTTCTGTATTAATTTGCATTAAAGCAGCGGTTCTACATACGAGGACTTGTAAAATAAATTCTATTCTTTCAGCACCCATTCATTTTTATTCAGTGCCATATTGGTTATAACCTACAACCTGCCTTATAGATATTCTCATATATTATAAGGTTCTGTTAGCAGATGTATAGTTGAACTGAGTCTGAGATCACTCCCGCACTCACTCATCCATTATTTATTATGTGCATATACAACTCACAAGTGCTCAGAAAAATATAGTAATCATTTGGAAAAGTTATTATGCTGGCTATCTGTCATATCTGATGAGAGTGGGTGGAGTAATTGTTTTATTCTGTCCAGTCACTGGATTGTGAAAGCACTCATTATTTTGTTCAAATTTTGGAAAAATGAAAATAAATTTTTACCATCAAATAATTTCTTTCAGAATTTTCATGGAATAAGTCTTGGAGTTACTAGTTGTTAATGGTGTATGCGGAGACATCCTAGCAGTAGATTAGCCAGTCAGAATGTGTGATTTCTTATATCCAGTGGGTATGGATAGAATAAAGATGTTTATGTAACGTTGGCCTCACTGGTATTCATCTGAAAAGTTAAATATCAAGTTGAAAACGATTGTTGAGTATTATGCTGCTTGATGCAGAAGTAGTGTATAATGGGTGACACTGGGTTGTTAACTGAGAATTTGCACAACACTTATTATATAAAGGCTTAAATGTAGCTGCACTGTATGGTGAGGAAAAAAATTAATCCATGACCCTAGGTGTTATGTCACTCCTGAACTCTTTATTTTTATGTATTTAGGTGTTTTTTCATATTTTGTTTAAAGATGCAGTTTGAATAAAACTGAAAACAACCCCACAGGATTTAACAGTGTTTAAATGTTAATATGTATCTTAGCAGGAAATCGAGAACTACAGATTGGTGAAACCCTGCAATGTTGGAGTTACCGGCCTTTAATTCCTCATTGGGGCTTTAAAGAAAGAAATAGGTGTATGTAAACTGTATGGTTCTTCATGTGCCCCCTGCTCTGTGTGTTACGGACAGGTGCTGAATAACGGTTTGTTAGAAACAGGATTGAAACAGCCTGGATATTTTTTTTCATTTTTGCCTTGAGTTTGAGTTGTGTGTGTTTTTTCATGTTGTTTTACACTACGGGGTTAAAATTCCCCCTGAATGTGGTGTAACACAGTATGATCCCATATGATTGTGTTTTCGTGTTTCTAGATCTCAGACTGTTCTGAGTACTTAATAAAATGCCAGCTTTTTGCTGATTTGTCCGTGTGGGCGTGGCCTAATATTCTAATAAGAAGACTTAACAGCTGTTGGTCTGAGACTCCTGGTCAAGTTTGTGTGGGGTGGGGATGGTTGGTTGGGGGTCTGCTATTACCATCTCTGTTTTTCTACATTAGGTTTGTTCTTTTTAATGGACATCAATAATATAATGCTGGATTCTATTTCATTCTAAATTGAAATGATATTTAATTTAGACGTAATGTTGGTTAAGAAGTGTGCGCTCAATTATAAAAATATGTATTATATATTTTATTATGCTGTATTTTATTTAACAGTGATTGGCTGAATCCGAGGTGACTGTTGGCGTATAATCCATTACATCAGTTTTCACTGATCGCCCAAGAAATTTAAGGTGCTCTTGAAAATTTAACAAATAAACCAAAAAAATTCTTGTTTTAGTGTGGGTGTTGTTTTTTTTTTTGTTTTGTTTTGTTTTTTTTTTTTTTTTTTTGCTAATGTAGAATACACTAAAACAATTATTTGCTTCAGGTTCGGTGGACGTCTCTGAATTAGTCCACTTGTTCTGTTTCGGGGACTTTTTGGTGACATCCACCTTCACCTTTTGTTGAATAATTTGTTAATAAACCTATAATTCATCCCTCTATATACTAAACTTTGATGCGAACTTAAATTTCCTGACCTGTAGCTGCATGATGTAGTGTATTGTTTTGCCGAGACGTGATTGGCGAATTAGATAATTGCCTGGAAAGGTTCCTATCACAGTGGTTAGTGTGTATATTTTTCAGCTACTCTTTCATTAGCATGAACACCAGAGTTTGAAAACCTCTGCATTATGACTTTCTTAGGAACTCCACAGTTGTATAACCATTTGTATACCCCCCCGCCCCCCCCCCCCTTTTTTTTTCCTCCCAAAGCCCAAACACATGCTGTTTCATAAACTGGCTGCTCTAAATTGCCCAAACGTATCAATGTGAGTGTGAACCTTTGTCTTTGTGTTTGCCCTGCAATGCACCAGAGACCTCTCCAGGGTACACCCCAGTCCCCCTTACCCAATACCAGCTGGGACTGGTTCCAACCCCGCCCCAAATCATCAATGGATAAGTGCTATAGAATGTGAATGAATTACAGTTTAATTTTCAGCTTGCTACCACTATGTGGCACTAGAGTCAAGGAGAAGACTATTTCCTTCACAAAAGTTTTCATTCTCTCCTGAAAATTTAGTTTTTCTTTCTGTCTCATTCCTTTTCCTCCTCTGTGTCTTTCTCTTTTCTCTCGTTCCCTCTCATTTTAATTTTATGAATGTCTTTATATCACAGAACAATTCATTAGATCAGTCAGAAAAACCAATGGATGCACTTTTATTTGTATATAAACACAGGGATTTGTATTAGATAGTGTATATCTCTGTTTTTCTTCATTTCTTAGATCTCTTCATCCTCAACCTCGCCATCAGTGATCAGCTTGTGGGTGTGGTCTGTGTGCTAACCACGCTGATTCATCTGTCTGTCTCTTGCTCTGTCTCTTTGTGTCTTCCTGTCTCCTGCCTGCCTGCCTGTCTGTCTGCTTGTCTCTTGCTCTGTTTATCTGTTAATCTGTCTGAATGAGAATGAGCTCCTGAAATGGGGACAGTCTGCTGAGACGGGGCATGACATGAACAGGGCAGACTACTCAAAGAGGATTGGATGCTTAAACAGCATAGGCTTGAAGAGGATGGGCACCTCATAGAGCATGCACTTCCCAAAATCAGCTCGCATTCTGCATCGTCATCATCTTGCTCCACCTCATGATGATCGATGCTGTAGTCTTCATCCTTGCAGGCTGGAAAAAAAGAAACATAATATTTAACCAACAATGATTCAATAATGATTTGGCCACTCTGGGAGCAAAAAACTGCTGTCTGCCATAAACCTGAAGAACAGTGAGATCATTCGTCATATTTTATGGTAAAACTGTATTTCAATTTTGTCTCACTAATTTGATAAACCGATAAATCCTACTAGGGTCACGGGGAGGCTGGAGACTATCTCAGCCGACCTGAGGCAAAGGTGGGATACACCCTGAACAGCTCACTAGACCATCGCAGGACTACCGCACTCGCACCCAAGGGCAATTTGGAACAGCCAATTAGCCTAATGTGCAATTCTTTGGACAAACAAGTTCTGTTCAATATAATTACAGCATAAGTTTCCTTGGCATATACCACCTTTCTGCCTATCTAGGCCTATTTTAATAAGGCATTTTAAAGAATCTCAGTAACTCACCGTTCAGTGGCTTGACTTGTCTGCTGTGTCTGGGTTGAGGGTCTGCTTCCTGGAGGTGGAGTGGCTCTTTAGCAGTGGCTCTGGTCATGTCTGATGATGCAGAGGCGGATTCCTGTGTGGCTGTAGTAGTAAATCCCTGGGCTAATTGAGAAATGCATCCTGGGAATGATGAAAAAATTAGCCCCATCTGAAGAGGAATAAATCCCCCTGGGTCCACAGGATTCACGCCCTCAGGCAGAGGACCAGTAAACCCCTGAGCGCCTGGAAGACCGGACCTCTGATCCAGAATACATGTCGGACAAAGAATGGTGCCATCCTCAGCCAGAGGGAAAAACCCCTCGTATAGTGGAGGAATGAATCCATGAGATGGAGGAATACACCCCTGAGCCCCTGGAGAACTAAACCCCTGAGCCAGAGGAATAAATCCCTGAGCCAGAGGAATAAATCCCTGAGCTAGTGGGGGAGTAAACTCCTGATCCAGAGGAGGAATGTATCCCTGAGCTGGATGAATAAATCCCTCAGCCAGATCAGCAAATACCTGCGCTGGAGCAATAAAACCCAGATCTGGTCGAGGAATAAATCCACCAAAACACGTTGCAGTACTAAATTCATCGCAATACTGTCTGAAAGGCCACATTATGAAATCTCTGGAGAGTGGAGTGAGAACTCTATAGATGAGATCTGATTAAATACTGTTTATAAGACCCCTCCCCCAATGCAGTTAGTTGGGATAAGCAGTTGCCTATGACATCACAGGTGGAACAAGCATCTACCTGTGATGTCATAAGCAACTGCTTATCCCAGCTAACTGCATTGGACATCTACCTATGACATCACAATGAAATACTTGTACTTTATAATAAGAGAGCAGTTCAGGATACTACTACAGGATCGCAATATTATGTAATCACAATAAACTAGGAATGCACGATGGTTATCGACCTAATAATGGGAATTGTGATGTCACGCCAATAATCCAGATAATGTCATTTTAGCCAAAAAAGACAAAAAGCACATTAACCCATAAGAACCCGGAACCATTTCCCCTTACACGAAAATTATGGGGGAAATAAAACAGCCCAAATGGACCACATAGAACACATTTCTAATTTGTTTTTGAAATACTGCCCCCTACTGGCAAAGATCTGCAAAGTTACACATGTCACATTGGGCGTTTATGGTAAATTTCTTCCTTATTTGAAATTAAATCATGAAACTTTTTTTTTTTTTTTCGCTTAGTAACATATATTTGTATTTTTATTTGCATTTTCACAAGAAGCATCAAAATTCTGACTTTAATGTTTAAATTTAACAAAAAAAAAATGTCTGATTGCTTTTACCACAAAAAAAAATGCTTAAACTGAATACTACCTCAAATTGGGTTTGCAACAAGTTAATGAAGCTGTAAAAAAAAAACAACTGAGACCAAAACCTTCACATTAGCAGCACTAACCATTGTAATGAGTCTCTTGGGCCCATTGAGCAGTTTTAGCAGAGTAGCTTAGGCCAAATGGTAACATTTGAAACAATTTAGTTCTTCAGTGAAGCAAAGACGCACATCACAGTTTGCACAGAGGGTGATGGTTGCATTTATTCTGCAGAATTTGCGACGGCCACGCTTTTCACACTTCACAGGCCAATGTGCAACGTGGTCAGTGCGAACATCAACTGGAACTCCAACACAAACTCTCTTGGGCAGTGGTGGAGGTGTGGCTCCAAGTATTTGGTGACCCCTTTGTGCCTGCCATCTTGGGTGGATGAGGGGGTCCCTTCCACCTTTTGCACTCAGCAGAGGTTTTCTGATGGCAACGCACAGCTTCACGACCACATAGCACTCAATATCGTCCCCTAATGTCTGCGAACACCCTCTCAGGCCTGGGATGAAGTAGTTTGGATTACACCAGATGTGAGGTTGCTACTGCGGCAGAGATGGCCCCAGAGAAGACGTTGCGGGTACGAGCTCTGGTGCAAGTGATAGGAGATGGCTGGATTTAACCACTGATTTACCAGCCTTGAGCTGAGTAAGCTCATCAGGAAAGGAGTCTTTCAGTGCTTGTCGCATAGCCTCCAACTCAGCCATAGCATAAACCTCAGGTGTCATGGGGTTTCTAGTTTTGCTGCCCCATGGTGCTGGTGGGCTGTAGCTTCCAAGTAATCATTTAGCGTTTGGTATTGCTGTGGCTCTGGCACGGTTCTAACAGAAATTGTTAGGACAGTGGTAACAAGGCACTTAATTTCATTCTCTGGTTCACCATGAGGAAGACATGGCGGTTCAGGCCATTTATCGGGAGATAATTTCAGGAATTTTGAGACTATCTGTTGTGATGCATTGTGTCACATGTTAGGACTTGTGGTGGATGGTGCCTCTCACCTCTGTGATCCTCCATACGTGGTGATTGGTGAGAATGTGAATGAGGTGGAGATACAGAAAGTCTGGACGAGGTCATTATCTCGGATGCCTGGAGCTGTAACTGAAAGTGATCACTTTGTGTCTGGAACTGTTGCCAGAAATCCTTGTTTTCTTGCTTCAGCTCCTTTAATGAGGCAACAAGTTTGTGGTTATGGTAAGTCGGAGCCTCATCTTCTTGGCTGGGCTGCTGCCCTTGGTGGACATATCTGGTATCAGGTGTCTTGGGCTGATATCTTTGGTACCTCCCTTCATAGCCTTTGATTCTGATGTGTTAAGACCCCCTGGGCTTGGTTTTACCCACAACTGTGCCCCTGTCCAGCCAGCAGTATAAATGGGCACCAGTAAAAATACTGGTAAGGTAACATGTGATGGACTATCATCCCATCCAGGAGGAGTTGAACTCCTAGTTGGTCCATGCTACAGAGACAGGGGATAAGTTCCCACTCAGGTGTAAAAGCCCAACAGACTTATCTTACAGGCTACCACAATAAGATCACAATAATATGAGATAACACTTAACTTCATCTCTCCGTCACATGACAAGTCTGCATATCACATGATGTGGAATGTGGAATTTTTAACAGTCTGGAAAATTGTAAATCCTCTCATGGTACCACGCTGGAATTCACTGAGCTCCTGAGAGCGACCCATTCTTTCACAAATGTTTGTAGAAGCAGTCTGCATGCCTATGTGCTTGATTTTATACACCTGTGGCCATAGAGGTGATTGGAACACCTGAATTCAATTACCTGGATGGGATACTTTTGGCAATATTGTGTACATTCCCCAATTTCATCTCAAACTGCAAAGCATGGCTTCTGTGACCCGTGACGTGACAGAGTTGGGTTGTGTCTGCAATTACCAGCCACTATCTTCATTCATTTTCTAAACCTAAAAGTCACGGGGGTCTAAACCTATTCTAAGGGTTGCGGGGAGGCTGGTGCACATCTCAGCCGACTCTGGCCAAGGGCAGGGCACACCCTGGACAGCTCGCCAGGCCATCGCAGGGCCAGCACACACACAACCATGCACACTCACATTCACACCTAGGGGTGATTTAGAACAGCCAATTAGCCTACTGTGCATGTTTTTGGACTGTGGGAGGAAACCAGAGCACCTGGGGGAACCCATGCAAGCGTGGGGAGAACATGCAGACTCCACACAGAAATGCCCGAGCTGGGAATCGAACCCAGGACCTTCCTGCTGTGAGGCGGATGTTCTAACCATACACCGCCGTGCCGCCCAGCCCCTATCTTTCTACTCTGAATTTGTCTTTCATATCGAGTTTCTTTCACTATAATTTGAGTTTATATTTAGTTTAGATAAACAATAGTTAACAAGCACTAGTGCTCAATTATATTAAAAAAATCTATTATACTATATTGTATTGTGTCATCATCTCTTATGAAGTGTGTATGATATGTCCTACAAGTGCAATGTCTAACGCCACATATTTTTCAGTCTGGTCCTCTTATCAGCTTGCTCACTTAATAATAATAATAATAATAATAATAATATAGATATAATAATAGATTTCCACCAGGGAGAGACTGAGAGATCAAGACTTAAAGAAAATAGAGTGTGCATGTATAGTAGGTTGCATGGTAAAGTGTATGGGCTCATAATTAGAGCATCATGTTGTATTCAATCACTGAAGTGTGGGTGACGTCATCGCAGTATCTCACAGATCTCTGGAATGTCGAGCGCTGGTTGAGAATGAGGCACGAGCTGCTCAAGGAGACCAACTGTGCGCGCCCGACGTGTTGACTCCACTGCAGGTGAGATGAGATGTTAAGCTGTGATGTGTGAGAGCTGGGGTGTGTATTTCTGTGTGTTATGGATATAATTGTATTAAATATTATTATTATTATGATTATTATTATGATTATTATTATCATTATTATTATTATTATTATCATCATTATTATTATCATCATCATTATTATTATTATTATTATTATTATTATCATTATTATTATCATTATTATTATCATTATTATTATCATCATTATTATTATTATTAATATTATTATTATTACTACTACTACTACTACTATTTTTATTTCTATAATAATAATAATAATAATAATATTTTATGTTATTATGATTAAATAATACCTGAGTAGTATATGTAGTTATTACATAACATGCTTATGATTTACTTAATTTCTACCTACTTAGGTCTTTAAAAACATCCTTTAAAAGCTTATTAAATTAAAAATTATTTTAAAATATTAAATCTGGAAACTGCTTGTCCCTCTGTGGAGTGTTTAGTGAGGTTGGAGGGCTGCTGACTTGATGAATATAAATAATGGAAAGTTTGTGGCTGTTCAAAGAAAAATAAATAAATAAACAAACAAATATTAATGCAAAGGGAACGTATACTTTATATTATTATTATTGCATATATTATGTGTAGTGATGTGTAAGAATTAATATGATTATTATTGTTATTATTATTATTATTGTTATTATTATTATTACATGGCACAGCACAACTGAAAGAATGTAAATAATTTTTGGCTGTGGATTCATATACTGTATATCATGAAGTCACCAATCCCAAACATTCATATAAATTGTGTAGAGATTAATTGAAAAAGAAACCAGAAAGGACGTACTGGATATCTTATATATTAGTATACACTACACAGGAATCCGACCAATCTCATTCATCTTTCATTATTTAAAAAAATATAAGAAAGAAACCCCCCCAAAAATTGGTTTAGTTTCTTTTTTTATTATTATTATTATATTATTCATTTCTTTTTTCTTTTCTTTTCTTTTTGTAGGATAAGTAGAATATACTAAAACTTCACCTCAGGTTCAGTGGATGTCTCTGAATTAATGTTCTTTCGTTTAATTAAACTGCTACATGTGACACCATACTATATTACCTGAAGCAATCCAGCTGGTTTTGTCATTCTCTCTGCATAATGTAGCAGTCGCACCTTGCGGGATATCGTAAACAGATGTCCGACGGATAGAAATTCTGCGAAAGAAAGCTATCTGGTGTTGAAATTTCTCTGCGTTGCTGCTCTTTGCCCATGGTTTCCTTGTCAGTAACCATACAGTCTGTGTCCTGCACACCTCCGGTTCATCCGTTGCATGTCAGGTAGTAGCCGGGCCATGAGTCAAGTCCACCAGACATCAATGAACTCAAACTGACAAGAACAGGACGAGGACCGCACGAGTTCTGAACAAAACGCTAACCCGGCGCACACCAACTGTCCGTCCAGTGTACACCTTTGTCTGGTGGAGTACATGCACAAAACTTTTCGGCAGTTCAAACAGACCTCTCCTGACAAGTAACACATTCGTCGAATGAGAAATTGACATGAAATGCATGCGGACAGAAACAAACGGGTTAAAATTTTGCTCTCTGTCAGACGTCGGTTAACTGCTACTTAATATAGAGTATGTATATTAGGCTAATTAGTAACAGGAACTTTAGCCACAAGTTTAGCATGATATAAACTGCAGAATTAGCTTTACAGTAAATAATTAGAGTTTGGTGGTGCAGTGGTTAGCAAGCAGGTACTGGGTTCATCTCTGCCAGCCGACGGATTCTCAGAATGTTCTCTGTGTGCTTGCGTGGGTTTCTTCCGGTTGCTCCAGTTTCCTCCCATAGTCCAAAGACATGCCGTTTCATAAACTGGCTGCTCTATTCACCCAAATGTATCAATGATAGTGTGAACTTTTGTGTCTTTGTGATAGCCCTGCAATACACCGGTGACCTCTCCAGGGTAAGCCCCAGTCCCCTTTACCCAATACCAGCTGGGACTGGTTCCAGCTCACCCCCATCCTCAATGGATAAATGCTATAGAATGTGAATGAATGAGTCACAGTTTGATTTTCAGCTTGCTACCACTATGTGGCACTAGAGTCAAGCTTTCCTGAAAATTTAATCGTCTTTCTCTTTCTGTCTAATTCCTTTTCCTCCTCTGTGTCTTTCTCTTTTCTCTCCTTCCCTCTCAATTGATTTTTCATATGACTTTTCATATGTCTTTATCACTGAACAAATCATTCAGAAAACCTGCACCTCTGTACTGTACACATCCCTCATCTCGCTCATTTGCCAAACCACTTAATCCTATTAGGGTCATGGGGAGACTGCTGCCTATGTCAGCCGAACCTGGTTGAAGGAACAGCTCGCCAGCCCATCACAAGGCCAACAGACACAATCATTCACACTCACACTCACACCTAGAGTCAATTTGGAACGGTTGGTTAGCCTAATGTGCATGTCTTTGGACTGAGGGAGGAAACCGGAGTACCCAGAGGAAACCCACAAAAGCACGGGGAGAACATGCAAGCTGCACACAGAAACACCTTCTCCAGTCAAGGGCTCAAACCTTAGGACCCCAGGACCTTCTTGCTGTTATGCAAACCACTACACCACAGTGCTGCCCTCTTGATGCACTTTTATTTATATATAAACCCTGAGGGATTCGTGTTATATACAGTATACCTCTGTATTATTTCTTACTATTCCATTTGTATTATGTCAAAATTCACTTATTCATGCCTTCCTTCATTTCCTGTTTTAGTAACCAAGTCACACTGTCTGTGTCTCTCTCATCAGTGATGGACAGCTCTGACATGAACAGGACGCTGGTGTCTGTCTCCAACGTGACACTGTTGCCGTACTACATGCACTCAGCCGGAATGGCAAACAGCTATGTGCTGTTGTACACGCTCGTGTGCGTGGTGTGTGTTATGGGCAATATGTTAGTGTGTGTTGTGGTTCTGACCAACAGGAACATGCGCTCCGTCACCAACCTCTTCATCCTCAACCTCGCCATCAGTGATCTGCTGGTGGGTGTGGTATGTGTGCCAACCACACTGATTGACAGCCTTATCTCAGGTGATCACTAGGACTAGTATTGTCTGTCTGTCGGTCTGTCTGTCCCTTGCTCTGTTTGTCTGTTTGTATGTCTACCTGTCGTCTGCATTGTTGATCTGTCTCTTGTTCTGCCTGTCTCTGTTGCTCTGTCTGCCTGCTTGTCTGTCTCTGCTCTGTTTGTCTGTCTGTCTGCCAGTCTCTTGCTCTATTTATCTGTCTGACTGTCTTTCTGTCTCTCTCTTTCTCTGACATCCTGCCTGTTTTTCTGTCTTTGCTTTCTGTCTGTCTGCCAGCCTCTTGCGCTGTTTACCTGTATGCCTTTCGCTTGCTCTGTCTGTCATTCTGTCTGTCTTTCCTCTGTCTGTCTGTCTTTGCTCTGTTTGTCTGACTGTCTGGCCGTATGTCTGTCTGTCTACATGTCTCTTGCTCTTTTTATTTGTCTGCCTCTCTCGCACTGTCTGCATGTCTTTTCTCTGTCTGTCTGTCTGTATGGCTGTCTGCCTATCTTCCTGTCTCTTGCTTTGTTTGTCTGTTTGTTAGTCTGCACTAGTTTTCAGTGACCATATCAGAGTCTTGATTCTGTAGTCAGTGAACCATGTCTGTGTGCTTTTCGACATTTCTGAGAAATCTTTTAAGGGGTTCAAACATACCACACATGAAATTTTTTTGACCTCAATTTTTTTTTAAAAGTCAAGGATTTACTTGACCTGTAGTCATTAATACTAGTTTTATTAAAGGAATAAGTAAATTTCTAATATTTCTTGAGGTATAGTATAGTATACCACTGAGCAGGTTTGTGTGATGTTAAATAGTGTGTGTGTGTGTGTGTGTGTGTGTGTGTGTGTGTAGGCTGGCCATTCAGCCAGACGACCTGCTCGCTCAGTAATCTCATCCAGGGGATGTCTGTCTCTGCATCTATCTTCACACTCGTTGCTATTGCAGTGGACAGGTAAAGATTCTCTCCGTCACAGACCTTAGAAACTCTGATACTCACACTAAGCATTTAAGACATCGCAACAAGATATGGTAGAATTGAGATCTGAACTGTTGATTGCATAAATCAGCACATTTGCAGAAACAGAAGCCGAAACTATGTGGGGTCCAAACTTAGTATTATGTAACACTTGCACTAAGACTCCATTTCCCATAATTCACCCCAAAACACAAATATGGCAACGACTGTCACACGACTTGACAGGCTCTCCAGAGAACTCTCACAATGCGGAAGAGTCCCTTTCTAGTGCTCCCTCTGTTTTGCTGCCCAGAAAGGAATCTCTGATCTGTCCATGATTGACAGCTTCACAGTGTGCTCATGGGAAAATGCTCAGCTGGGCTATGATGGTGTGGGAGAGACACACCCCCTAAGACTGCTTCATCACAATATTTCTCTGGGTATTTTGTTCCTGCACCTGTGGGAAAAAGAGATGGTGACCAACTGCCCTTGGTGAGACAATGAGTGAGAAGGGTGGTGCAGTATTCACAGAATTTGGGATGCTAGTTGCAGGAAGTTGGTGGAATGAGCCCACATTAAAGCCATGTTTCGCCAGGGTCTGAACTTGGAGGGTGTGATCAAGCGAGCATGTTTGGATGATAAAACCTCCCTTGACTAATTGATCATCATCCTAGCCATTTACCTTGAACCCTTACTCCAGAACTACACCCAGCACCTTCACCCCTCAAGTCCTGTGTCATGCTACAGTTCACCTAGCTGCTGTAGAGCCAATCCATCACACAAACATCCACTCCGCATAAGGTCCCATCGGCACCATAGCCATACCTCTCAGCTACACATTGGCAGACTATATTGAGCAATAGTCTCCCTTTAAAAAACAGAATATGCCCCAAACTACTAAATACGCCAAACATCTCACCCCAAGCTGCCCCTGTTCATGTGGAATGTCAGTCCCACTGAGTCACCCACGGTGGATGAATGGTTCAAGTGGAGCGAGCAAGTATGGTAGCGTATGCATCAGCACTTAGAACACTTGATGTATTAAAATCTAGTTGTGTTTTTAAATATTACTGATGTAATAAAGTGTCTAATTCCAGCTTATGTTGCTGTCTTTGTGCAGATACACAGGCATTGTTTATCCATTTCGCCACCGCTTAAGGCCTGTCGCTGCACACCTCGCCATCTTCTTTATCTGGCTTCTGGCGTTTGCCATCATTTTCCCTTCCTCTGCAACGCTGACTGTCATCCAGCTGGACGACATGTACATGGTACATGATAACAAGACATATCCACTGTTTGTGTGTTATGAGGACTGGCCACGCTCTGGCATGAGGCGCATTTATACCACCACCATCTTTGTCCATGTCTACCTCCTCCCCCTGGTGCTAATTAGCATCATGTATGGCTGCGTGGCCTTTAAGCTGACAAGAAAACTGCGCCAGAATGGCAGGCGTCTAAAAGTGATAAAGATGCTGATCATGGTGGCTGTGTTGTTCATGGTGTTATGGCTCCCGCTGTGGACGCTCATGCTGTTGACAGACTATCAGGAGCTGGATGTCCAACAGATTGACTTCCTGGGCAGCTACTTGTTTCCTGTCGCACACTGGTTGGCATTTTTAAACAGTGCCATCAACCCAGTTGTCTATGCTTTCTTTAACGAGAATTTCCAACGAGGTTTTCAGGCTGCTGTCTCCTGTCGACGGTATGATTCGCCGCTGCTTGTCTTGCGTTGCAGACGATTTGCGAACAAAGTCTCAAACAAAGAAGTAGGGCCATCTAGAGGACAGAATGAACTGAGAGCTTCGCCAACTGTACAACTAAATCCAGGTCCAGCAGTTTTACTGGAAGATATAAAGCAGCTGCCTGGAGTTAAGCATGTAAACAAAGCCTGGGAGGAGTGAATAAAAGATGGGTGAAGAACCTTACAATTCCGCTTGATTGAATCCCCTTGGCCATCTTAAGGACCAGTCCAAGAGAAGTGTGTTAGATGAGGAATTTATCTGACATTAGCTTAGAAAAAAATCAGGTGTACAACTTAGGAAGGCGCGGCACAGTGATGTAGTGGTTAACACGTTCACCTCCCAGCAAGAAAGGCTTTTATATGTTCTCTCTGTTTTTGTGTGGGTTTCCTTTGGGTACTCCGGTTTCTTCCCACATGCGCATTAGGCTAATTGGCTGTTCCAAATTGCCCCAGGTGTGAATGTGGGTGTGAATGGTTGAGTGTTTGTGTTGGCCCTACCATTGTCTGGCAAGCTGTTCAAGGTGTATCCTGCCTTTGCCCAGGGCCGGCTGAGGTAGGGTCCGGCCTCCTCGTGACCCTTGTATATTAAATGGTTTGGGAAATCAGTAAGTAAATGGACTTTGGAAGTAAAAGCGCCGAAATGCAGAACTTACAGTAATCTAATGCAGTTTCATTGACGATAAGTTTTGATATATATCTACTTAAATAAATTGTAAGTTTCATTTTTAGCACATGGTAGCAGATAAACTATCCACAAACAAGTCTCTTGTACACATTGTGTTTATTAGGTCAGTGAAGGGTAGATCATCAGGAACTTTGAATGCTTAAAAAAAAAAAACCAGGTAACGTTACTTGCTTAAGTTAGCAAGGAAGCTTGAGAGTGCGACAGCATGGTGAGTGGATGGCCGATGATCTTTCTACATGAAGATGAGGTGGATGTTGCTGAACTGAATATTGAATGTTCAATTCAGCAACATCCACCCAGCCTGATAATTGTTTTAGTGTATATACTACATGGGAACATAAAAAGCAACATAAGACAAAATCTTTATAGTTTATTTTTACATATTTGAACCATGACAAAGGCAGGTCAGGTGAGCAAGGTATGCTCCGAGTACAGCTAGCTTTGTGTAGCTAAAGGTGCACTTTTAAACGTATTCAGAGTTTTCGGATATACTACACATAAAGCCAAGAAAAGCAAACTAAAACTCACCGATTCAGTAAGGATTTCAGTAAAAGAGTTTTTATATATTTTAATGTTTATGCTTAAGCCTTTTATTTATTGTTTTTGTGTTGGGTGTAATATTCAGGCTCTGTATGATTAGATTTCACTTTTTGCATCACACAAAAAGCTAGATTACTGCCTGTTTTGTCTCTGCAGCTAGCTGTACACTCTCTCTCTCTCTCTCTCTCTCTCTCTCTCTCTAACATCACTGTGTATGTATTATATAATTATAGGTATTCCACCACATACAGTATGTTTATAGTATTTGTATGTATTAAATGTAGTTTACTTGATGACTTGATGTGGCTACTATATGACTGCTTTTCATATAGCACCACCAAACCTTAAAAATTAATAAATTAAAAATAAACAAATAAATAAATAAATAAAATTACACACACACACACACACACACACACACACACACACACACACACACACACATATATATATATATATATATATATATAAATATAAATTAGATAGATTGATAGATAGATGTATAAACTGTAACTGCTGTGCTGTATCAATTTTTTCATTTTATCCTCTTATTTGTGAACACATACCTTGTATATCACCAACACTTTGAATCAAAGGCTTTTAAACACCAAATATTTAAGCATTTATTTTAGTTAGAAACAAGAAAATGTCTAATTTCAAATACCCTAAAGTTAGAACATTTAAATAGGTAGATCTAATGGGACTTGGCTGAGATATTGATCTTTATATCTAGACACATGAGCGCTTGGAATTACTAAAGCATCATTTAAAGGGCCATCAAGTCTTTTATAAAGAATTTTTTTTTTATGTAATGGTCAATTTGCTCTAATAATGTTTGAATAAGAAATGAAACACTTGGAGTGTGTTATGGGACAAAAATCAATGACTGGGTTATTCATGTGGTGATGGGTTCTGACATGACTTTTGAAAGAATTTAATTATTTTCTAAAAACTGCATGTCCTCATTCACTCATTTGCTTATTAGGGTCATGGGGAGGGTAGAGCCTATCTTTGCTGACACTGGGTCCAGGCAGAGTACACCCTGAAAACTAGCTCGCTAGACCATCACAGGGCTAACACACACAACCATTCACACTCACACCAAGAGGCAATTTGGAACAAACAGTTAGCCTTCTTGGATATTTTTAGACTGTGGGAGGAAACCAGAGTACATATACATATATACATATATATTATATAATATACATATAATATTGTGGAAGTTCCTGTTAGCACCTATGCTATATAGCAGCAATAAACAGCGTCCTTTAAAGGAGCAATGTCAGGCTTGTTCGAAGAAAATAGCGAAGGATACTAGACATGAACTGGGGTCATACATTACATTCGTTAGGGGTTAGCAACGCAATCTCAATCTTTGAAAACTGTTCAAAGCAACAAGACTTCAGAAATTCTATTTCCATCTGCTTCATTTTAGGCTCACAAACTCTCGACTCCTTTTGATTTACATAAAAATGTATTTAACAAATACAGACAAGTATTCTGGTTAGTCATGGCATATTACATACTTGTAATAAAAATAAAAAAATAAATCCAATTTTAAATATAAATTTAAGATAATAAATGTGATCCTTGGTTAATGAAAGAACTTGATGATTATTCACATGGATTAATTTTTATCACATGGACAAGTCATAATGTTTTGTGGGAACTGCCATTCAGCTAATGTGTTATGTGTGATATGCAAAATGTTTGTTGGTTAATGAAGTGAGGCACTGCATTCGTGTGTGTGTGTGTGTGTGTGTGTGTGTGTGTGTGTGTGTAAGAGAGAGAGAGAAAGCCTGCAAAGCTTGCGATCTCTGAGTATGGCTCGCTGCCCGGGTGTATTTTAGCGACTCACTGGTCCAGAATAAAGACCCAGAAGAGAGCTAAGCTTGTGTTCTAATCTATTGCTTTGCACATGCGGTCAAAACCCATCATGAAATCACAGTGGACATTTTTGCTTCTGCATTCTTGGTTATTGCTGGCCATCGGCTTAGATTTGGAAGTTAAATATCATCCTGAGACCGATGCAGTCAACTACAGGGATCCATGCAAGGCAGGTAAATAAATCCAAAATCTTCATATTTACATGTATATGCTTTAAATGGAGTTTTTCTTCAGAGTGCTTCTAATTTATATTACCATGAAATCATTTTCAATAATATACAATAAAGTGACAAATATAAAAATACAACTTTTTTTTCTATGAATTAAGCAGATGGCACATTTCAAAGATTTATATACTGCATAATAGCCTTTCTTCTGCAACCCTGTATGTTCTTTTCATAAATAGTAACAGCCTTTAAACATTTTTCTTTATTGATGACCATTGATTCAGATTTGTACACAGAATAAAAACATAAAACATATCCAGTCAAATACAAGCACTTGTGTACCCTATATCACATAATATATAATATAATATAATAAAAAAAATATATAATGTAATGTAATATAATATAATGTAATATAATATATAATATAATGTAATATAATATAATTATAATATAATATAACCATCCACTCAGGTTCAGTCAGTGCTTTATCCTGTTCAGGGTCACAGTAGATGCAGGGACTATAGCAGGAGTACTTTGTGTGAGGCAAAAACATATCTTGGATGCAAGGTTACCATGCAGACACATAGTAGAATAAGTAACGATAAAAAGAGAAATTAGAAATAAGTCAGAGAAGCTGGATTTGATTATATGTCATTATAGCATATAACCCATACACAATACATGTTCACTTTTCCATGCCAGACTGGTGTGATACATTGATTAATAAGCCCCTGTCACATATTGTATATCGCACAACAGGTCCTAGGACAGTTTTGTGTGTGTCATACAAAATTCTCCTGTTGTGCGATGGAAGATGCCATGGTAGACCCTTGTCATGGAATTTTAAATTTATATGTTCAAAAAATTTGCCATTCTTAACAACAGTGTCAGGTCGAGCAATGTACACATGCTGGTTGTACGTCAACAAAGTATCACAAGAATATCATACTTGAATTTTTTTTTTTGTATAGCAACAATCACTTTTGAATAAATATCGCACATTTTACACATCCTGACACCTCTGATATACTGTAGAACAGGGATAGAAGACCCATGGGATTTAAGTTTGAAGCCTGTGCTGTAGAATGTCCATAAGACAAATTAGTTCCTATTAACTCTCATTTTCTAGAAACACTACACAGTCATTCCCTCACCAGATGATTCCTGGAATATACATCAATCAGCCATAACACTGAAAACATGAGCACAGAGAGGTGAAGTGAATAACACTGATTATATCATAACAGTTGCACCTGTGGAAGTAGGAATGGGATGTATTAGGCAGGAAGTGAACAATCAGTTCTCGAAGTGTGTTGGAAGCAGGAAAATCGAGCAAGCGTAAGGATCTGAGTTACTCTGACAAGGGTCACATTGTGATGACTAAACGACTGGGTCAAGTGTTTCAACTATTCCTGGTATGCAGTGGAAAGTACCTACCAAAGGAGGTCCAAAGAAGGACAACCACTGAACTGGCAAGCGTGTCATGGCTGCCCAAGGCTCATTGATGTACGGGTGAACGGAGGCTAGTATGTCTGGTCTGATCCCACAGAAGAGCTACTGTAGCACAAACTGCTGCAACTGTTACTGCTGGCTGTGATAGAAAGCAATCAGAACACACTGTGCATTTCAGCCTACTGTGTATTTGCTCTGCCTTACCACAGACCAGTCAGGTGGTGCTGATGTTAAGGCTGATCAGTGTACAGCTTTCTAGAAGGTTGGTTCTGGAGATTCAACACTAATATAAATATTAACCAAGCTGACTAGAAATCTGGCTGAAACTAGATTTGTGTTGTTTATATGTGTAGGTGCAATAAAATATCAAGGAATCTGTCTGTCTGTAGTTTCAACTAAAATACAGTATTTTGTGTTTTAGTTGCAGTCTTGTACACAGTTCAGTACAAATGACGGCTCCAATCATGTTCTTCAAGGCTCATCTTCATGGAGTGTCCAGAGTGATTGTTTTCACATGCGACACCTGTTATTAGTCAGAAGTCATTTTCTCTAGACTGCATAATTTTCATGGCCACTTTGGTCTAAACAAATAATATAATCTCAGAGAAATATAGATTTTTCCAGTAGTTCTGTTCTTGTTGCCACTGCCACGTGGCCCTTAAATTGCTGAGATAATCTATAATGTACCACAAATCACATGATCTATCTATCTATCTATCTATCTATCTATCTATCTATCTATCTATCTATCTATCTATCTATCTATCTGTCTGTCTGTCTGTCTGTCTGTCTGTCTGTCTGCCAAGTCAATTTATAACACATCCACAAAAATCCATTACCACTGAAATTTGATTTCTGATTTTGGAACAGATGTACTACAGCAGTACAATGGTCTTAAATGTCTATACATTCTTGTTTTATCACCTACAGCCTAAGAAACACACACACACACACACACACACACACACACACACACACACACACAGACTACTCTGCCTAGGTCTTTGCTCACATATTGAATAAACTGAGTATGGAATTTACCATGCAGAGCTAAGCCATGTTAATCCACTAAACAATCACTGCCATCCATGTACAGGTAAAAGACACATATCTGTTGTCATCTAAGTGTGAAATAGATTTTCCCACACACCATGTTATTACTAATTTGATGCATGAACAAAGAGCTGCAGCCATTTTTCCATGTTACTTTGATCCTGTCTCACAGAATTCATTTTCTCTTCAGGACAAATGAGGGATATAATCATCTCCATTAAAGCTCCTCTTCTGGAAGTGTGTATGGTGTTTACACACACAGCATGATCAACAGACATTGTTACTAACAAGCTATCTTGTCAGATGCATGGTGTGCATCTGACAATATCCTGATACTCTGATCTCTGTGGCCTTTGGCTGGAAATAAAATAAAATACTGTACAGTATCAAAGTTAAATCACAGCCTGCAAGCTTCTAAGTGGCGCATACCAAAAAAAGTGAGGTGTTTACATGAAAATATCCTAGAAACAAGGCAAAACATAGTGTCATTCATCTCTACTGTTTCCATAGCAACAACCAGCAACGCTAACACAGTATGTCTTTATTGCTATATAGAGTTCTTTTAATTTCTGAAGCTGTACATCCATTTGCAGTGTTCTCTCTCTCTCTCTCTCTCTCT
>JAQMYF010000026.1:34908401-34926068 GCA_030014195.1 Neosilurus mollespiculum | reverse complement strand
GTCTGTCTGTCTGTGTGTCTATCTATCTATCTATCTATCTATCTATCTATCTATCTATCTATCTATCTATCTGTCTGCCTGTCTGTCTGTCTGTCTGTTTGTATGTTCTGCCTGTCTATCTATCTATCTATCTATCTATCTATCTATCTATCTATCTATCTGTCTGACTGTCTGTCTGTTTGTCTGTTTGTATCTCTCTAGATATTATTAGTTGTTTTCTATTTGTGCTCACCCATTACACCTGATCTCACGTAAAGATCTGCTTAATAATCACTTAAATGTATTGTAACCTCTAACAAGAAAAAACAGAGCCAGGTTAAAAAGTTGAAGAAACAAAGCCATGGTTCTAGGCTACACATTTTTCTAGGAGAAACATACTTTATAAATCCAGCTTAACATGGCTTAACATGCTGAAATATCAACCCCAGGACAAAATTCCCTCCCACTTTATTTATCAAACATAATCTGCAATGAAAAATTGCTGTTCCTTGGTGATACTTTGGGCACATTAATCCACTGTAATCTTTTTTCTAAAGCGGTTGCTTAAGTCTTGTATCTTTTCCTGTCATCCCAGAAGCTTCACCACCCACGAGAAAACTAGTGTAGTTTGTGGTGCATGTTCAGACACATTGACCCCCCCCGCAAACACTGAGCATATTTGAGAAGAAGTAGAACATTTAGAGTGAAATCTACACACACACACACACACACACACACACACACACACACACATACACACACACTTGCAGAGAGATAACATTTGTGATGATTTGTCTTGTTTCTGTAACTTTAAGGGACAATACATAGACTTACAATACTTTCATGGAAACTTCCCATAGCCATAACCACTACTGCCTAACTTTTACCCTTACTCAAGCGCCGGAGGTAAACAACAGCACAAGACGTCAAGACACAGAAGTCCTCTAATAAGTGAGAGAAAATATATTGTTCACAAAGCAGACATAGCCAGCTCTGAAACAGGTACCAACTACTGCGGACAGGTAGGAATATGAATAATGAATTGGATATATTTTTATCTATATATTGAAATCTTTATCTTATTCATTAGCGTCTGTTAACTGGTTTATACTTGTTTGAGTTGAGGTGGATTTCATCCAAGAAACGCTAAGCATAAGGTGGGATACATCACAGATGCGATGCCAATCCATCACAGGGCACTGTGCACATACTAATTCACACAGCCAATTTAGCATAGCCAATTATCCTACCAGCATCAAGCAGTGACCCTGGAGCTGTGAGCTCAGCTGCAGTGCCATATCACTGGCAAAGAAAACACCCCTATGAAACATTTCAAAATAGATAGAGCAAATCTGACAGAATCTATCTATCATGATGAACACATTCCTAAACACAAATACATAAGTGATATACCATCTATCAGTGAAAATGTCTTGACTGAACATCAACATACAGCTTTATTCTGTCAAGCTAAACAGATAAGAGGTGTAGATATGGATGAATAACTTGCTGCAAAGGTAAAGAGCTTTACAACATTGCCTGGAGATCAGAAACAATGCCTTGGGATTTTGAAACACTGGGGTGGTAGTCCCTTTCTTACCAACAGTGACGAGACAGTTTGTGCCTACTCTAGGGGGATCACACTCCTTACCCTCGCTGGAAAGATTTTGCCAGGAGAGAAGATTCTGTGGATATCTCTGCTTCAGGAGGCTCTGATTTTCTTTAATCCTAATTAAGGTCTCGAGGAGGCTGGTGTCCATCTCAGCCAACTCTGGGTGAGGGCAAGGTACACCCTGAACTGCTCGCCAGGCCATCGCAAGGCAACACAGACACAACACTCACACTCACACCTAGGGGCGATTTGGAACAGCCAATTAGCCTTCTGTGCATGTTTTTTGGTTTGTGGGAGGAAACTGGAGTACCCGTAGGAAACCCACGCAAGCTTGGGGAGAACATACAAACTCCACACAGAAGCACCCAGAGCCCAGAAATCGAACCCAGGCCTTCTTGCTCTGATGTAGGACGTGCTAACCACTGCGCCGCCGTCCTGCTTTGAGTTTTATTAATTTATTTATTTGATTCCATATTTTTTTGTCCTGGTCATGGAGCACCAAATACACTTTTTACCCTCAGGTGCTGGAGGGTATATGGGAGTTTGCCCAGCTGGTGCTGTGTGGACTTGGAAAAGGCATGAAAGTGTATCCCTTAGCATGTCCTGTAGAGGGTGCTTCAGGCATATGGGGTGACCTGGAGTGAGAGCTTGGTTCACACTGCTGGCAATAACTCAGACTCATTCCTGGTGAGTGTTGCCAGGGTTGCCTGTGGTCACTGATTCTGTTTACAACTTTTGTGGACAGAATTTCTAGACATAGCCAAATAGAACAGAGTGTCCCAATTAGATTGTTTTTTTTTTTTTTTTTTTTTTTTACAGATGATGTGGTCAGTTCCCAGGCAGGAAAAAGGTAGAGGACATCAAGCAAGTGGGTTGGGGTTCGAATCTCAGCCACAAGCCTTCCTATGTGGAGTCTGCTTCTTCTCCTTATTCCTGTGAGGGGTTTCCTCTGGGTACTCCAGTTTCCCCCACAGTGCAAAGATTCACATTAAGTCAACTTGCTACTCTGAACTGCCCATAGGTGTGAATGTGAGGGTAAATGGTTGTTTGTGTCTGTGTTAGTCCTGAAGTAGACTGACGACCTGTTAAAGGTATACGCTCCATCTTGCCCAAAGTCAGCTTGGATTGGCTCCAGCTTCTACAAGTGCTACTGATAGGGGATGGAAGTAAAATATGGGTTAAAGCCAAAAAAAGTAAAATACGGATTAGTAGAATATTAAGTTTGTGAGTGATGGTGGATGAAATTTTACCTAAATTTTACACCCTTCTGTCAAATCTGTTTTTAGAAATTAGGCAGGAAGAAAAGAGAAGAATGCAGAGCAAGAGAGTGGAAAATAAAAAAAATTGACTAGTCTATCTTCCACTCTCTTGCTCTGCTTTCTTCTCTTTTCTTTCTGCCTAATTGCTAGCAACAAATTTGACAGAAGGGTATAGCTTAGTTCAAGTATCATTCACCACCAACTTAATATTCTTCTATCTACTAACCATTATTTCACTTTTTTTGGCTTGATGATGTAATTGAACATTAAAAAAAGAAGAAATACAAAAGGGGCACTCAGAGAGTGCAGGATACCTCCACCAGGTACAGTACAAATGGATTATTATAATTTTGCATCGCTTTAATGAAATGTCTCCCTCTAGAGGATGTTGGATGAACATTCTGCTTCTTATGAAACAATATTTTTTTGTGGGAATCCCTTTGGGTTTTTTGTTTTGTTTTGTTTTGTTTTTGTTTTTTATTTTACATGATCCCATGCACAGATGCCATCCCTCTTCTAGGTTTGGTGAAAATCGGTCCTGTAGATTTTGCCTAATGCTGCTAACAGGCAAACATACATAAACATACAGGTACTGGTGAATGCATAAACCCACCCCCCACCCCCTGGTTAATCGGTTGAATAAGACATTCAGATCTAGCTAACATTACCATTACTTTTCCAGGTAACAACCTGACTACATGTAGCTAGCCATTTTATTTGCTAACAACCTTTTAATGCTAGGCAACCTATTAGGGGGACCTGTTTTGTAGAAGAAAATCAAGGCATGATGTAATAGTTAACAGGAACTAAATAACCTCAGTGGACACTGAAAGAGATGACAAGGGGACCTGTGTATTGTTATTATTGGTAATTTTTAGACCACTTTAGAGATTTTAATTTTAAAAATAATTTGAAACCTAGTGGTAAACACTTGTTAGTGAGTGTGTGGATCTTGATAAACTCTCCAGCTCACATCATAGCCGTCATTATAGCTGTTTAGAAAACAGGTTTGCTCAACTCACATTATTATGTTGGACTTGTGCTTCTAACCACTCAGTGATATCACTGGCACAGTGCTCAACCAATCACTGAACATCGTGGCATGTTAAAAAGATGAGGGCCCAGAAATAAAACTGTTCAGATTGGTTTAACAAGCTGATAGAAATCAGGCTTTGTATTAAACTTCCTTTTATTTTTTCAGAAATAATACAATTTCACACACACACACACACACACACACACCTGCATTGCTAGGCAGTTCCAGGTGTACTATTACATTTTGTTTTCCATAATAGAGCAGGGCAAGTCTGATCTGGTGACACACAGATATATCCCAGGGGTCTCTCTCTCTCTCACACACACACACACACACACACACACACACACACAGCCCGCATAATAGAGACATCCTATTTATTACTCTTCTCTCTGTGTAGTACAAGTCCAGACTGCAGACCAGTTTTACAGCCCAGAAACTTTAAAAGAGTGGATATAAATGCCAGTGACATCAGTTCAATAATCTAACAAATAATACACCTCTACATTTTTTCTTTAACATCAAATCTATCACTAATAGAAATGTTTTTGGAATACATGCGATTTTCCTGCCTTCGGGTTCTGCATGAAGAAACATGACATTTCTCATTAATTGATACACACACTGATGTTTTACTTGGAACACATGGCTGCTGTCCAGTGGTTTAAACCCAATGCAGGCCAATGAAAGATTTAAAATAATTACAAGTAGGAACATATCCTGAAAAAAAGCTTGACAAGCATGTTCAGACACATTTACTCTGGAAGAGTGAAGTAAAGCATCGGAAAGATCAAGAATTTGTGTTTGCTAATGTAAATATTTAGGCACTGCCTAAAAGCAGAGCTCCGAAAATGTTTGCAATTTTTTGAAAACTTATTTCTACTCGAGAAGAAAAAGTGAGCACGGACGCAACAACGCTCATGGCTTTTCAGCATTTATATATCGTCCTCCTCCTCTTCCTCCTCCTGCTCCGACAACTACTTCTAATAATAACACGAAACCTACTAAACTAAATATAAACATGGTATTTCGAAATACTAAAAAATCAACAGATTTTCCAAAAGTAACTGAATGTGAGAGGGAGAAAATAAATTATCATGTACAAAAGATAATAGTAACTTCAGTCATTCCAAAGGACAGTTGTTGTGATAAATGTTTATGCTATGAGCTATGAGTTATAATGCAATTGTCAGATCAACTGTTCATCTATCCTGTAGGAAAGATACAACAAGCTCCTTGTCTAAACAGACACTCGCCCAAGGACATCATCATCATCATATCACACATGAACTACCCCTTCAGTGACACTTCGCTCGATGACAAGTGTCTCCCCAGGCTCTAAGTAGATGCTTCAGGAAGTTCATGCTTTTACCCCCTGGGAGTCACATTTTAGAGTCTAGAAAACTAATGCTAAAGAAAGTCACCCTTACTCGAGCTATTAGTGTACTAGTCTACTCTAAAATCTCCTCCCATTAGTCCTCATGACACGATGGCTTTCGCAATTGTAAATTGAATAAGAGTCATTTAGAAAAAGCACCAAGCTGAACCTAAGAGCTTCCAGGGAAAATATGGTTCATGATAATATGTGAATACCTGCCCAAGACAGTGTATAGGTATTCGCCAGCTCTGGAGGTTGTCCAGATTTCATAACACCATGTCACGCACCCATAAATATTCACAGCAATCATGGTAAGAAATTAGTTTATGTGTTCTCTGGTTAAGTAAAACAGAATTGTAATGTTTGTGTATTTTGCTTTCACCTATCCAGGTGTGGTGGGCAGCTTATTAACCATTTAGTGTCATCAGTTTTGCCAGTAAGATCAAATCAAGTGTCATAATCTTCCTTTGATAATGTAATCGGATTTTATTCATTATTTAAGTGTATCAGTCTTGGTATTCCATGTTCTAATGTTTATAAAACTCATTCATTCATTCTCAACCACTTTATCCTACTAGGGGTGTGGCGAGGCTGAAGCCTATCTCAGCCGACACTAGGCGAAGGCGGACTACACACTGAACGGCTCACCAGACCATTGCAGGGCCAACACACTCATAACCATTCACAATCACACTCACACTTAGGGGCAATTTGGAACAGCCAATCAGCCTAATGTGCATGTTTGTGGAATGTGGGAGGAAACCGGATTACCCAGAGGAAACCCGCGCTAGCACAGGGAGAACATGCAAACTCCAACGAGCACAGGACTTAAGCACTGGACCTTCTTGCAGTGAGGCGGGTGTGCTAACCACTAACACCATCGTGCCGCCTGCCAAATAACATACTGTATTGATTTTTTAAATTAAAAAATTTGAATGAAGTTTAAATACATTTTCTGAATTATTAAACTTTGTGCTAACAGTCAACAGCCATGGCCTCCTTTCAGCAGATGATGACTAACTAAGGATTGGCATTGGGGGTTAGGATGGAGGAGGGTTGGATATGGGTATTGGTGACACGGGCAGATGGCCAGGATAGTATCTTGCCAGGGGTGGGACAGGGTGTTCACACTCACACACTCACACAAACCTGAGCAGTGACGGTTGTGCAATTGGTTTTCTATTGTTCACTGGAAAGTCACATCAGTGATATTTAAATATTGGGTGTTCTGCTTAAATTTTATAAGCTAAGCAGACTACTTTCTGGTTTTCCACTCAGAAATACAAAATGGGAGGAAGCTGACAAGTAGGTTGGTTGACATGTAACCTCAGCACAGTCCAGAGGCAGGGGACCCATGGAATCTATCAGATAGCACACCTCAAACTTTGTCAAGAAATGTGCAAAAGAAAAAGGTATTCATTTATATCTTCTTTTTATGAGTCTCTTTATGAGCATTTGTGCATACGAATGCAGGTGGGTGGTGCTTTCCTGATATTGCTTGAGTAGCAGTTTGAACATAATGTGGTTGATTGACATCCTGTGCCTCAGAAGAAGCATGTCCCTACAAACTCTCCCTGGTTGGTGGTTGTCATGTGATGGGGAAGAGATGTATGATGAACCTATTTATGAGAATTGACTGTAAGCTTTAAAAATTGTATTTTTGCAATAAAAAAACTAACCTGAGAGAGAGAGCATGAGGAATAACATCATATCAAACTTTACACCGGGACTTTTTGGATGCCTTTGTTAGTAGGAGACCGGTCATGTTTCAGATGCTTTCCATCCTGTGTGTGTGTGTGTGTGTGTGTGTGTCTCAGGAAAATCTTGGCCCAAATATCAATTAAACAGTGTTTTTAAACTGGCAATACATTCAGGAAGCGGAAAACAAAGAAACAAAAGAATGAAAGGTGATAAAGCAGGTGATTTTTTTTAATGTACAGTAAGGTTATTGTTCCTTGACATATGAGTATTTTAAGCTTCTTTGTGGATAAAACATGAGTGAGTTGGATTTGATTTGCTCTGACCTCAGTGTGTGAGATCATGAGGGACTATCTCCAGTGAAGTCAAAACAGCTTCCAGCATTTTCTTAGAATTTCATTACTGTATAACTTTCTTACCCTTAAATAAACAGTCTGGCCAAAAAAGAGAGAGAAATGTGCCTCCTTTTTCCCAAGCACAGGCAGTCAGCCAAGACATGTTTGGTGTCATGTTTTAGTGTTTTAATTTTTTTCTTTTAATTTTTATTGGAGGCTGATATGGCTCTCTAAGTAAGAATTCTGAGTGGTATTGTCTGAGATAGACCTGCATATAAGAAAATGGAAATGCATATCCTAAGATGAAATGCTAACTGGGGGAGTTCAAAGGGCATCACAACAAGGAAAATGGAAAAAAAACATGTTGGCAAATATCATACGGGTAGAGACAAAAGGAGGAAAACAGGGAGGAAGTCCCATCCGCATCCCGAAAAATTTTGTTACAAGAGCACTTGAAAAGTTCAAAACTCTGTCAAGCCCAGAAATCCCCCATATTAATGAATAGCACAATATCCTATCGCACAATATTTGAGACTCCGTTAAAAACGTTCCTGGATCCAAAATTTGTCTGGATCATCTCCAAAATGTAATGTTGTCTTCATAGACCTCTGAGAGGAATTTCATTAAAATCCGCAAGTAACATTTTGTGTGAACCTGCTAACAAACAAACATACAAACCACGGGTAAATCGTAACCTTCTTGGTAGAGGTAATAAAACGGTAACGATAAGAGTGTAATACTCAACACCCCCTGTTGGGCCTGCTGTAATGTAACACTTTTAAACTATCTCACAATGTTAAAGAATCCCTGGACTTGTTTGGGATCATTTCTAAAATCTGAAGTATTCCATGGGCCATACTCCAACACTCTAAAAGCATTCATCAAAATCTGTTTCGCGTAAATCTGCTAACAAACAAACCAACACCAAAATAAACATGAGCTTTTTGGTGGATATAACAAAGGGTTACAGAGATGAAGGATGCTTTGGCAGTCAAATGCCTTGTTGTCTTTGTTATTCCATTATTAGAGCAACTGAAAGTGCCCTTAGGGTGATGATACACCACAAAAGTCTGTAATAAAACTCATGATAAAGCATGGAATGTCCCTGAAATCAGTGTCCTTCGTTTAGTCTACTGGAATGTAGTCTGACACGACCACTACTGTGTTGTTCATGATGATGTAGTCAAAGGAAGTATGACTCACTTTATTCACAAAGCAACTGTGAATGAGGTGTCTATGGAGCGAGAAAAGTCAAGCATAATCGATACTGGCATCATCAATACTGCCAAATACTTAATTATGTCTTACTTAACATGTCTTTAAGAACACAGAGAGAAGGGCAAGATTTAAAAAAAAAAAAAAAAAAAAAAAAGGATATCACTGAACCAACACTCCCACCAGTACTGACTGGCCAAGAGTTGAGGGAGGAATGGATATTAGTAATCATCGAGTCATGCAGTGTGATTAACCATGAGCTCTGTGTGAGTCTAACTACAAGTCTGAACAACTCAACTTCAAAGCCATTATAGGTACCAAGCATGTTTTGATAGTATTTGAAAGTATTGGTTCTGTCCACCTGCTGGTGTGCCCTGCTTTTAAAGAGCCAAACAATCACGCAGTCAGCCAATATAATGTCAAGTACTGTATTATAACAATTATAGAATACATTATGAGCTGTACTTTGGCTTTTCAAATCACCTGATGATGTAATGTCTTCATTACATGCTGTGCTATTGGTTCATCCGTTTGTCTGTTTGCTTGTTAGCCACTTTCCGCAAAAAGTTGTGGATGAATATTGATGAATTTGGTTGGAGAGGTGGAGTATGGTCCAAGAAACACTTCCTCACATTTTGGTGCTGATCTGGATCACCATCCTTATCTGGGAATTTTTTTCACACGATTCTTTAACCTTGTAACTCTACTTTCACACTTAATTCCAAAAGTAGAGTACAATGGTTCCACAGAAGTTACAGTACATCTACATAAGATATATCTCAAAGCAAGATTTGGTCAGGAAGTATGTATCTGATGTGAATGTGGAAACAGATACGGCTTGTTAAAATAAAATTAAAGTGAAAAAAATATTTTGGCAGAAATGCAATTAAGGAGAGAAATGGGCTGTCTTGGCAGAAGTTTGCATTCTTTGGGTTCTGCTACTATTTTGTTCATTGTAAATATTTGGCAGCACATAAGAAATCTTGTCAGCATTGGCGTCATCAGTGTAGCGCTTAAATAGTCCACTATAGTTGTCAGTAAATTGTATTCCTATTAATTCATTGGCATTTCTCTTTTACTTCAAAAACAAACAAACAAAAAAAATCCCATCTGGTGCATCTTAATAACCCAGCGATAATATCACAGGTTCCTCATCTCCAGAACAGCAGCTTTTTATTGTAGGAAATTATATAGTAGCTCTTTCACAGTCACAAACAACCCTGCAAAAAGGTGTGTTGTAATTTAGGTATGATGAGTTAGTCTCTAATTATCTCCCAACCCTCAACCCTCACCTCAACCTGCTGCTCTTTTTACATCTAGCTCCCTTCTGCTGAGAGTGTGTGTGTGTGTGTGTGTGTGTGTGTGTGTGTGTGTGTGTGTGTGTGTGTGTGTGTGTGTGTGTGTTCTTTGCTGTTATGTTGATACACTTGAGCTGCTCACTGATCTCATGTTTACTTCTATTGCTTATTTATTATTATTATTATCAGTGTGTACTGTTTTTGAGATTTTGGACTTGTGGTTATAAGTCAGAGGGACTGGCTTATAATAAGCGTGTCACACTACTGAGTAATCACATATGATGGCAGCCCAACTCAAAAACATTGAACTGCACACACAGACACAGAAAAAAATGTGCTAATAATTTAACCAGATGAATCCCGAATGGCATTCTACATTATGCATATAGAGTACTATTTATGGTGTATAGCTGTATTATGTTAAAGCCTGTGTAGACCACAAGCAAAGTGAATAAGAAGCTAGAAACTTTCAGGCCAGGTCGGCACGCACATTCACCTCACAGCAAGAAGGTACCGGGTTTGGTTCCCGGGCTTGGGGCGTATCTCTGTGGAGTTTGCATGTTCTGCCTGTGCTTGCGTGGGTTTCCTCCGGGTACCTCGGTTACCGCACACAGTCCAAAACCATATACAGTAGGCTAACTGGCTGTTCCAAATTGCCCTTAGGTGTGAGAGTGAGAGTGAATGGAACAGATCTAAGCATTCTGCAACGCATTGAATTATTGCATAGGCTTATGTCCTATGTATGATGTTACCACCTGTAAGTTTGTTCATAGAGATGACAGAAATTGGTATGAGTGGCTCAAGCCCTTTTTATGTCAGCTGTAGACCTGCTGTAGATCTCCCTGGCCTGGTTTGGGCAGTGGGATATAAGGCAGTGGCTGTGTGGTCAAGCATCAGCTGTAGATGGAGAGGAACCGGTAACATGAAGATTTTCATCAGTTTATTTATTTGTGCCTATATCAATGCAAGCCCGGAGCACGTCTAAAATTTAGCGTGTAACCCAAGTGTTCCTCCACACCCTCACACAGTAATGTTATAAGAGAGGTGTAGAGTGGGTAGGCTCATCAGCTCACCATTAGCTGATGTTCCACTATCATACTGAGGCAAGCCAGGGCTATGTCAAGCTTTGTACCCTGGGGCTTTAAGCCCTTGAACCAAAAACCTTCTATTATCATGCGTACCGCCAAGTAGCTTCCATAGCACACTGCCTTGTTTGTAATTTAGCTAAGCTAGCAGGTAACTAACATAAATACAATTGAAACAGCTTTATACTGTCTTTTTTAAAACCAGTAATGGATAATTATTGGCTTAATGGCTACTTTGGGTCAGTTAGCTAGTATGTACAGAAGCTATGCTAAGCACTATCCGGTTACACCAGCATAGTTTTCTTGATGTCCTAATCAGGGTGTGTCCTCACCTCATACTCATTGTTTTCAGGATAGGCTCTGGATTTACCCCCACCCTGACTAGGATAAAGCAGTGGATAAAAGAGATGAATGAATAAATGAAAGAATGCTTTAAGATGAATAAACAATGACCTGTGTAGTCTTCCTCTTGCATGACAGAGACTGGAAAATCCCTATGGGCTAACAATATAGTTTTGGTTTCAAGTAAACCTTTCATCACTGCCAAATCCCCTAATACAATACATTTACTAAAACTGATTCTTGATGTTCTCTTACTAACTGGTGCTGAGTAAAGAAGCATGAGCACAGTAGATGAACACAGTAATATGACTTGACAGCTTGTCATTTACTGAGTACCGCTGTTGATCATCCTTACAGCATAATTTGTGTGTAATGTATACATTTAAGCGGTACAGAGCTTATTTTAACATAAATGACAACAAAAAGCACTATAATAGGCAATTTTATCACGTTTAACCAATGCGGAACAGCCATTTTTTCCTGCATGTGACGTGAACTCTTTGGACCGGGTTGTCCAGTGCAAGTAAACAAGCAGCGAGCGACATTTTAGGTGAAAAAACTCCCCGGATACTAAAGCTTGGCGAGGCTCTGCTCCCCTCTGTTGCCATCTTTTGACTTTTTATGAAGGAATTCCATAGGAACAGCATCTGGTTTTAGATGTAAAAGCTTGGACTTCACGCAGGTCGGCTTTAAGTGGTTTTCACAGACTACTGAATTGCGTCCAAAAGGAAACGTTTTCAGAGTACAACCCGTGCCGATGTTCTGTTCTGTTTTCAGTTATTTCTGCGCTTGTTGTTTGTGCAGCCATATGCTTCACACTCCGCCATTTCCTGGGTCACTTCCAGGGCTGCGTCACTTCCAGGGTTGAAACTGCCAATGAGGAAGGCAGCATGTCACTGTGCATGCTTGTAGCAGTAGTAGTGTGGTAGCACTTGCACATACTTGACAAGAAGCAAGGACTGACGTTGACTGACAGAACTGCTGGTGTCATACGTGATAATTTCAAAGGATTGGTGTGAATGCTGAAAGCATTCAAACCTATGTTCTTTTACGGACAAATTCTTTATTATTATTATTATTATTATTATTATTCTGGCACGTTTTTTCTTCCACATTTTTCATCGTAGAAACATCATTCAAACATCGAAACGTTCAGCTCAATTAGGACATTCCGGCATCTGTTTTTCTCATTCCTAACGTTCAAACTTACCGAAATATTCAACGTTTTTCAGCAATTTTTTTCCCATTAAAATGCATTGATGGAATGTTAAAAATTTTCACATTTTCACACTTTTTCACACATTTTCTCTTCACCATTCATTCATACTTTGAGCTATTAAGACCATTCAAACATCAAAATGTTTCACATCTTCCATGGATTCAGGATATCAGTCAACATTTCAAATCCCATTCAAACTTTTCAAAATATTCAACTTTGTTTGAGGTCAAGTTTTGGCAAAATGCTCAAAACTAGAGTGTGTGACATCATCAGCTAGAGTAGAGAGGAGCTGTGAAAATCTTGTGAAAAGTCTCTCTTCAACTTGCTCTCATTCCCACAAGGTTTACTCTACATAGATCATTTTACAGAAAAACTTGTGCTGATCACAGACATACATCAGACTAAGCAATCAGACTAAGCAAACTGGCTCCAGACCCCTCCAAGCGAGAGGAGCACCAACCAACTTCCCCATCTACTCACATTATAAATCTGACCTGCACAGTTTGAGGAAAGGACAAAGTACCACTTTTTCAAACTGCTCCCATGAAGACAGTTTTAGTCACACACACATAATCTATATCACTGTGTTCACAAGGCTCTTATCTGTCTGATGGTATCATCATTTTGGGGACTTGTGGTCTAGCCACAGGAGGCAGGGGTTGTAAGCTGCACCTCAGCTGAATCTCAGTGAATTCAATTGTGAGAGGGAATGGGCGCATAAGCCCTTTATTCAGTATGTCTTAAAATATTACACATACTTCAAACATTTCAGTCTTCATTCAGCTTCAGCTATCCAGTTTAGCGTAAGCCTTTCATCTGTCAGCATTCACACTGCAATTTCTTCAGAAATTGCATTCTCTAGTTAGTAATACAAATTCACCACAGGTACCTTTTAACTCTTCTGGTCTTGATTTAACAGAAATTTGATTCCTAATAAACACTGCTAATTTAACACTGGGGGCTTTGCTGTGTGTATGGTTCATATAGAAAAGGCACAAAGCAAATCAGAACCAACATACTAAGCAAAATCACTGGTTTGTTCAGCTCTTTGGGAGATACAATCAGACATGATGAAAATAAGAGATGAATCTGTTTAGACTATACCTTTCTAAAAACAAGTTAATTGGTGTTATTCTGTATTTCAGTAAAGCACTATAAATAATAATTCAGCAGAATAAGAGTTAAATTTTGTCAAACAGCAAAATCTCCAGTGATGAAATATCACCCACTGTGTTGTGTTCCAGCTGGATGTGCATGAACACTAATGGTGAACTCAGCTCAGAAATTCTATTCACCTTTACCTGAGCATTCTAATGGAGAATTAAAACAAAACAGAAAAAAGGAATTCATCATCATAAGATTATGGGAATATATGAATAAGAAGTTCTAAATAATTTTACACCCTCTTCCACACAATCAAGCTAGTGAAAATAGTAGGCTCATTATTTACATATAAATGTGTAGTTATTTTTGCCTGGAATTTCTGCACACAGGTCCAAGTTGACTTTAATAATAATTGTGAGTTATTAAAGCCTGGATTAAAATAATTCAGATCTCAGTAATAAATGGTACACTTTGATAATAGTCAGTTCTATTTCCCCAGAACCTGAATAAAATAAAAACAAAATAATAGAAATGGTCATCTTTACCCTGCTTTGAAAGTCGCTGTTGTACATCATGGCTAAGCATAATCAAACCATAATAAAACAACAAAAATAAACAGCTAGTAAACAATCCACTAATTAATGCAAAGGCTTTATTTTCTGAAATCTGAGCATGTTTTCTGTAAAGCTTTCTGTTCATTACGCTCACATTTCATTCATTCAATCATTCATTTTCTGAGCGGCTTAATCCTAATTAGGGCCACGGGGAGGCTGGTGCCCATCTCAGCCGACTCTGGGCGAGGGCAGACTACACCCTGGACAGCTCGCCAGGCCATCGCAGGGCAGAAACACGCTGACGGCTATGCAGCCTACTCTTGACGACAATCAGCAATGGTTCTTTTACATGCCTCTCACCACAGACAGTAAGAGACATGGCTGGCCTTTGATAACCCAGTTAGCTGCACTGGGGGACACTCACATTTTGGTTGATTTTATTTCAGGTAACGTCCCATTACACTTAACCACATTCTCCCTACATCTTTAAAAGAGTGGGTGGACGCAGTAAGAACTTGTACAGTTTAGTAGGAATGCAGTAGAAATCAGTAAGGACATGATATGGTAACAATTAATCAGGTCATACCACAGGGTTACCAGTTCACTGCGTCAGTGCGGTCATTATGAATACTGCACTATGTGTTGCTGTTTTTATGTTTTTATGTCCTTTGTTTTTTTTTCTCCTTCAAATCAGGGTGCAGTAGAACTTAACAATGATGTTATTGACGTAGTAATGATGTCTAGGACCCAGCTGTGCGGTATGGACTTTGAAAACAGACATGGACGTAAACAAAAGCGAAGGACATAAAGAATAAAACAGGAGAAGCACATGGTGCAGTATTTACAATATAATGACTGAACTGATGCGCTGAATTGCTAAGCGCGTGGTGCAATCTGATTGGTCATGGAAAGTACATATTAAGAATATCCTAATCCAGGCAAGACTGAAGAGTTTCTCATCAGCGTCCGCATCAGAAAATTGGTGCCGCATGTAATTTATTTTTTTATTTTTTATTTTTGGAAAAAGCCTGATCAAAAGTTCGGAAAACTACTCAGATGAAGTTAAAACATCTCAAAGCACAGTTCTGTGTTAGATGGTGTGATTGTGATGCTGAGATTGGTTTAGTTCTGTAAAAATAGTTCTATATTATAAAGACTATTGGAACTGCAAGGCTGCTGTTCTATAGACATTTGTTCAGAGTTTCAGAGTTTAATACATGTTAAATGTACATGCAAAAGACACTGGTCATCTAGGGGGTATTGGGGTATTGTCATCTAGGTGAAATTTGAAGGAAAAAAAAAAACAAGTACTTCTAAAGGGTTTTTATTATTTATTCTTGTTTATTTGTTCAAAAATCTCATCAACAAATTGCTGGAAATCACCTCATTTTCCCAGCTTCAGTCACTTCACCTACATTTAGCTTTAAACACTTCTGGGCTTTGATAGTCGCCTCATTTCGCTATTAAAAAAAAAAAAAACAACCCTTGCGCCTCGTTTAGGTTTTCAAAAAGTTCTGATGAGAAACCGGGAATTTTTTTAATCCAAGCTGAAGAAATTCCATGCAGTTTGATTTAGTAAATCTGGACACTGAGTTTTCAGGGGAAGAAACATCAGCCTGACAAAGTCACTTGGATGAGATGTAACGTTTCACCCTCTGAAAACTTTGTCCAAATGAAATGAAGCCAACTTTCTCGGAACGTCAGGACGCACTATACGCGGTGCGCGCGCGATTCGAAATGAGCGCAGGTTCGATCTGTTAGACGCCGTGAGAACCTAGTGTGGACGTAGCAAGGACGTAGTATGAACTATACGTTTCCTATTCTGACTGCTTGCATTCATCAACATTTTAAGGGTCCTTTTCGTCGGAATGTGGTGAGGGTCTTACCGGCCAATGTGTGAACACTTGAGAGAGTCCGCGGCGACGGCTGCATGAGCGAATTCCCCGTTTTCGTTGCAGCACCGATGCATCCACACGAGCAACAGCGCGCACAAGCAGATGAGCGCCGCCGCGCACCCGAGCGCCAAGCACAGGACGCACCCCAGCCGCCGCACTGACTTCGCCATCCTCTCACGCGCACAGAGGGGGACAGACGGAGAAATGGGTTTAAGTTTCTCTTGCAAGAGGACAGAGAGAGAGAGAGAGAGAGAAAGAGAGAGAGAGAGATTTAAGCCGCTCCCATCCCCAGCAGGAGAATAGCACTTTAGAGTTAAAGGAGTGATGATGCACCACACTGCACTGCCGAGCGCACTATTTATCCCAGTTTACACTTGAGTTAAAAAGTTAAATCCTGAGACAAAGCACGTGAAGAATTTGCTTAAGTATTTTAAGTAGATAATAAAGTTTTCGATTAGATGCAGTTCGATCAGAGGTTCCCAACCCTGGTCCTGACTGGAGGACCCCCTGCCTTGCACATTTTAGTGTTTTCCTTGTTCCCAACACACCTAATTGAATTATTTAGCTCATTAAGACTTAGACCACACACACACACACACACACACACAAGAGCAGGAAAAGCACTGTGCAGGACAGGGGGTCCTACTGAACCAGGGTTGAGACCATCTGATAGTCAGGCTTTCATTTTCGTTCTCTTATTCTGAAAAGATATACAGGGTGAAATACTACCACTTCCACTGATAATAATAATAACAATAAAAATATCAAAACAACAACAACAACAATAATAATAATAATAATAATAATCAAGTCTGGCTGTGATGAGATAATGTAGCCTAATATAATGTAAGGAGAGTGTGGAAACTGTGTCTCAGGTTATAAGAGGATCTATATCTACAGGTTATAAGAGGATCATAATGTGTTACAGCAGCATAATCTCTATTTTGCAGACTACAGTTCAGCCTTGTAAATGTGGATCATTATGTTATTATTAAGTTAGTAACTGTTACATCAACATAAATTATATAAACTTATATAATATAACTTATATAAATATAACTTATAAAGCCATTTATAAAATGTAAATGTATTCCATATATATGTATACAGTGTGTGTGTGTGTGTGTGTGTGTGTGTGTGTGTGTGTGTGTGTGTGTGTGTGTGTGTGTGTGTGTGTGTTTTTCACTATAGCTTGTTTTTCACTATTTTCACTATACGGCTTCTTATACATTTAAATTTTTTACAGAGTTAAATGGTAAAAGTCACCAATAGGATAAATTAGTCTGTAGGTAATGAACTTAAATGTAATTAGTAAAAGTCTGCAACTGCATTGTCTGTTTAACCAAAAAGGGATTAACTAATGACACTATCTGTATCAGTGTGCCCCTGCCAGTGCATTTACTATTCAGCACACACACACACACACACACACACACACACACACACACACACACACACACACACACACACACACAGAGCACAACACAGACGTATATTACAAATACATAAATCATAATGTTTCAGCAAAAGCTGAATTTCATTTCCCCTCTCAGCTGTTATCAGGGTTTGTGGGGTGTATAGCATGCTTTGGCCAAGTAATTTATTACTCATGCTGAATGGATAATGGCAGCCTCAGTCCATTACAACCAGCTTTGTTA
>JAQMYF010000026.1:34877356-34896586 GCA_030014195.1 Neosilurus mollespiculum | reverse complement strand
GTGTACTCTGCCCTCGCCCAGAGTCGGCTGAGATGGGCGCCAGCCTCCCCGCGACCCTAATTAGGATTAAGAGCTTCAGAAAATGAATGAATGAATAAATAAATGTACTGTCTCCACAGAATAATATTACATCTAATAAATTATTGAAAAACTAATTTACATTTACAGCATTTGGAGCATTTGGCAGACACCCTTATCCAGAGCAACTTAAATTTTTATAAAACTGAGCAAGTGAGGGTTAAGGGCCCAACAGTGGCAGCTTGGTGGTACTGGGAGTAAACCACCCACCTTTGGATTAGTAAGCCAGAGTGTTAAAAGTATTTTTAAAAATCTGAAATTTCCATGGGATGTGCTTATTTTTTCACATGAATGTATTTTGGATGGTTTGATATTTTGTCATACTATCTGGGACACTTAGGACACAGTCACACGTTGCCTGGTTTCACTGTAACACTTAAAGGTTGGAGCTACAAAAGGCTTAGCAACTGTAGCAAATAGTGCTGGATAAATAGTACGCTCCACTTATAATACAATATTCATTACAGTGCTATGCAGTGGCATTCACACAAAAATAAGTGGATGGAAACACACACACATCCATTGTTGTCTGTCAAGTTTGCTGTTATTTTATTTATGAAGTGCAGTAGTGCATTTGGTGATTTGGCATGCACCCTTGTGGAAATCAGGTGAGAGCAGGGACATCGCAACATAACTCACCCGCTGAATGATTTACCCCGCTGATGAATATTTAATATTCTTCCAAACAGCAGGTGAACACAGAGGTCAAATGTGCACAAATATTTACACTCGCTGAAGAAGGTGTAGAGGATGTTAAGACACTGTTTGCAATGAGCCATTCGTTTAGAGGTGAGTAGAGGCATTGGAGCGAGCTCTGAATCTCAGATTATACTCAATGTATTCAGCAGGGCTAGAATCACAATTTTTTTAGCAGAGCTTCTGCACGGACCAAAGCCTGTGTGAGCAGAGTTCCATAGTCTGAGTTTATGGCTCGAATGGTTGTCCTGTGTCCGTCCTCTCTCCACGTGTTGCTGTATAGGACTAACCCATCCACCATAGTCATGGAATATACAGCAGCTTTGATGGTTGTCCCATTTCTGTCCCGTGTCCATGCGATACTTGTCGCTCGCCTGCACATCGCTGTTTACAGAAACAACCCATCGACTTCATTTTGGGTGGTTGTCCACTGAGCTAATGCTGATTGGCTGTTATGTATCACTGAGTCAGTCAGCATTTGCTCAGTCAATTCATCCAGCACTCAATTAGAGTCAATTCATCCAGCACTCAGTCTTGACTACTCTTGGTCTTGGATTTGTCTTGGCTTCAACTATGGTGATCTTGACTACAGTTGTAGTATTTGGACCAAAAGCAATGTGTTTCTGGGATTTTCTAGGATTGCACCAGATACTCTCTACTATTGTTTTATTAATTAAATTTCCACCAAACCATTCATTGTGCTGTCATACCCTCTGGACGGAGGCGGGGTCATCCTGGAAGAAACTATTCCCATCAGAAATGTTTCATCATAAGATAAAGGCAATCAATCACAAGAACTTTGTATTGATCTGCATTGACACATCTTTCTGTGGAGACCAGACCATACCAACAAATCAGTTGTCCCACCACAGGTTTTTTTCTTTTGTTATTGTTCTCCCCACTTGATCATCCACCTGTTGACCCTCTTTAGCTTGTTCTCTCCTATTACATACCAACTACAGAAACTAATTTGAGGGCAAAGCCTAGCATGTGCTTCCTCAAAGTGAACTGATAACATTGTTTTCAACTGCTGCTCATGCTGACTCACAGGGCGGCATAATAAACTCAGAGGACGGTATCCTGCCTTCCTGCTTTATACGTCCTCCTCATACATGAGATCACAAATGGCATTTTTGCTAGTTTCACTGTGATCAACAGGGAAGATAAAAGGTGCCAATTCTGTTAGCTTGTTTTTGTTGTTGTTGTTGCTGTTGTTGTTTTAACAATTTATCTCCAGACCAGCATGCTGGTGTAGTGGTTAGCACATCCACCTCACAGCAAGAAGGTCCTGGGCTCGACGAGGGCTTTTGTGTGTAGAGTTTACATGTCCTCCCCGTGCTTGCATGGTTTTCCTCAGGGTACACCAGTCTCCTCCCACAGTCCAAAGACATGCACATTGGGCTAATTAGCTGTTCCAAATTGCCCCTAGCTTTGGGTGTGAATTTGAATGGTTGTGTTTGTGTTGCCCTGCGATGGACTAGCGAGCTGTTCAGGGTGTACCCTGCCTTCGCCTAGAGTTGGTTGAGATGGGCTCCAGCCTCACCATGACCGGGCAGTGGTGGCTTAGTGGTTAAGGCGATGGGTTACTGATCCAAAGGTCAGCGGTTCAATCCCCACTATCACCACTATTGGGCCCTTGAGCAAGGCGCTTAGCCCTCAATTGCTCAGTTGTATAAAAAAAATAATTGTAAGTCGCTCTGGATAAGAGCGTCTGCCAAATGCTGTAAATGTAAAATGTAAATGACCCTTGTAGTGGTAAACGGTTTGGCAACTGAATAAAAGGACATCTCTTTTGATGTTGGGAGATGTGGGATGTGGATATTTGGTTTGGATCTTGGTAGTAGTTGTCACCATATGAGAGCACTTTGGCAGGTAATGAACAACAACAACAAAAACACCTGATTCGGACACCTGATCCCGAGTGTACTCAGAGCCGAAGTGAAATTTATTGTGAGCTCCAACAGAGTGTGAAACATGAGAGAAGATGGATGGAAACATTACACTAAGTGCTACAAAGTGAAATAAGTGTCAATGACTACACTGTGTACAGACATATGTGCACACACACACACACACACACACACACACACACATACAAAATCTATCTCATCTTAATCCACTAAGGCCATTGATTTCCTTATGCACCTTCTCATCCTCCCTCGTCCTCTCTCTCTCTCTCTCTCTCTCTCTCTCTCTCTCTCTCTCTCTCTCTCTTCTCTCTCTCTCACTACATACTAAGCCTACAAGGTCATGATTATAAGGTAAGTGAGTGTGTTATATGTGCAGACACTAAATAAACCCCTCATATACCGGTAGGACTGCGATAATCTTTGGTTATGGAATTATTCACCGCAAAATCCCCAATATATTATTATACTCTACATATAAAATAAAAGCAACATTCCTGAGGAGAAATGTAAGAATAATTCATTTCTTTACTATTAAAAATCATTCTTAAATCATTAATTGAAAAGTGCTTTCGGGCATGATGTATTTTTGACTTTTTCTTTGTACTAACATTTGGTAATTTGACAGGGGGGTTTGCATGATGCTGTAGTGGATAGCATGTCTGCCTCACAGTAAGAGGGTCATGGGTTTGAGCTCGATGGCCAACAAAGGTGTTTCAGTGTAGAGTTTGCATGCTCTCCCCATGTTTACATGGGTTTCCTCTTGATGCTTCAGTTTCCTTCCACAGTCCAAGGACATGCACATTAGGCTAATTGGATATTCCCAATAGCCCCTAGATGTGTGTGTGTGTGTGTGTGTGTGTGTGTGTGTGTGTGTGTGTGTGTGTGTGTTGGCCCTGCAATGGTGTGGCGAGCTGTTCAGGGTGCACCCCACCTTCCAGTTGGCTGGGATGGGGTCCAGCATCCCCACCACCCTTGTCGGATTAAGCACTTTGACAAAAGAATAAACAATTGAATGAGTGTATATTGATGTTTCATGAAGAATGTTAGTATTTTGTTGTTTTTGTTGGGGAATATTGGTGCTTATCAGGGTGCATGTCCACCTCATAAAAAGAAGGTCCTGGTTCGAGTACCAGGCCCAGCGAGGGCGTTTCTGTGTGGATTTTGCATGCCCTTCCCATGCTTGCGTGAGTTTCCCCAGGGTTCTTGGTTTCCTCTCACAATCCAAAAACATGCAATTGGCTGTTCCAAATTGTCCCTAGCTGTGAGTATGAATGGATGTGTGTGCGTGTGTGTGATGGTTGGGGTTTGGAGTTGGCCCTGCAATGAGTGACTGATGAGCTGTTCAGGGTGTATCCAGCCTTTGCCGGGTGTCAAGATAGGCTCCAGCCTCTCTGCAACCCCAATAGGGTTAAGCAGTAAAGGAGTGAGTGAGAGAGAATATTGTGTTTATGGGAGAATGATTGAGTAGAAAAAGTTAGATAGTTTTATAGTAAATGGACTTTCAGAAAAGGCTGATGCTGACCTCTGGTACAGAATGTTGATGAGCTGAAGAATGATGGTGTTTGATGGCAAATGTTGGTTCAGTGTTTGATGGGGAAAGTTAGAGTTTGCTTGAAAAAGTCTGTTAATGTTGATAATATTGAATATGTGTCAGTGAATATTGATAAATGGTGTTATTATAGAATGTTGATTTTTGTTGGTGTATATTTTACTGATGTTTGGTAGTCAGATCTGATTTTAAAGTATAGAATGTAGAAGGATGAAGGACACCCACTGATGCACTGATGGTGTGAACAGATGAAGTAATGGGGAAATGGATAAATGGAGGACTGCAGTGCTGGTGTGATGGTGTGTTAAAAGCAGATGGAAAAAGACTGAGAGAAAGTCTGTTTCTCCCTGGAACTGTACAGAGACGCAGATGTCAAAAGACATCAACTCCCAAGAGTGTATCTCACACACAAACACACACATGCACGCATGCACGCTCACACACAGCGGCTTTAATTAGATTTTAGTCTCAGCGCTTTATCAGGAATGTTGGTATATTTTTATTTCAGATGTAATCAAACATTAAAACAGCTGCTCTGGGGGATAACAGAGTTTTACCTTCGTACTGCTTTCAGACTTATTGTTCATTCTGCTGCAGACTGCAGCAATTTTGGCTGAAGGATGTAATTAAAATGTGTCCTCTGCACTCTTACATAAGAGTGACGAACACTCGGTTAGCCAAATGTAGCCTGAATGCTAATGGAGTATGTTTCAGTAAAAGAAAATAGGTACAACAGCGTCATACTGAGGGTGGTACGGTGGCGTCGTAGTTAGCATGTCCACCTCACAGCAAGAAGGGTTTGAATCCCAGGTTCAGCGAATGAATAATGTGTCTGTGTGGATTTTGCATGTTCTCCCATGCTTGTGTGGGTTTCCTCCTGGTACTCCGGTTTCCTCCAACAGTCCAAATACATGCACATTTGGCTAATTGCCTGTTCAAATTGCCCCTAGGTGTGAGTGTGAATGGTTTTGTGTGTGTGTGCTGGCCATGTGATGGACTGGTAAGCTGTTCAGGAGATGGCTAAGATAGGCCCATCCTGTTACGTTGAAACGACCAAGCAATTCAGCAAATTTAATTCAATTCAATTCAGTTTTATTCATATAGCATTTTTTTTAACAATTGACATTGTTGCAGGGCAGTGGTGGCCTGGTGGTAAGGTGCTGGATTACGGATCCCAAGGTTGTGGGTTCAAGCCCCACTATCAACGGGTTCTCACTGCTGTCCCCCCAGTGCCGCTAACTGGGTTATCAAAGGCCGGCCATGTCTCTCACTGTCTATGGTGAGAGGCATGTAAAAGAACAATTGCTGATTTTCGTCAAGAGTAGGCTGCATAGCCGTCAGTGTGTTCCTACACATCCCCCTTGAGGAAACCCATGGCAATGGTGGCAAGAAAAAACTTCCTTAGTTGCCACGAGGAAGAAACCTTGAGAGGAACCAGACTCTAAAGGGAAACCCATCCCCATTTGGGTAAAAGGAGATAAAAATACAAACCATTCAAATGAATGAATGAATAAACATTATGCTAATAAATACTTCAGAATTTGAAAAAGCTAACTGATAATTGCTTTCAGACTGAACACACACACACACACAAGTATTCTTGAGTTTCTCATTAAAATCTTTTTTAAACTAATCTATTTTGTCCAGATAACTATACTTAGACTTTTATACTCAGTAATATAAGAGTTTAGATTTGTGAAAGGATGCAGAGTATTCCTAATAAATAGGCCAAAGTTATTAGCTGAGATTTTTAAGGTCTGTTCTTCTTGAGTTGTCCATGAATATCTCATAAACTTGAATATGTTTAATGTTGTTTTGTTCCTGAGCCTAAATTATTCAACTATAGACCCCGCTTTATTATACTAATGTTTACTAGATACAAGAAATGGTCTACCTAAGAACTTCTATTTAAATATTTAACCCTGAATAAAAATTTCTTAAGAAAATGAATTGTTATTTTTGGATATGAGCCTGAGATGTGCTGATTTATAAAGGAACACTGAGGAAAACATTTTATGATTTAAGTGTTAATTCGGAACCGTAGGTGTTCATGTTCTGGGGATTTTTGGTATGAATCATTTTTCTGTTTTGTTCTTTTTTTTCCTGATTTTATTTATTTATTATTATTATTTTTTTTTAACAGGGAGATGAGATTTACATAATAATTCATTTGAAGGTTGAAGTGAGAAAGAGCCACAGAAAAACAGAAAAAGAAGGACAAAGAGAGAGAAAGAAAGAAGGGCAACGAGAGAGTGGAGACAGAGAGATGGTGAGACAAAAAGGAGGACAGAGGTAGAGAGAGATGTGAAGGTGTGTGAGAGAGAGAGAGAGAGAGAGAGAGAGAGAGAGAGAGAGACAGACAGACAGACAGACAGACAGAGTTGGGTGTTTCTCTGCAGGAACATATCTCTGGCGGTAAACACACTTTCACCTTGGAGACGTCACACAGTGCAACAACTGGCAGAGCCATGCATAGGATGGATCTCATTTAAAATTTTTACTTCATAAAAATTTTTCTTAAATGTCATTTACTTTAGAAATTACATGCAGTCCCATTCAGTGCAAACATACACACAAGTACAAAGACTAAAAAGGCAATTATCATTCATTCATTAATTTTATGAACCGCTTAATCCTAATTAGGGTCGCGGGGAGGCTGGCTCCCATCTTAACCGACTCCGGGCGAGAGCAGAGTACACCCTGGACAGCTCACCAGGCCATCGCAGGGCAGAACATGCTGACGGCAACCCAATGGCCTACTAAAAATAAATAAATAAATAAATAAATAATGTGTAAAAAAAAAAAAAAAATAATAATAATAATATAGAATAGAAAATAAGAAAGTTGTAAGCATTGTGCAACATCCAGCTGTGTCAAGCTTACAGATGTTTTTCCCTCACTTATATTCTGGCTCGTACGTGTACGGCTGAGTGATTTCTAGTGTAGATCTATCCTTCACTCTCACTGAGTATTTAATTTAAATGTTTCTCCTAATCATCTGTTCCTGTTTTTTTCTTTCTTTTTTTTTTTTTTCTTAATTTAACAGTTTTCTTAGTTCTTTTCTGATTTGTCCTTTTTTGCACGTTTTTCAGTGTTGACTTTTGCATTTCCTCTCTTTTGTGCCGGTTTTTTCCTGCAGGTAAACCATAACTGCTGTATTATTTTATTATTATTTTTTTAATGCTCTCACTTTCTTTTAACCTCAAAATCCTCAATCTATTTGCTATAAAGACAGAATCTAAAGGCTGAATGCCTTTACTTTAGCAAAGTATGATGGTACAGCAGTTAGTGTTTCTTCCTCACGACTCCAGGTGTGTATCCTGAGCTCATATTTCCCATGCGTCCATGCCGATTTTCCTCCTGGCTTTCTGGTTTGCTCCCATCTCCAAAAAACTTGCCCCTAGACGTGAGTGAATATGTGAAAATGTGTGCCTGGTGCAATGGACCAGTGTCCTTCCCAGGGTGTATTCACTGACACTGACCAGGGAGAAGGGATTACACAGAACATATGAATGAATAAAGTTATTGGTGCTATATGGACTGTCTTAGATGTACATTAATTTAGCAGTGGTATGAAAGCGTCACTGATGGTGGTGTACAAGTCAGTGTCTATGCTGATCCTAAAAGCTGAGGATGTATGTAAAAGTTTCTTTAGCGTCCTCTGACCCTCCACTAGAGACCTAAGGTTCTACAGAGCTCTACCAATGTCCAGCTCCAAATGAATGCACGGTTGAGGTTGTTTCTGTGTCTGATGTTCAGATGAATTGGTTCAGCTGTTTATTGAGGTCTCCACACAGTACTGATCCTGTAAATATCTCATCTCAGTGTGGAGGCAGTTTGTGTAGGTTACTCATCATTATACATGGATTCTATTGGCGGAATGTAGACAGCACTCTCCACACACTTTCCACACACACCTCCAGCACACTCCTTCAAAACACTCCTGCAGTAGCCTACATACTCTCTCCTCCTCTCTCCTCCTCTCTCCTCCTCTCACACACTCCCTGACACCCGCACTCACAGCACCATCCTCTCTCCAGTAGCATCTGAGCCACGTTAAAAATGAGCTCGCCACTTCCAAAGAGCGATTCCCCGACATCCTCCACTCTCCGTGAGGATCAGCATCCCCAGCACGCCGGAAACACGGAGCCCACGGAGCCCGCGGAAGGCGCGCACGGAAGCTCCCGGAACGGATGCGCAAGACGCGGACAGAGGAGCCAGCCCGAGGAGGACACCCCGAGAGACAGGACACCGTCCCAGAAACCTCAGGGGGAGAAAACCCCGAGGAGATCGGACAAAACCAGTTCGAAACCGCGAAGGGGCTCGAACCTAAAAACCCCGAACCCCGCCCCCGCATGCGCAGACGCGACGGGGAGCGCGCGCGCGGAGGTCGCACACCGGGATCTGTGTCCCATCGTACAGTCGGTCTTCGGACAGGTAAGAACGCGGAGGTGGGAAACGCAGTGCAGAGACACGATCAGTGCGTTCAACAGGTGTGTAGAAGATGAAGAAGGCACGAGCTGGTTTTACAATAACTTTTCAAGTGTTTGAGCTTCAGGTCCAATTTAAAAAATCCTGGTTTCTCATCAGAACTTTTTGAAAACCTAAATGCGACACACGTTTTTTAAATTTTTTAATAGACAAAATGAGGTGACTGTCGAAGCCCAAGAGCTTTTAAAGCTCAATGTAGGTAAAGTGGCTGAAGCTGGAAACTTGTGGTGACTTCCAGCAATGTGTTGAGGAGGTTTTTGAACAAATAAACAAGAATAAATAACCCCAACCTTTTAGTAATACTTGTTTATTTCAATTTTCTGCTTCACCGCACACACTATATGACCAGTGTAATACCAAACCATCTGAAACAGAACTAAACCAACCTCAGGATCACAATCACACCATCTAACACGGATACATGTTCTTCCGTTTTCCGAGGTTTTTTAGTGTGGTTTTTCGAAGAAGAAAAAAAAAAAGAAAAACAATCTGCGGCCGATTTCTGGGTTCGGAGGAGAAACCAGGAAATTTTTTATCCTGCTTTATATAAAGAGTATAGTTATATATAGAGAGAGTTAACTCTTAGAGTAAACAATGAACCTAGTGTATAGCATTAATACCTCAACCAATAAGATTATATTTTTGCCAGCGTTTGTTTTTTGTTTGTTAGTTAGCTTGTTTGTTTGTGAACAACTTTGTCAAAAACGTTATGAATTGATTTTCCTGAAACTTTGAGTGAAGGTGGCGAATGGGTCAAGGAACAAATGATTAGTTCCTGGTGAAGCACCAAAGTTGTTGCTTTGACCAAGGGAAAACAGGAGAGAGACTGCCCTTGCTTGGCGGAGGTTTGCACTCTCCGAGTGCTTTCAGTTATTTAAGTGTTTAACTTTTAATGTTGAATTAAGAAAATGTTAATTTTACACAGTGTTATCTCAGAAATGTAAACTCTGGCATGTAGAATTAACACCGAGAGACTGCCCTTGCTTGGCGGAGGTTTGCACTCTCCGAGTGCTTCCAGTTATTTAAGTGTTTAACTTTTAATGTTGAATTAAGGAAATGTTAATTTTACACAGTGTTATCTCACAAATGTAAACTCTGGCATGTAGAATTAACACCTAGTGTGTAGAGTTAACAAGCTGCATAAAAAAAATATTTGTTGTTTTTTTGTTTCTGTTTATTTGAGTGGAGGATTATGCTACATACTGTGTCATTATCTCTTAGAGTATTTGTTTATGTGTTAATTTAATTTATCATTTTGTTAGAGATTTAACTCAAAACTACTGCTAACTCCTCCTGTAAAATTAACACCCAGTGTGCAGGAGGAGCTCATACAATGTTGGGCTTAATTTGAGGTGTTGATTTACAAGTGTTCACATCAACAGTGGTATCTGTTACTCTACAACGGTGAAGTCAGATTTGTCCGCTATCTGGGATGAAAAAAAAACTGAATTGAATTATTCATTCAAGAGACTTTCTCGTTTCTGATTGGTGAAAAGCCATCAAATAATTTTTGGTATTGCATTATTGTTATGGGATAACTGAATAAATGAACTTTTGCCATTGGATAAATTCAATGATTACTGCATGATTTGCTCACGTAACATAGTAAAGTGACTGCCGCCTTTGAAAATGAATAATAAAACAATTCTAGAATTCAGATTTTGTATGATAGAGGTTTATTCTGTCTCAGAGGGTGTTATCCACCTCAGCCTTCTGCCTTGGCAGATAACAAGCCCTCGACCGAATAATTCTCTATATCTTACTTTGCCTCAATAAATAATAAATAATTTATTATTCAGAGTGGATAATGCTACATGCTACTCAGTCAGCAAGCAGAGCTCACCTGCTTCTCTCAAGGTTAAAATATGTAAATAAGTAAATAAAGAAAGAAAGAAAGAAAAATAAAATTAAAATATAAATAATAAATAATCTAGTTTTACTATGCTTATCTTAGTTTTTTTTTGTAGTATATACTAAAACTTTCAGTCAGTTTAAAAATACACAGTTCCCTCATGGTCTATAATTTTTTGTTCTTGTGTAGTATAAACATAATCAATTATTTGCCTCAATGTCACTGAAATAAATAATCACCTCATCATTTTTACACATCTATCAAATGTAGAATTAGCATCTAGTGTGTCAAGAATACTTTTTGGGTAATTCTCTCAGTTGAATGTTAACAAGCTGTAAAGCTGTTAAATTTTTACAGTGTAAGTTTACTTTAGCACATGCACATCTACAGTAGAATTCTTACAGAACACAATCAACACCTAAACATCTGGTATAATTTTACAGTATAAAATGTTGTTAATTTAACTCTATACCAGGTGGACAGTGTGATAATTTTTATTTTATTTATTAATCCAACACATTTAGCTGCTAAATGAAAACTTTCATTTATTCTGGAATTTTTATTTACTTCTTATACTATAAAATTAATACATACACCACAGAACAGTGAATCTTATTTTTCTTTACCTGCCGCTCCCATTAGGGGGCGCCACAGTGGACCATTCCTCTCCATCTCCCTGAACTCTGCATCCCTCTCTGTCACGCCGATCACCTACATGTCCTCCATCACCACATCCATAAATCACCTCTTTGGCCTTCCTCTTCTCCTCGTACCAAGCAGTTCCATCCTCAACATTCTTCTACCAATATACCCTTCAGTCAATATCTGCTCATGTCCAACCCATCTCAATCTGGTCTCTCTCACGACATCCCCAAACACTCCTACCTGTGCTGTCTCTAACATATTCAGTTCTAATTTTGTCTATTCTTTTCTCTTCCAGAGGAAATTATGCCATCTTCATCTCTGCCACTTCATGTCTTTTTTCAGCACTACCATCTCTAAACCGAACAGCATAGCTGACCTTACTACTGTGTTACAAACCTTTCCCTTCACTCTTGCAGATGCCCTTCTATCACAAATCACTCCAGCCACTCTTCTCCTCCCATTCCACCCTACCTGCACTCACTTCACTTCTCTACCACACTCTCCGTTACCTTGGACACTTTACCCCAAGGACAGTGAATACAGTGCCAAATCAATATTGTATAATATTGTATAAGCTACACTTTGGGATCGTTTACACTACACTGTAGGTGTTATTAGATCACAGTACATACAGAATTATCTTAGTTATTGATGCCATTATTGAGGAGAGGTCGTTTTACATCACGTTTTAACTTTACCTGCTTGCACCTCTCTCATTGGTTTCTTGGTGGGTGTGAGGTACATAATGGATGTATGTTGAATAATACAGCATGGTGTGTGTGTGTGTGCATTTTGTATGCACCAGGATGTGAAATAGCCACCACATCGTGACAGTAAACATGCTGCTGCTTCCAAATGCAATTGCAATAAATTTTAACAAAGGTAATTATGGCTCTGGGAGGGAAGTAAATATTCTTCTTCGTTCCTCTGTGAAATGGTGACACACAGACCAAATTAAAAAGGGGCTGGAGGACATGAGCAGAATTTGGTTTTCATCCCATTAGGGCACACATCAGGTCATCAGTCTTAGTGTTCCACCTCATCTACTTTTATTATTGTTGTTGTTTTAAATGAAGCAGCATGAATTATATGAATATTGTACATCCCTCAGGTCACTACCGCATCAGCCAATCAGAATTGTGTCTGTTAGTAAAAATGTTTCTCAAGAATAGCCAGAAGTCACTCATAATTTTTAGGTGTGTCCCATGGGGGGTGTGGCCTGTCCAGCTATTCTTGAGCTCTGATAAGCATTCGGGCTACTATATAATTTACAGACATCACTATCATAGTGTTTGATACATGATGAACATTCAGGAGTTCTGTCACGTACTAAGTAAACTTCACATTAGGTGTTAATTCTGTAAACAACACTATTGTCTGTTCAGCACCATGAGTTAAGCCCAACATTGTAAGAGTTACTTCTGTACTCTGAATTGATTTTACACACTAAGAGTCACCAGCAGGTTGAAATATTTTTTTGAGTTAGGTTTTAACATTTTTTAAATCCTGCATGAAGAGTTAAATAGAAAACTGTAAGAGTTAATTACCCAGGTTGTAATTCTTTACAGTAAGAGTTAACAGTAGTTTTGAGTTAAAGGTGTGGGTTAATGTAAAATTCTTTCATTCAACATGACGACTTCAACAGTGTGTTAATCCACAAAAAAAATTTCTTAAACCAATTTTGTCAGTATTATTTTCATCAGCTACACACTGCATTTACTAGAAGAGGATACATAAAAGAAAAGGATGAAAGAAAGAAAAAGAAATAAAAAAGAAGTAAGGATGAAGGGATGTAAGGATGAAACAAAAAAGGAAGAAAGAATGACAAACAAGCAAAAGAAAGAAAAACAGACAGAAAGAAAGAAAGAAAGAAAGAAAGAAAGAAAAATGTGAAAAATGAAGAAGGAAAGGACAGAAGAAACAAAGAAAGAAAGAAAAAAGAAGGAAGAAAGGACAGAAGAAAGAAAGAAAGAAAGAAAGAAAAAAAAAGAAAGAAAGAAAAGGAAGGAAAGAGAAAGGAAGAAAGACAAACAAGCAAAAGAAAGAAAGAAAGAAACAAACAAACAGATGAAAAAGGAAGGAAGAAAGGACAGAAGAAAAAAGGAAGGAAGAAGGGAAGGAAGGAGAGAAAGAACAAGCAAACAGAAAAAAATTGAATATTAAGGTAGAAACAAATTAAAACAAAAAAGAAAGAAAAAAAACAGGATGAAAGAAATAAAGAAACAAAAGGAAAGACAAAAAAACATAAAAGGAGCAAAGGAGGACAGAAGGATAGAAGGTAGAAAGAATGAAATAAAAAAAATATCATAGAGAGCAAGACAGATTAAGTGTTTTGGAATTTTATTATTTAGTCAATATGGTTTTTATCAGCTGGACATTTTATTGTCTTTACTGGAGGATATTAAAGGAAAAGGAGATTTTTAGTGGTTGGTATTTTTATCATTGTTTCTGATTAAACACTCAGTTGCATGTAGGTGGGAAGTTTTTATAAATTGTATACACAAACCGAAACAAAAACAAACGGGAGTCATTTTTCACCTTTAAATGTGTTCATTCTGTGACAACTGACTTTGCAAATGTGTGAAATCTGCTGTTAATCATATACATGTATGTTCTTAGACAGGACTATATACAACCAAATTTATTAATCAACTTCAGTCTTATTTTAACTGAGTGTGTACCCAAAGTAACAAATAACACACATGGATACAGCAAGCTGTCGGAGAACTTTATCCTCCAAACTCAGTAAATACACTGAGTTTACATGAATTATTCTCTAAGTTGGTGAAATCTGTGTAAGTGTTTGATAACGGTTGGAATCTGACCAACTGTGTGTGTCTGAGAAAGCAGCACAGCTCCATCATGTACACTTGTATTAATGTGGGCTAGAAATAACCCCAAATTCAGGCCAGAACTTCAGTCATACACACACACACACACACACACACACACACACACACACACACTTGTGTGCTGTAGGCTGTTATGCTGCTTATGATGGAGGTTAATTACTCTGCTGATTGCTGGAGGACGTTTAATGAGAACACTCGTCTGGTTCATGTCTGTGATGTCACCGGATTCAGATGTTTTTAATAGAAAATGTCATTATTTATTTCTTATATAATTTCATATTTAATCAGGGATTTGTTACATATGTCACCTACATATACTTACAATGGAAGTATGGAAGGAAGGAAGAATGGAAGGAAAAGGATGAAGGAAAGAAAGACAAAATTTACAATTAAGTGAAAGAGGAAGGAAGAAAGGAATGAACAAAAGAAAGAAAGAAAGAAAGAAAGAAAGAAAGAAATAGATTGAAGAAAAGTGAAACTGAGAAATAATCAATAATGAAATTAACAGAAAGGAAGGAAAAAATAAAGAATGAATGAATGAATGAATGAATAAATGAATGATAGAAGGAAATTGAATCAAATGAAGTGGATGAAGGAAAGAAGGAATGAAAAAGAAAGAAAAAGAAAGTGAATGTGAAAGAAAGAAAGAAAAGGAAGGAATAAATAAAAAAGAATGAAAAGGGGAGAAAATAAGAGGGAAAGAATCAGAAGGAAGGAAGGACAAAAAGATGGATGGAGGGAAGTAAGGAAGGAAAGAAAGAAAGAAAATGATTCTCAAAATCATCATAGCACAAAAGTCATCATTAACTAGTAAACTGAGCATGAAATTACAAACACTCTCTAGCAGTTAAGAAAATCCTGACCTCCCCGTGTCATTTGGAAAATAAGTTCACCAGACAGACAGACAGACAGACAGACAGTTACTGTTGTTTAGGATTGACAGTTCACACTATTTTAGCTATGATTTAATATCCACATTTGATCAGCTTGCACAGCTTGGAGCAGCTTTTAATTACATATTTGAAGACTGTATTACTGATTGTGTGTGTGTGTGTGTGTGTATGTGTGTGTGTATGTGCAGTCACTGTTTTGTCAGAAATATGTCTCCAGCATTTCCTCCAGCATGCTGTATTTCATATTTCTTTATATAACACAAAGACGTGAGTTAAACCCTGCTGATTTGCTCTCCACTGGCTGTGGAGCTAAATTTAGCCACATCGCTGCCAACAGGAGGGAGAGAGAGCAGAGCACACAGAGGCTGTTTTATTTTAATAAGAATATTCACAGCTGAGCTGAGTACAGCTCAGTGTGTATGAGATTATGCACATTATTATTACGGGAGATAGATAAGTCAGATATGCGGGGGCGGACAAGCTGAAGGAAGCAGCTCTCAGATTAATGTGTGGTAAACAGGAAAAAGTGGAACGTTTTCCAAATCTCACTCCCTTTAAATTACAAGTGTTTTTAAGTTAAAGTAATTTGTGTAATAATCTCTGTTATGGGCGGAACAGCTGCGTAGTGGTTAGCACGTCTGAATCACAGCAGGAAGGTCCTGGGTTCGAGTCCCGGGCTCGGCGAGGGTGTTTCTATGTGAGACATTTTACTACTTGCGTGTTCCTCCCATGCATGCGTGGGTACTCTGGTTTCCACCCACTGTCCAAGGACATGTAAATGAGGCTAATTGGCTGTTCTTAATTGCCCCTAGGTGTGAATGTGAATGGTTGTGTGTGTGTTTGCCCTGAGAAGGCTTGGCAAGCTGTTCAGGGTGTAGCCTGCCTTCACCCAGAGTCAGCAAAGTGCAGCAGAGTGCAGCCTCCCCACAACCTGAGTATGACAAATTGGTTCTGCAAATGAATGAATGAATGAATGAATGAATAATTTTGTTATATATAATTTTTGTTGTGTGTTTAAATCCAAACAAATTTGTTTAATAATTATTGTTATGTGTGTATTAAGCATTAAATTATTTATATGGACTTGTATGGCAGATTTTTTTAAAACCTGTATGTATAACCTGTAACATATATATCATATGTTTATGATATGATGAAATTCTTACTATAAGGTAAGTATAAGGTGCTTATTTTAGAAAGAGTCTCCAGCGTCAGACCTCTATAACAGTCTTAAGGGGGACATGTCATAGAAAAAATATATATTGTTTTTGAAATAGTTGTGACACACCCAGAACTCAGTTCCATTCAAATTTAATTTAATTTTATTTGTACAGCGGACATTGTCGCAAATCAGCTATGAGCTAGATAAATTCTTAATATAAGTTTCAACCATATGAATCCAGAAATATATCCCTAATGAGCAAACCTCAGACAGCAGTGACTAGGAAAAACTTCCGGACATGACAGGAGGAAGGCACATTGAGAGGAACCAGGCTCAACAGGGAAACCCATCCTCATTTGGGTGACACCAGATAGCACGAATTTACAACTCGTTGAGTTGTAAACGACTCATAAACCCATATTTTCTATCACTGACAATCATCATTAGGCTTTGTGTCTACCCGAAAACCCGAAACCGGGTTGATGCCACAGCCATCCGTGACATGGGAGCTAATTGACCGAGCTCTCACGGGAGGGAGGGGTGGCATACGCTCACTTTCCTGTCACTCACAGCGATCACCAGCCAATCATGCATCTGTGAGCTCATTCGTAAAAGGCGGCGGATAGCGCTTTCCCTCCGAGTGTGTTAGGCCGGTCCCAAATACGCATGCGCAGCAGTTCAAAAAGAGGCGGGTGGTAGCATCGCATGTCACGGAGGGGGCATGTGTATGCTTACACCTCTCCCTGGTTGGTGGTGGTCGTGTGATAGGAAAGGCAAACTTGAAGGGTGGGAACTGAATACAACCAAAAATAGGGGAGAAAATAGGGGGGGAAATCAGGAGGTGACATAAATAAATTAAAAAAACAACAATTCAGTCTTACTAGGATCACAGGGAGGCTGAAGCCTATCTCAGCCAATACTGGGTGAAGGCGGATTCACTCTGAACAGCTCACCAGTCCATCACAGGGCCAATACACACACACACACACACATTCAATGACTCACACCTAGGGGCAATTTAATGCCTAATGTGCATGTATTTGGATCGTGGGAGGAAACTGGAGTAACCGGATGAAACCCATCTGAGCACAGAAAGAACATGCAAACTCCACACACAAATGCCCTCTATGAGCCCGGGACTCAAATCTAGAGCCTTCTTGCTGTGAGGTGAACATTTTAACCACTATGGCACCGGGCTGCACTGTGTAGAATTAGTAAAAAATCATAGACATGATATTTCAGTGAGGATTAACTTGGGATTTATCTCTAATTAGCTAATTTGGAAAATAGTTTGATAAAGTGAGACAGAGTTGCTGCAGTATATCTCACTGTTTGTGGCTAGAATATGAATTCAGGACTGTGTAATATTTATGTTCAGGTCACTGGTGTTCTCCTGTTCTCAGTTTCAACTGCATTCATTTCAGCATTTAAGCCTGTGTGTGTGTTCCTTTATACAGGAGAAGCCTCACTGATTGTATTGTGCATTTCTGAGTGGAGTTCCCTTGTGTCATGCTTCAGAAGCCACATGTTAATGGGGTGGTGTATTGTGACTGGTTCCTTCCTTGCATCAGGGCTGTCATGGTGTCAGACACCATGGATTTTTTTTTTATTTTGGTTTCTGGATCGTTGAGAGGAGCCAGTTGAGGTGGCTTGGGCATCTGATTAGAATGCCTCCCGAAAGCCTCCCTGGTGTGGTGTATTGGGCATGTACAACCGGGAAGAGACCCCAGAACACGCTGGAGGGACTATGTCTCTCGGCTGGTCTGGGAACGCCTCGGTGTCCCCCCCAGAAGAGCTGGAGGAAGTGGCTGGGGAGAGGGACATCTGGACTTCACTGCTTAGGTTGCTGCCCCTGTGACTTGACCCTGGAACAAGTGGAAGAAGATAATTTTTTCTGGATTTGGTCTGGTTCACTTCCCCATCTTGGCATTTTCGTGAGTGCATTCACCTAGTCCACCCATTAGCATGTCAAACCTTTGTGTGTGCATGCGTGTGTCCGTGCATGCATACATGTGTGTGTGTGTGTGTGTGTGTGTGTGTGTGTGTGAGACATCTCGGTGTACATGCAGAGTAGTCTTTGGCCACTGTGTGTCGTAGAAGACTTCTCTAAAAGTTCCCTTACACCACTCTGTACATGTATATATATATACACACACACGCACACACACACACACACACACACACACACCCCACATTATTCAGTATCACTGGCTATGGCAAGACACTGTACTAGTAACCCAATTTTATTTCCCCTGAGCACCTCTCCCAGTGTCGTCTCAGATTCAGTTTGTCCTGACAGACAAAAAAAACCCCACTTCACTCATACTCCATTATACGAGGCATATTATCTCATGAGCACATATGCTGATCTGCATAACATAAAAAACATTTTGACTACTGACAGGTGAAGTGAATAATATTGGCGTTGATGTGTTAGAAGCAGGAAAAATTAAAAGTGTAAGGATCTGATTTACTCTGATTTTTTAAGGCCATATTGTGATTGCTAAATAAACTGAGTCTAATTATCTTTAAAACAGCAGGTATTGTGGGGTGGTCTTGGTATGCAATGGTAAATACTTACCAACAGTGGTCCAAGAAAGGACAACTAGTCAAATGGCATGACAGACATGGGTGGTCATGATGGTCATTGATGTGCGTGGGAAGTCTGATCCCACAGAAGAGTTACTGTGGTACAAACCGCTTGAACTGTTTATGCAAGCTGTGGCGGTGGTGGCTCAGATGGATAAAGCTCTGGCTTATTGATGTAATGGTCAGGAGTTCAAGTCCCAATGTCACTAAACTGCCACTGTTGGGCCCTTGAGCAAGGCCCTTAACCCTCAATTGCTCAGCTGTATAAAAATATAAGTTGTAAAATGATAGAAAGAAGTCAGAACATACAGTGCATTGCAGCTTGTTGTGTATGGGGGCTGTCTTGTTGCAGATCATTTAGGTGGTGCTAATGTCATGGCTGATCAGTGATATCACAGATATCTGCTTGGGAGATCAGTGATATCACAGATATCTTAGGAACCAGATGGGAAGGAGAAAAACTTTCAGGGTCATTACAAGGCAGTGACTGCTGAGTCAGCTAATTAGCATATA
>JAQMYF010000026.1:34859383-34873727 GCA_030014195.1 Neosilurus mollespiculum | reverse complement strand
GAAGGATGGGTGTAGAAGAGGAAGGGAATGGAGGATGAGTGTAGAAGATGAAGGGAATGGAGGATGAGTGTAGAAGAGAATTTGAATGACGGATGAGTGTAGAAGAGGAGGGCAATGGAGGATGGGTGTAGAAGATGAAGGGAATGAAGCATGAGTATAGAAGAGGAGGGGAATGAAGGATGAGTGTGGAAGATGAAGGGAATGAAGGATGGGTGTAGAAGAGGAAGGGAATGGAGGATGAGTGTAGAAGATGAAGGGAATGGAGGATGAGTGTAGAAGATGAAGGGAATGGAGGATGAGTATAGAGGAGGAGGTGAATAACGGGTGAGTGTAGAAGAGGAGGGCAATGGAGGATGAATGTAGAAGATGAAGGGAATGAAGCATGAGTATAGGAGAGAAGGGAAATGGAGGATGAGTATAGAAGAGGAAGGAAATGAAGTATGAGTGTAGAAGAGGAGGGGAATGAAGGATGAGTATAGAAGATGAAGGGAATGGAGGATGAGTGTAGATGAAGAGGGGAATGGAGGAAGAGTGTAGAAGAAGAGGGGGGTGAAGGATGAGTGTTGGAGAGGAAGTGAATGAAGGATGCATGTAGAAGATGAAGGGGATGAAGGATGAGTGTAGAAGATGAAGGGAATGAAGGATGAGGGTAGAAGAGGAGGGAAACGAAGAATGAGTGTAGAAGAGGAAGGGAAAGAAGTATGAGTGTAGAAGAGGAGGGAAACGAAGGAAGAGGAGGGGAATAGAGGATGAGTGTAGAAGAGGAGGGGAACGAAGGATGAGTGTAGAAGAGGAGGGGAATGGAGGATGAGAAGAGGATAAAAATGTCAGAAAAGTGAAGAAGAGGAGTAAAGAACCCTGGGGTGGAGAGGAACTGAGGATAAGAGGAGATGAATGGGGGATGAGTGGAGGAAAGGAAGGGAGGGAAAGAAGCTGTGAGAAAGGGAGGATGAGTGCAGGCAGGAAGTGATGTCGCAGCAGGTGCATTTTGGGTTGAGCTGCCTTTCTTTTTCCTGCACTGGCTTTTAGCCAGCTGACCAATTTGTGTGTGTGTGTGTGTGTGTGTGTGTGTTCTTGCATCCATTATTGCATCCATTATTGCTGTAAAATGGCACACAAGAGCTTGATAGTGTGTGTGTGTGTGTGTGTGTGTGTGTGTGTGTGTGTGTGTGAGTGAGCGAGAGAGTGAGAGAGATATTTTTAGCTCCCCATCCCCGTATCCGTGTGTGTGTGTAATCGAGTGTATACGCGTGTGTGTTTGGATTAGTGTCACCAGTGTCTCGCTTGGGGGAAGGTAATACGTTCGACCCTAAGAACCCGTCTCTCTCTCTGTGTCTCTCTGTCTCTCTCTGTGTCTCTCTGTAAGTCTCTCTGCCTCTCTATATGTGTGGCTCTCTGCAAGTCTCTCTCTCTCTCGCTCTCTCTCTGCCTGCCTCTATATGTGTCTCTCTGTCTCTATGTGTCTCCCTGTAAGTCTCTCTGTCTCTCTCTATGTGTGGCTCTCTGTAGGTCTCTCTCTCTGTCTCTCTCTCTCTCTCTCTCTCTAAAACTCTCTGACTCACACTATGTATCTCCCTGTAAGTCTCTCTGTCTCCGTCTCTCTCTCTCTCTCTCTTTCTATGAGTGGCTCTCTTTAGGTATCTCTCTCTCTCTCTGTCTCTTTCTGTCTCTCTCTCTCTCCCTCTGTCTCTCTCTCTCTGTCTGTCTGTCTCTTTATGACTCTATGTGTCTCTCTTTATGTGTTTCCATGTAAGTCTCTCTCTCTCTCTCTCTCTCTCTCTCGCTCTCTTTCAAGTTGTGTCTCTCTGTAGGTGTCTCTCTCTCTCTGCCTCTCTCTCTGTCTCTCTATAACTCTCTCTGTGTCTCTCTCTGTGTCTCTCTGTAAGTCTCTCTCTCTATGTGTGGCTCTCTTTAACTCTGTCTCTCTCCTTGTGCCTCTCTGTAAGTCTCTCTGTCCCTCTCTATGTGTGGCTCGCTATAATTCTCTGTCTCTCTCTATGTGTCTCTCTGTAAGTCTCTCTGTCTTTGTCTCTCTCTCTCACTATGTGTGGCTCTCTTTAACTCTGTCTTTCTATGTGTCTCTCTGTAAGTCTCGCCCCCCCCCCCCCGACTCCCTGTAACTTTCCCTGTATCTTTGCGTTATTTTTGTGTCTCTATGTGTGTCTTTCAGTTGTCTCTGTCTCTATATATACAGTATTTGTGTCTCTCTGTCTATCCTGCTGCCGCTCTGTCATTTTCTGATGTCTATCACTCTCCCAGTCTCTCTCTTTATTGCTTGTTCAAATGTATCATACAAAACTCACTGCACGGGGTGAGCAAGTAAAAATGAGAAACAGAGAGATGGACAGAGAAAGAAAAAGAGTTGCTGACTGATGAGAGTCATTCAACTCAAGAAAGAAGGAGAGTCAGGAGACAGAGAGTGTGTGACAGGCAAAAAAGCCAAAAATGATAAAGAGAGATAAACAGACTAGGAATGAGAATAAGACTTAATGACTGATATGCAAATGAGAAGCAAGGACAAAAAGTGAGAGAGAGAAAAAACGAAAGGATAGAGAGATAAGAACAAGAGACAGAAATTCAGAAAAAGAGGGGAATATATATATATATATATATATATATATATATATATATATATATAAGCAAGGGATGGGATAGGGCAATAAAGAAAGGGGAAAAAGATTAAACATGAAGGATAGATGAAGGGAGAAAGTGTGATGGAAATATAAAGAAATTGTTAGGGGTAAAAAGAGGGGAGGGATAGATAAAGCTACAAATGAAACAGAAAAGAAGAAAAATGCGGAGAGATAGAGGTCAGGGGGACAAAGAGAGAGAAAGTGGAAGAATGAGAAAGGGAGGGAGAGAGAGAGAGAGAGAGAGAGAGAGAGAGGAGAAAAAAAAGAGATTTAATGAGATGAGAATGAACACGTTTGAGCTTCTCTCAGTGAGCCTTCACACACACACACACACACACACACACGTAAGACATGCATGCCTTCTCTCCTCCTTCCTTTCATTCCCTCATCCTGCATCCAGTCCCTCGCTCTAGTCACTTCTCCTGCGTCAGCATCCATCCCTCACTCCATCTCTCTATTCCTTTGTCTAGGATACATTTTTACTAGAAAATGCTCTTTAAAGTTTAATGCATGCATGGCAAGACACACACACACACACACACACACACACACACACACAGACGCACAAGCACTGACTCTTGCACTCTGAGAGGCAGGATGAGATAAAGCGACTCACTATGGGCAACTGTGTGAAATCTCCGCTTAACCGCCTCAACAAGAAGGTACGTTCACTTCCAATTTCATCGTGTGCATATATGTGTGTGTGATAGTGTACAAATCTGTTTGTATAGTAGTGTATTTGAGAGGGTGTCTATAATTTCATGTGTGTGTGTGTGTGTGTGTGTGTGTGTGTGTGTGTGTGTGTGTAAATGAGTCTGACTGTGCTTTTTTGGAACCTAGCTGACTAAACATGACTGACTCACTCTTCTTTATAGATTTGAGCATTCTCGTGTGTGTGTGTGTGTGTGTGTGTGTGTGTGTGTGTGTGTGTGTGTGATGGGATGTTAGAGCTACGCTCAAAATATTGATCCAACTATATTTAGGAGATTTAGTTCTGCATGAGTCATCATTAAAGAAAATTTTTTGTCCTAAAAAATTAAATATATTTAGCTTTTAGTGACTTTACACTATAGAGCTGGGGTTTATAGTGAAATTCAGTATGTCAGTAGTCAGTACTCTGGACTATAGTGCAGATGCATATGCAGGGTGAAGTTTGCCCAGAAATAAAAGGTGTAGGAACATGATTTGTCCTAAAGTTAAAATTTTTTAACAACAAAAAGCCATTTTAAAGCCTACCTGGTTTATATATTTTAAAAAAAAATCCATCCCAAAAAATGATCAGTAAGGGGGTGATCACAATAGAGGTTCGAAAGAAAAGTGACTGATGTGAATAGATGGTTTTGCGACTTTTTTTGCAAATTTTGTACGCGTCAAGATGTTTTTTGACTCCATATGCAAGCGGATATTTTGCCAATTAAATACGTATATCACGTGAAAGCTAAGTGACAATGTTTTCAACTGATTTGCAAGTAATTTGCGATTGGTTTGCAGATGTTTGGCAAAAAAAAAAAATCTCCTGTCGTAAGTCAGTCTTGTTTTGTTTGCTTTGTGTTCTCAATAAAAAAAAGGTTTAATATAAAATAAAATTAAATGATGACAAAATACACGGAATATGGTGGATACCAGCAAGTCTCAAACTTTTCTCATACTTTTCGATGTGGAAGTCTCCAACTTGTCGCTTTTCCTTGGAACGAAAAACAAATAATTTGTGAGCAAAATTACAACTTTGCGACCTTCTCGTGACATGTGCACTGTTTGAGAAGAGTTTGAGACGACTCTGTGTCAGGGCCTCGTTTTGCGACATTCGCGGAAATTTCAAATATGTTTGAAATTTTTTGCGATGAGTTCACGAACCAGGCGACCAAAATGCGAAGCCGCAAATGACGCACAACAAATTTGCGAATGAAAAGCGACGGCTGCAAATTGCCATTCGTGTCAGTCATTTTTCTATCACACCTGTAGTGTGATCACCCGCTTAATAAGCTTTTATTGGTTATACATTTTCAAAAGTCCGGTGGTCTGGAAATACTGGGTACATTATGAAATGTTGACATTAGCTTTTTCTGAGTATGACCTGAACTGAAATGAACTGTAAAATCTAATTAATTTTAGGGTGGCACAGTGGTGTAGTAGTCCTGAGTTCGAGTCCTGGGCTCAGCGAGGGTGTTTCTGTGTGGAGTTTGCATGTTTTCCCTGTACTTGTGTGGGTTTCCTCCGGGTACTCTGGTGTCCTCCTACAATCCAACGACATGCACATTAGAACAATTAGAAACAAACTAGCTGTTCCAAATTGCCCCTAGATGTGAGTGTATGTGTGAATGGTTGTGTGTGTTGGACCTGCGACAGACTGGCGGGTTGTTCATGGTATGCCCCTCCTTTGCCCAAAGTCGGCTGAGATAGGTTTCAGCTTACCTGTGATTCTAATAAAGGATAAACTTGTTTGGCAAATTAATACATGACTGAATTTTAATTTGCATTTTTTAATTTTAAATGGTATTTTAACTATTTAATTCTGTCTTTGCTGAGATAACGGATGAAATTTCCATGAAGATATTGAACAATTTATCCAAAAGTGTAAAACATTGTAAAGCTGATTGTGTAATATGTGACCTTCTGCGTTCATTGTGTAGCTAACAGCGTCTGTTTAGCCTCCTCATTCAGAGGTCAGTACTTACTACACCTATTCTGTAAAGGTGTTTCAGTATACATTACACAGAAATACAAGAAAAACAAACTAAAACCAGATTTGTATGGTTTATTTTTCTATTTTAAAATGTGATAATCATGACGCCCCTGCTCCAAGTAACCGTGACAAACTGAGAGTGTCCATCATTTTGATTTAAGCATTATCCACTCAAAATAATGTTCTTTAATCCTGAGATAACAGAGCAGACGCTATGGTCATGTAGAGGTTAACACTTCCGTAGCACAACAAGAAGGTCCTGGGTATGAGCCGACTGTATGGCGAGGGCGTTTCCGTGTGGAGTGAGCATGTTCTCCCCATACTATGGGTCTGGTACTCTGAGTGCTCTAGTTTCCTCCCAATTGCCCCTAGGTGTGAGTGTGAGTGTAAATGGTTTTGTGTGTGTGTGTGTGTTGGTCATGTGTGACAAGCTGTTTATGGTGTACCCCGCCTTCACCCAGAGTCATCTGGGGTGGGTTCCAGCCTCCCCGAGACCCTAATAAAGTATAAAGCTTTTCAGAAAATGAGATGAGATAGTGGACCAATCAGATTGTGCCGTTCCTGTGTAGTATATACACATTTGATGAATTTGCTCTCAGAGAATGCGTTGCGCTTGTAGCAGTGTTATATTTTACCTAAATTAGGTTTTTCTAGTTACATATCTGGCACATTTAGTGTCTTCAGCTCAAATTTTCTTATGGGTTTAGATCTATCTATCTATCTATCTATTTATCTATCTATCTATCTATCTATCTATCTATCTATCTATCTGTCTATCTATCTGTCTGTCTGTCTGTCTATCTATCTATCTATCTGCCGATCTATCTATCTGTCTGTCTATCTATCTGTCTGTCTGTCTGTCTATATATCTGTCTGTGTCTGTCTGTCTGTCTGTCAGTCTGTCTATCTATCTATTTGTTTCTCTCAGGCTCTTGTTGATTAAAGATAAAATCACTGAACCATGCGCGCCACATCAGCAGAAAGTCAGGGCTAAAATTGTGCAATGTGTACCAGGCTTTAGACAGATTTACTGTATTAATGTGTGTGTGTGTGTGTGTGTGTGTGTGTGTGTGTGTGTGTGTGTGATAAACCACTCATGTTGAGACATTGAAAGTATATGCAATGCCTTTAAGACCTTTTAAGATATTAAATGCGCAATTATAGGATAATATAAAGAGAGAGAGAGAGAGAGAGAGAGAGTTTGTTCCTCGGATTGCTTTCTTACTCTTGGGTGAATGGTTGTTTTAAGCTCCTGTCTCAGCTTGTGCACTTCCACTTCGTGCACTTCAACGAAATTTTACACTATTTATTTAATAGCTGGATGTTTGTCTATAATTAAGCACTATTTTTTAATTACAGAAATGATGCACTACCACAGAAATCACAGCTCACCATAAAAAAAAAAATAATGCGCAGTACATAAACAAGCACACAGGTTGAGATTATGCACCAAGCTTTGCAATATATATATATAAAGTTATTATTTAAAAGAATAGAATGGACTGAATTAGCTTAGTTATAGTTTTTTGTGAAAGGTAGCTAGCATTAACATTGTCACAGTATTGATGTACTGAGAGCTCTTGGTTGGAGATTGTCTACACCCCACTGCATTTCACTTATCAGTGTGAACTCTTGGGGGGGTGTAAGAGAGCAGGATATACACTCTCTCTACCACACACAGATGGACCGTGAAGGTCATGCTCAAGTAGAGGGCAGATGCTGATTACACACACACACACACACACACACACACACACACACACACACATACACAAACATGCACGCACACCGTTGTGTGAGGCTGAGAACACAGACAAAACTGCAGTGATGCACATAATGTTATAATGTTGGATGGATTTATTTGCAAGTTTGTCGTGTGTGTGTGTGTGTGTGTGTGTGTGTGCACGTATATATGTATGTTGCATGACTTTGCTTTAATCTGATGTCAGTTAAATTTGTCCAGCTCTATAAACATATGTTCATATAATCCCTAGCCTTACAAAAAAGCGATAAATCTTATTACCACATGGGAAAGGCGCAATCTCATAAGTCCACTATCATGGATTTAAAAACCTTCCGAGAGGGTAATGCCTGAATCAAAATGACAGACAATTTCAATTTGTCAAGGTCACTTGAAGCAGGCGGAGTCACCATTATCACGTTAAAAAATGGAGAAATAAATCTAAAATATTTCATTTTTAGTTTTTTTAATTACATTATAGGCACTAAAATATCTTTATAGAGGGCAGTTTACTTACATTTCTGGTGGTATGTAACTTTGTATGAGGAGGCTAAACAGACACCATTAGATAAAAACTGCAGAACTCACCTGACCTGCCTCTATCATGGTAAGAAGAAAAATCTAATTTTAGTTTGCTTTGTTTTATGTTTCTGCAAAGTATATACTAAAACTCCTAAAGAGGGCTAAAGTGACATCCTTAAAAATAAAACTTCTAGCTCATGTGTGCACTCGAAGCTCATGCATGTTTCATGATATAAAAAATAAACCATGAAAAAAGATTTTTTGCTTATGTCCCCATGTAATATATATTAAAACAATTATTTGCGTCAGGTTCGGTGGATGTTGCTGAACTGAATTTTCCGCGCATTATTATGATAATCCACCTTGCCTTGGTCAAATAATTGTTAAATGTCACAATACAGCAAATCAATCAGATCCTGGCATTCCTGTGCTGTATATATTAATAGATGTTATTTACCCTGTAAATTCAGGATACTATTATTCCACTTCACCATCAGCAAATAATTTTTATGTACGTTGGCAAAATAAATAATTTTAAATGCAAAGGAAACACAACTCACAGATTTTATAGGACGTTTTGCTTTTATGCAGTGTGTAAATTTATATAATATGGGTTTAAATTTTCACACATGTGAAAACACAGTTTAAAAAAAACAGTACAGCATGAGGGTTCAAATATATAGAAGGTATTGATTTTGGTATACCATCATACAGATACTGTACGTCATCACATCCTTTATATATAACACATATAGAGAGAGGAACTCTCCGTCTCTGATCATTTCTGTGCCCCCTTACTTGTCACATTCCTCCCCAAAACACTGGCCCACATCAGGACCGGAGGCTGAGCTACAAAGCTGTGGCGCGGGATGTAGGCGGAGCCTCAAGCCACACCCTGGCATCTCAAAACTCTGCTTATGTACACAGCGTGCTTGGTCCTGCATGCATCTTCCTACGAAAGGGCTTCGCTGAGAGCCGGCAGGCTGTACGTAAGTGTGTACATACACAAACAGGCAAATCTATATAATAATCTGTATATAATACGTGTACAACCTGTTAAAGGTTGTTTCTGCATTTAGTAGAGTGTGGTAATGAGAGCAATTAAATGAGGGGGAAAAGTGGTCTATTAGTTCCCCAAATCTTTGTATTGTAAACTTGTTCAGATTATAATGGTACAATAAATGAGACGCAGGTGATCCTGTTTGGTGAAGCACCTCCTTTAAGACAAGTCTAGATTTGTCTCATAGTCGATATTAGACAGTGTTAGTATCAAATGTATGACAAATATCACATTATTGTGATAAAGTGTTAAAGTGTCTTAAAATGTCTTAAAGTGTCTCAGATCAGTAATATTCATTCAATAAAATACATTTTAACAAAAATTCTATCTTTTTCATAAACCCATTCATTGATGTTTAGCCACTTGGATGTTTCTTTCTTTCTTTCTTTCTTTCTTCCTTTCTTTCTTCCTTTGTTTCTTTTGTTTTAGTTTAATTTAGTTTTAGTTTTATTTCCAGAATGGACTTATTATTTATTCTCAGTTATTGTGTATTATTCATTCAGTTTGTTGATGTTGTTGTTTTTTTATGTTTATGCATTTTTTTCATATTGTATTTTTTTCTGGTGCTTTTTATTTGTCAATAAAAACATATCTATTATAAATTACCACAATTTGACTCTTTTATGTCTGATATTCTTCAAGCTGCTTATATTATAGTAAAATAAATACTAATTTTTTATAATGACAGTAATAGGTTGCACAGAATGGCCCCCCAGTAGACAGCTATCTGCCCTTTTCCTCATACACAAGCTCCTAAATTCCAACAAATGGCACTGGGATTTTCAGAGAACAAAAATTACATCACTTCCACCCAGAGAGCATGGCTAATTTTGTTGTCCTCATGCTCACGATCTCCCAGTGATAGGATGAATGCCTTTCTCTTGCATTATTTGGGAGCCCCAATCCCTTAAATCTCATTAAACACAGCATATAGAAGAGTGTACTGACTGATATTAGGTCAGTATCAGATCAATACGTAATGACTATAATTAACACAATGCTACCATCTGAATTAAATGTCATTACAGCAGAATGTCACTATAAACACATCAATTTCATAGCTACACCTGTAATTAGAAATGGAGAAATAATGAGAATATTAACACAAAGTGTGCATGAAAAAACATATCTGTAATTTCACCTTGTACATGTATAAGATGCCCAGTGTGTTACGAGTATCTATAGTGAGGCCTGGAATATGTTTAAACCCACTTTAACACTGTTGTTCCTGATATACAGTATACTGAGGCAACACTGCCACCATGTCAGTAAAATAATATCTGATTAGCAGTGATGCATTTCAAGGTAGATGGGGGCTGACAAACTGTACAGAGCCAAAGAAATGTGTGAACACAAGCCTTTACCTCTATCATGTATTATAAAAAGGTGATGGATTTTAAACGCTTGTTAATATTGCCTGTGATCTTTTTTGGCCATTCTTGTCATTACTGTTGTGAATTTGCCAGGAAAAACACTATAATTAAAGTGTGATTCATGTGCATAAATTAAGGATAAAAGTTAACCCTAGTCTTGCTGAATCATGCTGGTCACCCCATGGTGGATGAATAACAATCAAACACAGCTTAAGAAATTAATTTGGTTTTAATTTACTAAAACACATTTGCAAAGTCAAAATGTCCAACTTTATTACAACAGCAGTTTCCATTATATTTGTACCACTTTACAATTTCCTTAAAACATTTCAAGGTCCTGCTTTAACACTCTTTAATCAACTCTGTTTATATTCTGTTCATTTTATTACAAGTACAAAGATGAGTCAATTTAAACTGAAAGGAAAAGAAACCAAACTGCCCTAGATTTATTTTTGTTGTTGTTGTTGTTGCTATTTACGAATCATTTATTATATTTTTCAGAACAGAGAGCTGAGACCTGAAGAGATGGAAGGTAAGTTTTATGAGATAATGCTAATAAGATAACACCTGATTTAAGGAATAGAAGGGAAGAACAGATCGATGAGCACGATGGCGCAGCGGTTAGCGCGTCCGCCTCACAGCAAGAAGGCCTGGGTTTGATTCCCAGACCGGGCGTTTCAGTATGGAGTTTGCATGTTCTCTCTGTGCTTGCGTGGGTTTCCTCCAGGGACTCTGGTTTCTTTCCACAGTCCAAAAACATGCACTTTAGGCAAATTAGCTGTTCCAAATTGCCTCTAGGTGTGAGTGTCAATAGTAGTGTGTTGCCCTACCATGGTCAGGCCCAGTGATGGCTGAGATAATCTCCAGCTTCCCCGAGACCCTAATAGGATTAAGCAGTTTGGTGAATGAGTGAGTATAGGGAATTATTAATTAAATAATTGTTCTGTAAAATTACCATGATTCACCTCTTTGTTTTAAATTATTCAATCTGATTCAATCTCTGAACTGATTCAATCCTTCAAATTGTTAATATTATTTTAATATAATATAATTCTGGTTTAAAGCTCCTGTCACACAGTGTCTAATGTTTAGGGTTGTTTCCATTGTATAAAAAATTGAAATGTAAAATCATGGTTTTTCATCACTCCTGATCTCCTGTTGTGTTTACAGAGCTCAGAGAAGCCTTTAAAGAGTTTGATAGAGACAGAGATGGTCTTATCAACTGTAAGGACCTGGGGGTCTGTATGAGGACAATGGGTTACATGCCTACAGAGATGGAGCTGATTGAATTAAGTCAGCAGATCAATTTGAACCGTACGTTCCTCAGCTATAATTCAACAATACAGCAGCAGCCATGTTGGCGCCATTTCCAGATTTCATTCATCCAGAAAAATATCTATCCCCAAATCATCTCTCATTTATTTTAATTCTTCTGTGTTCTTGCAGTGGGGGGTCGAGTGGACTTTGATGACTTTGTGGAACTAATGGGACCGAAACTATTAGCGGAAACGGCTGATATGATCGGAATGAAGGAGCTCAGAGATGCTTTTAAGGAGGTGAATACAGACAGATGCAGAAAACTAAGATGTTGTTTATTGTTCATGTTGACCTTTTTTAACTTTATGTGTTGTCCTGCTTGTTAAAATGGACAGTAAGCTCTCAGGGAAGAGTCAGATCAAGTTTTTAGTCCTTAATAGGTAAGCAGGTGCCCTGCGATGGCCTGGTGAGCTGTCCAGGGTGTACCCTGCCCTCGCCCAGAGTCAGCTAATATGGGCACCAGCCTCCCTGAATGAATGAATGAATAATAGGCAAGTCCTTGGGGGGAATAATTCTACTGTATATTATATTGCCAGGCCAGGAGGGAGTTGGAGCGAGTTTGTGCTATTGCCCTCAGGCCCTTGTTTCAGGACTTACAGACTCAAAAGCTCTTTCATCCCATGTACTATTGATATGCTCAATGGCAATGAGCACTCTGGCTGTGTATATTGCACTTCCCTGGCACATTTGCACAGTTGCATATTTGTACTTGGTATGACTGTCTCTGGGGGACGGTGGCTCAGTGGTTCGCCTCACAGTGAGAAGGTTTAGGGTTTTAATCTCAGCCAAGGGCAAATGTGTAGTCTGCATGTTCTCAAAATGCTTTGGTGGTTTCCTCCAGGTACTGCAGTTTCCTCCCACAGCTCAAAGACACATATTAAGTACACTGGCTGCTATAAATTTTCCATAAGTGTGAAAGATTGTTTGTGTCAGTGTTAGCGCTTAGGCTAACCAGTGGCGGGCCGTCAGTGCCAGTGAAGCCTTCTCTGCTGGCCCAAACACTATCAGAAGCATTGATCTACATTTACAATTAAAATTCTAGTATTTGTTCCATGAAATTGTATTAATTTATTCCCAATAGTCTATTCACCTTATTTTGTAGCGTGTCTCTTGGCTGCACTGCTTCCAATACGTCTATGTGGATCTTAGATTTTTTTGTCCAATCAGATTTCAGCCTCTATGTGCTGCCATGTCAATCTTACCCGCCCAGGGCCTTCAGAATTAGTAGTGTTGGCCGATGTCACTTAAACTATGTTAGGGATGGGGCTGTTTCTTTAACCAATCAGATTTCAAATTCGCCCCATTGGGCCAGCTAGCTGGCGCACAATAAAGTCAGCAGTTTTCCGTCCTCTGATTGGTTGGTCAGAGCAAAACTGTAGTCTTCCTGCACAAGGAAAGTAGGATGGATTTTGTCTATAAATATTCAGCATCTCTCTTGAGTATGATGTATTTTATTTAAATGTTTTATGTTTTTGTCATGTTATTAGATACATATTGATTCTGAAGCCTTTATCACCGGTGGAAGTTATGTAAGCTAAAGGGTTAACTGTGTTTCTTGATTTAGTAATAATGGCATTCATCCTCAATATGCAAAATGCCTCTCTTTCTGTAATGCCAGTTCCTGTTATATTGTGTTTTTGTATATTACTGATGGTTTATATAATTATATTATTACAGATAGTGGTGGTATTAAGAGGTGGATTAAGTCCGTTAAGTCCCCACTGAAGGTCCAGGTATCAAATGCATGGCCCGCCACTGAGGCTAACAATAGACTAGCAACCTGTTCAGGGTGTCCCTTGACTCTTGCCTGAAGTCAGCTGGGATTTAGCTGGCTTCAGCTTCTGCCAAGATCCTGATGGATAAGGAAAGCAATACAGATAATGGATGGACAGTTAGGTGGATGGATGGATGGATGAATGATTTACCATTTCCCTGCAGTATTTTTTATTATAACTATAATTATTATTTATTGTTGATCTTGATGTTGTATTCTCATTGTCACCTCTTGCTACGGTAAAGATTTCCCCTTATTGGACAATAAATATTGTTGAGGCTTGTTTGCGAATAATCATCCTTTGTATTTTTCAAAATTTATAATTGGCTATTTTGAAGCTGTACAGAACAGACAGGGTCAAACTAATGGACTGATGGAGCAAACTGAAAAACTGGATCAAAGACTGTAAGCATATTTTTATATTATTACTACTTTCAGTTTGACGCTAATGGAGACGGTCAGATCAGCACATCTGAACTACGAGAAGCCATGAAGAAACTGCTGGGACAACAGGTTATAGCTTTATCTCATCTTTCTTTCCTCTCTTATTCTTCATTCATTTTCTGAACCATTCATTCATAATTTTTTGAAACGCTCTGCTAGTTATGCCTTCATGTGTCATAGAAATGTGTTTTAATATCCTAGATTATGCTTTTGCTACTGCATCAACAAAATTGGTGGATACACTACTCTACCTGAGTCCCAGTGATTATCTGATTTTGGAATGTATAGGTCAAAAGTCAAGGTTAGAGCAAGGTCCCAAATTTATACAGTGTGCACCACCCCGACTTGTGTTTGCTTGTTTTTATCTTTGCTGTTACTAGCAACCATGTAGGGTTGACCTCACAAATAGGTCCTTACTGATATAAATCAACAAATGGCAAATTGGGTTCAAGGAGCAAACCAATTACATTTTGCCTCTGATTCTTATTGTTTGTTCCTCAGTGCTGGTTTTTTGTTGCAGGGAGTTTAAAATACATGTGGTGTATGACAATTTCATTCATTCATTCATTTTCTGAACCGCTAATTCCTAATTAGGGTCGCGGGGAGGCTGGCGCCCATCTCAGCCGACTCTGGGCGAGGGAAGAGTTCACCCTGGACAGCTCGCCTGGCTATCGCAGGGCCATCAGTCACACAACCATTCACACTCACGCTCACACCTAGGGGTGATTTAAAACAGCCAGTTAGCCTACTGTGCATGTTTTTGGACTGTGGGAGGAAACTGGAGTACCCGGAGGAAA
>JAQMYF010000026.1:34821356-34845074 GCA_030014195.1 Neosilurus mollespiculum | reverse complement strand
AGAGAAACCAGAAGGAAGACAGACATGAGGGCACCCTGTAACGTTGAGCAGTCAGCCATTCCACTGTCAACAGACCTTCAGATCTCATAAATAAATAATTGCTGTTGGAAACATTTCAACCAATACAGCATTTCAACCAGTGTACACAGCTAAAAATTGACCAACCCCAGCTTTAAGTACCTTTAGAGTTGCTGTATGTGTACATCCAGTAGGAAACTATGTGAGATTCAGATGCACTCATTACTGTTTAAAGTGTGTGAGTCATTATTTCACAGCACATGTAAACATCTGGATGCCCCTTGGGGTAAACTACCTGCTATGGTTTAAAGATGATGATGTGGGTTAGGAAGAATGAATAGTGCATTGTATTTTTAAGGAGGATTGAGGGGATAGATAGTGCCTTTTAGTAAGGCTTATTTGTGTAATCTATGTAATAAACCACAATGCACCTTTTGTCTGAATAAAAACTAAATGTTGTTTGTATGAATGAATGCAGGGTCACACTGGCTTTTACTGGAGTCGGACTCCTTGTGGTTCTCACATCCCTCATCGGTCTGCTTCCAAATGGCAGGTAAGTCCATTTTCTTAACTGCTGACTGAAGTTTTTTAATATAGAAAGTTCTTGTTGCAAGTATGTGAAGTGCTAAAGAAAATAAAACTGGGGTGTTATTAATATTAAACTACTCACTCATGTATTTGCCAAACCACCTAATCCTACTAGGGTCTTAGCCGACACTGAGCGAAGGCTGGGTACAACTCGGCAGACCATCGTAGGGCAAACACACACAAACAACCATTGAGTCACACACACACATTTAGGGGCAGTTTGTAATAGCCATTTAGGCTAATATGCATGTTTTTGGACTGTGGGGAAAACCGGATTACCTGGAGGAAACCCACGCAACCACAGGGAGAACATGTGAATTCCACACAGAAACACCCTCGCCGGGCCCGGGGCTCGAACCCAGGACCTTGCTATGAGGCAGACGTGCTAACCATTACTCCACCGTGTTGACTCTTATTGAACTAATAGCTTGTTAAGAAGAATATCTGCCGTGTTATTCATCTCTGCATTCATGTCACTGCACTGGGCTTTGTTATAATACTGGCGTACTGGTAAAGGAATAGGATTATGTGTGTCTTAAGCCCAGACATGATCCTAAAAAGATTTTCAGACAGATTTTTAGTGTTAGTTTTTAAGTGTTTCTCCCAGTTTGTTGACGTGGCTCACACAGCCAGTGCACAGTGGAATATAGGAATATAATGTAAGACTAAGATTACAAATGTGCGAGGCTCAGAGAGACATGGTTTTGTTGTGTTTCTGACAGCACAAAGAATTTCCTGAGTAAAAAGGTCCATCTGATGTGCTACAGGATCTGCGTTCGAGCGCTGACCGCCATCATCACGTACCACGACAGGTAGCAATGTTTGCGCTTTTAATATCCAGTATATTTATTGTGGATATCGATATTGTTTATCTGTGTTTGTGCTGGATTAACTTAAAGTTGATCATTGGGAAAATAATTAAGAAAGGTGTGTGTGTGTAATAAAGTGATGCAGTAAAAAATACAATAAGTTAGTTTTTTGGTGAGACACACACATACTCAGTACTGTGGTGGCTGTGTTTATAAATTACGGTTTGTTTTATTGGAATGCAGCTTTACTTGATTATAACTCGCAGCTCTTTTAAAAAAAAAAAAAAATTTTAATGTGATATTAAAATGATGATTAAATCGCATTTCCAGTTCCACTTGACTTCATCTGCCGTTTTCCTTCCCGCAGTGAAAACAAACCCAAGAACGGAGGAATCTGTGTGGCCAATCACACCTCACCCATTGATGTCATCATCCTGGCCAGTGATGGCTGCTATGCTATGGTAACTGGTTTTGTTTGTGTTTCAGGGAGTATTTCAGGCTCATTTTAAACTTTAAAGACAGACGTGAAATCTGAAATGTTAGCCTTAGCTGGAAATCAGGGCTAAAATTGTTCAACGTGTGTGTTAGGTCGGGCAGGTCCACGGTGGCCTCATGGGCATGATCCAGAGAGCAATGGTTAAAGCTTGTCCTCACATCTGGTTTGAGAGATCAGAGGTCAAAGATCGCCATCTAGTGGCCAAAAGGTAAAGTTACACAATCAGAACCTTAAAAACGCACCGGCACATTAATTTGCCGAACCACTTAATCCTACTAGGCTCGCAGGAAGGCTGGTACATACATATTTCATTTCACAATGGGCAAATGTGAAGTACACCCTGAACTAGCTAGACCATCACAGGGCAACGCACAGACAAAGCCATATACACTGACACCTAGAGTCAATATAATGGAACAGCCAGTTAGCCTAATGTACAGTACGTCTTTGGACTGTGGGAGGGAGCCGGCGTACCTGGAGGGAACACCACGCAAACACGGGAAAACATGCAGACTCGAGAAACGCCCTAGCCTGGGAATCGAACCCAGGACCTTCTTTCCTTAAATCCAGCTGAGACCAAGAGTTTCTTGTGCTAATGAACGTTAGACACTCACATGAGCACTACTGTATATTCACAAGCCATCACCTACACTACTTAAGGTGATGTGTTCATGTTTTTTTGTATGAGTTGCTTTATTTTAATCATGTTTGCAGGCTCAGTGATCATGTTGCAGACAAAACCAAGCTACCGATCCTCATTTTTCCAGAGGGTAAGGTTTGATAAATGAATCAGTCATCATTTAATTGTTTTATTATTTAACTGCTTCGTTCCCAATCGAAACATATGAAATTCAGTGGGGTCAATGTATTTTTTTTTCCAGGCACTTGTATTAATAACACTTCGGTAATGATGTTTAAGAAGGGAAGCTTTGAAATTGGATGCACCATCTATCCTGTGGCTATAAAGGTAGCAATTTTTTCTCTTTATTACTGTAAAGATTAACATTGTGTTCTAAAAACATCTCGCCACCAAGCAGTGTGTGTGTGTGTGTGTGTGTATGTATATATATATATATATATACTGTATGTATATATATAATGTGTGTGTGTGTTTATATATATGAAACGCTACCTTATCACAAATTGAATACAAATTGGGTCACATGTGGTGTAGCATTTTTATGGCCCTCAGTTTTACACTTGTATATAGGGAGATCTTATCCTTTACACTTGTATTTGTGTGTATGCATCTTTTATGGTACACCAGTATAACCAGTCTAATCCTAAAACTCCCTATTGGATATGTAAATATAAAGTGCATTATGGGTACAGAAGCCATTATTACTTGCACAGTGTAGTTTTCCCATATACGAGGTGCAATGAAAATGTTCAGGGACTCTTCCTGTAGAGAAATTATATGGACATGTGCATCGAGCAGGAACAAGCAATAACTCTGATCAGTCAGTGTGCCGTGTGACCTCACACTGTCAGCATCAGGCCAAAACACACGTTTTGCTGAAAGTGGTACGTGGGCATTTGGGATTTTACTATGAACCAGAGTGCGTCAAATGTCAAATCCTTCTGAAAGCAGCAGTGGAGACCCTTGAAATGCTTTAGAAAGTCTGTGGCAATGTATTCTTGTCCCCTTGGTGCATGAATTCCTCTCAGTACCCCGTCTTGCTCGTTTTTTGTCTTGCTTGCTGTAGGTGTGGTGAAGCATTTTAGGAGTCTCTGCTGCTGATAATTACAAATGCACTTTGCACATGCATGTAGGTCATGTGCACGACGTTTACAGCATGATGTCACATGGCATACTGATGCATGAGATTTATTGCCCATTCTTGCTGTAGGTGCATGACCATGCTGTGCTTTTTGTTCGAACAGTCCCTGAACTTGCTGATTTCAACCTTGTTGCAGCCCGGGTCATTGGTTTTGAATTTATCAGGACAATTCCAATGAATTTTAAATCTGCAGTAGGTGAACTTAACTTTTTTTTATTTTTTTTTAACAGTATGACCCAAGATTTGGAGATGCTTTTTGGAATAGCAGTAAATTTGGTATGGTGAATTATCTCCTCCACATGATGAGCAGCTGGGCCATTGTATGCAGCGTGTGGTACCTACCACCCATGAGCCGAGAGGTAAGATTTAACATAAGTCATACACACAGTGTTTTGGGTCTCTGGTTTACTAAATTGTCTGGACTATTCACTGTATTAAAAGTGCTAGGAGGGCTTGGACAGCACACGGACATTCATTTTACTCCAAGGTTTACGGTTTCCCCTACAAAAGGCAGCTTTTGCCACTCAGTTTGAATGGGGGCGTGTTCCAGTGGGAAAGTGACATCAGTGCATATCCTTAATGAACTTTATTGCCATCTCTTGGATTTTAAGATGGATGGTGTTGATGGAAGTAGACTTAAAGACGAAATGCCTTATCTTGCACTCACTCACTCATTTGTCGAACCACTTAATCTTAACTATAGTTGCGGGGAGGCTGGAGCCTGTCTCAGCCAACTCTGGGCGAAGGCAGAGAACACTCTGAACAGCTTGCCAGACCATTGCAGGGCAGCACACATTTTGGACTGTGATAGGAAACTGGAGTACCTGGAGGAAACCCACGCAAGCATGGGGGGAACATGCAAACGCCACACAGAAGTGTATCAGCTTTTTTCTGCAACGTGTGTTTCTTATTCAGGACTTCATCATTCAACGTTTTCGTGTTTATTAGTGTTACTGCAAGTTGGGGTTGGGGCTACCAACAGACCTTAGCACCGTCTCTCCTGTCTCACTAAGGTTCATGTGTGCAAATAATAATTTTATTATCTTTAACCCCTTTTTTTTTTTTTTTTTTTTTTTTTTTTTTTTTTTTTTTAAATAGTGACCCTCCAGCACAAAACCAGTTGGAACTCATATGACCAGGTAAGCGGCTCATAGAATAACGTCATCTTTTATTTCCCGCTTCCTACTTGGAGGCCGCTTATGTCCTAATGTCGCGCGCTGTTAGCGGCTAGTGTGCATGTGGTTCGGGAGTTCAGTTCAAAACTAGTTTTAAAGTGTACGAAAAAACTATAGTGTACTGTATGAAATTATCATCTCCCAATGGTTATATACTCTCTAAAACTAGTTTAGAATCCCCCCACCCAAACCCCACCCCAGGTGCATGCTAGCTGCTAACAGCACACGACATTAGGACATAATCGGCCTCCAAGTTGGAAGCGGGAAATAAAACATGATGTTATTGTATGAGCCGCTTACCTGGGTCATATGAGTTCCGACTGGTTTTGTGCAGGAGGGTCACAATTTACCTTTGAAATGTGGGAGGTCATTTTGGGTCACTCCATATTTTGTTTTATATTTTATTAATTTATTATGTGATCACCAGCCTTTCCATGGGCACCTGAGTTCATTCGTACAAAAAGGGGCAGATAGCGCTTTTCCCTCCGAGTGTGTTAGGCTGCCTCCAAATGCCCGTACGCAGCAGTTCGTAAAGAGGCAGCTGGCAGCATCACATGTCACAGAGGGGGAATGTATATGCTTACGCCCCTTCCTGGTTGGTGGTGGTCGTACTGTAAAATGTAAGGGAGGCAAAACTTGATGGGTGGGAATTAGATACAACTAAAATTAGGGGGGTAAAAAACGGGGGAAAGTTTTAAAAATATCATCACGTCAATTTTCTAAGAGGAATATTTTGTTTTGTTTCAGAATAATCTGTATTTGTTCAGAGGATTGTTTATTTATTCGAGCAGTAAAGAAGAAATCATACAGGCTTCACTGAGAGTGGAAATGTCCTCACTCTCCCACATCTCTTATCTCTGTACCACTTAAAGTCCTTCACTGCACGGAGTGATACATTTTGGTATTCGGCTTGATATATAAATACACACACTTCTCCTTTTTTTTTTTTTCTTGATTTGTTGTTTAAAAAAAAAGCTTAAGGTTTGGCGATCAGTTAAGCCTCACTGCTGCTAACGCTAACACGCCTTTCTTGTTCTTTGCTGATAAATTGTTGATAAGCCCGTGCTGACCCTGCTGTACAGTCACATTTTCCGCTCCATAACGTTTTTGTTCATGCCAATCGCTACTGCACTGTGGTACTGTTAGTAGTCAGGAAGGACTTTTTGTATAAGATAAAGTTAAATTTCCTACCAACCAGCATTTTCCAATTTTGTGCAAAAAAAGCCAAAAGGAAAATGACTCATGTTCTTATTTCTTTTATAGAGTATTATACCCAGTTATTATACCCTAATGTTTTTATAGTTGCTATCTCTAGTAACTGCTGGTGTAGCATGCCCGCCATGACCATCCAGGAAATAAGAAACAACCTATGCCTTGTTAGATACGATGATATGTTAGTTATGTAGTTGTGAAATTATATTTGTCTGTATCTTTATGCAGGAGGATGAGGATGCTGTGCAGTTTGCTAACCGGGTAAAGGCTGCCATCGCCAGGAAAGGAGGATTAGCCGATCTGTTATGGTAATTCACTCCCAGACATGGGGAGATTTATTTACATACTACACTGCCCAGTCCAAAAAAAAAGTCGCCCACTCAAATATTTTCATGGAGAACATTTAGCCTTGATCACAGCTTGTAATCTCCATGCCAATGATGCTATAGTTGGTCCGGTCGAGGCTCAGCAACACTAACGTGGCAATAAAATGAAGTCAGCTGATGAGCTGAATGTACTGAATGAGCAGGTTATCACATCAATGCACTTTTTCTTCCCTGATGGTATGGATATGAAATGGGAATCCAAATAATGAGCGAGTGGTTCAGGGAGCACGAGGAATCATTTTCACATATGTATCGGCACCCCAGAGTCCTGACCTTAACCCTATGGAAAGTTTCCGGGATGTGCTGGAGAAGACTTTATGGAGGGGTTCAGTTTTTCCCTCATCGATTTAAGACGTCGGTGAGAAATGAACCCGACACTGGATGGAAATAAATATTATGTTGCTTAAGTTTGTTGAAATAATGCCATGACGATTATGTGATGTAAGCAAGGATAAAGGCGGAACATATATGTTGGGGGTTTTTTTTGGCCAGGAAATGTATAATGTTTGTATACTTCTGTGGACTTTTTTCTTAACCCAGGATAGTAAAAAAAAGTTCAAGGCCTGTTCCTGTAGCTAATGAATGAAGCGTGAACCGGTTACATGCTTTTCTGTGACAGTGTCAGCATGTGCATTTGTGATTTTACTGTGGACCAGAGAGCAAATGTCAGATTCTATATCAAGCTCTTGAAATCTAAAAAGGAGGCCCTTGAAATGCTTCTACAGGACTGGCAATGAAACGTTTTCGTTCAGCATGTTAATAGTGAAGAAAGTCAGCTTTCACTGACATTCTAACGCTCTTAAAGCGCAACGCATTTAATACCACACCATGGGTACAGGCTTCCTCAAGTCTTTCAAGGGTCTCCATAGTTGATCGAAAAATACACACACACACACACACACACACACCAATGAATAGTCCTGGAATGTTCTGATCAATCACACATCGTATTAGCCAACAGTGTATTTATATATAATATTTGTGTGTTACTGATCCTGACGTCTACTGATTAAATCTAACCTGTCCATCACAGGGATGGTGGGCTAAAACGGGAGAAGGTGAAGGAGGTATTTAAGGAGGAGCAGCAGAAACTCTACAGTAAAGTGTTGGTGGGAAATGGGGAGGATCGAAGTCGCTCTTGATCACCGACATGCTGCCTGGTAATTAAGACTGAATATATCAAACCCAGAAAAGAGCACACACCCTCCCACCAGAGCCAGTGCTCATGGGATATCTTGGTAACATGAGTAAATACTAACATTAGTTGTTCTTATTATTCTTGTTTTTGTCAATAGATTGTAAGCAGACCTATGGACTGTGCCCAGAGCGCAGGATGTTTCTGAACCACGGCACAGACCAAACCTGGGCCAAGATCGACACCTTGCCGAATTCCTCTGCAAGATTAAAACCGAACTGAAATAAATCGAATTCAAGAGGTCTGAATTAAACTGATCTCAGATGGAAGTAAACTGAACCGAAAACAACCTTAGATGAACGGAGCGGATCGGAACCAACCCGAGTCAGAACGGACATGATGAATTTGAATTGAACCAAACAGAACCAAACTAAAACAATCTCCACTAAACAGATCACCTGTGTATCCAACTAAATAAAACTGAATTCATTGAAGCAGATCCAAAGTGAACTGAAAACAGGTGTGAAAAGATCAAATCGGATCTTGAAGGGAAATTCAGACTCAAGTAAAGGATTCAGAGTTGAATTACTCTGTTCAGACTGGATTGAATTTATCGAATAAATCGGATTCGCACAAAAAGACTGAGCTGAAAGTGAATCAGAAGAATCTGCATCAAGTTAAACAAATCAAACTGAATTTAAACTGAAGGAACCAGTTGCTTGCTGACTAATTTCAGAAATGTTACTTTGCGCACTTTTGCACAAGTCCATGCAGCGGCATTATTATTATTATTATTCCACTTTTTTTTGTGACTGAGTTACATTTCAGACATTTTTTCCGTTTTCTGTTTATTTATTTTTTTTCTTTTCTGTGTGTAGTCTGTTACAGTAGGGACATGTTTACTGTCTGAATGCATGTTTTCTTCCTTTAAGAAGAAGAAAGTTCAAATGTGAGTCTAAATGTTTAATGCTTCTTTAAAAAAAAAAAAGAAGAAAGAAAAGACATTCAATGGACACTCAGGCAAAAAGTGTGTGCTTCTCATTTAGGTGTTCAATCACTTAAATGTTGACATGCAGCTAAAAAAAAACAAAGCAAAAGATTTGCGTGCACCACTATGTGCTGAAAATGAGGTATATATTATAATAGGCTTATTAAACACGCACAATGTTATAATGGCCACTTCAGAATATTGTACAGGATAAATCCTGCACTGTTTAAACTATGAGAAAGATAGGGGGGCTTATGTGATCTCATCTGGGCAAAAGCAATCCTTTATTTCTGTGTATTCAAAGGTGATGATCCAGATATGAAATCGAACATCTCTTGACCTTGTCGAACCCTGTTAGAATGGTCTTCATTGTTTCATTAAACGAATCCGTTGTATTAACACTGTGTACTGATGTTATTAGTATTCAGGTTTTCAGGTCTAAAATAATCTTAATGGGTTCAGTACTGTTCGAACTGCACGGCCAGATTATTACACACATACACACTCTTCAAATGGAGTCTGGCCAGGTTAATTTATCTTAAATCTACTTAAGTTATGTGCAAGGCTAAATTATCCCTCACTCATTTTTTAAATAATAAAAAAAAAAAAAAAACCAAGGCTCCTTGCACCTGAGTTCAGCTGGATTGGCTCCAAGTTATTTTGGTTTTCTTTGAGGATGTTTCACCTCTTATCCAGAAGTGCCCTGACAAGCCCGACTGCAGTAACTGCAAAACCATTGAGAAAAATGGTAATCGTGTTTCCCTGGAAGATAATTTAAAGAAAATAAATTGTTTTAACATATTTGGAGTTGTATCATACTTGAAATTTTAGGGGAAATGAGCGTTCACTTCAAGGCTCAGAAGTTAGAACAAAAAGGCTTGGATGTGAAAGCCCAACAGACTTTACCTTTTTAACCTTTCCCCACTGCTCTGTATACTTCCAGTTGTCAGGCATTTCTTTCCAACAGCCCAAATGCTACGCATTATGGATCATATTTCTTGGTTGGTGACTATCGCTTGTACATTTACTTTTTACAGTGCATTATGGGATACATTGAGTGCACCGTATAGTTCTTACTATACATTCAGACACCATAACCAAATGGCAAACTCACTATGAAGTCACAGGGGGTGTTTACTGGAAGTGTGCTTGGAGGGAGGTCTCACCATGGTTTGGTGAGCTGTTTAGGATGTACCCCACCTTCAGTCAGTCGGTTGAGATAATCTCCAGCCTCCCTGCTGCCCTAGTAAGATACAGTGGTTTGGAAAATGAATGAATGGTAGAGGGATCCTTGACTTCCACCTATCGGGAGCAGTACAGATAGTGTTATTTTTATTGTATACGCATTTACTGTAGGTTCTGTCCTTTATTTGATTGGGGCTCGCGTCAGAGCTTTTATTCAGAGGGATGGCTCTATGTTCCAACAGTCCACTGGTCTGACAATCCATTGATCTGACAGCCCTACTCATAAAAGATGGGCACCTTGCTGAAATCAGCTGGGCACCCTACTCAGTTCAGTTGGGTTAGGGTTAGGGTTAGGGCTGTTGGACCAATGAACTGTCGGAATAAATGGCTGTAACGTTAATTGTGTAGTAATTGGTTCTGTGAGTGTTCTGGATAGAAATGTGACTCATAAGAGAGGTATTAAGTTCAGGCTTGTTTTTCTTTACTGGCAGAGCCGCCCGAATGAAGTGAGTATTTTTAGCAACCTTAGACAATAACAAATATGTGTTATTATTTGTGCTTTTAGTGCTAGCTTTTCTCCTCTCTTTTCTCAGAAGCTCCTGTCAAGCTCTGTTAAATGTGTCGTCATGTGCTATGTACCGCGGCATGGTAGTAGGCACTGTTGCTTCACTGTAAGGTTATGGGTTCGAATCCCAGCCAAGGCCGTTTCTGTGGGGAGCTTGCATGTCCTCCATGTCTTTGTGTAAGTTTCCTCCAGGTACTCAGGTTTTCTCCCATAATCCAAAGCACATTAGATCAACTAGTTACTCTGAATAACCCTTTAAGTGTGAAGCATGATTGGCTGTTTGCATTTGTGTCTGGCACACTTGTTCAGGATGTAACCCGTGCTGCCCACTTATGTGTCTAATTATTATTATTATTATTATTCATGCTATGATTTTAAATAATATGAGCACGTTCACCTGACATCAAGAAGGTCCTGGGTTTGAGGATTCAGCGAGGGCGTTTCTGTGTAGAGTTTGCATGTTCTCCCCATGCTTTTATGGGTTTCCTCTGTATACTCTGGTTTTCTCCCACAGTCCCAAGAGATGCACATTTGGCCAACTGGCTGTGCCAAATAGCCCCAGATGTGTGTGTATAGGTACTGTGATGGTTAACTGAGATATTCAGGGAGTATCCCACCTTCACCCAGAGTCGGTTGAGATAGGCTCTAACCTCCCCGTGACCAGATAGACCAGACAGTTGTGGTTTGATGAATGAATGAGTTTGCACGGTGCTGAACTGAAGGCTGTAGCCTTGTAGCTTAGATGCTAAACTAATGAAGGAATGGTAAGCGAGCGAACATGTCTCGGTAGACCTACTAACTTTGGCTTAAGGAGGACATTGTGTGCATTTGTTTATCTTGTTTTATTTTAGCCTGAAATGTTTCTTCAACCTCTCGACAGAAGTCTCTTCTCTCTCTCTGAATTGAAATTTTGAATTGAAAATTTATTTTATTCCCAGGCCTCACACACGAGGCTGTTTACAGTATCAGTGTTTATCCTCTCTGTGATCACTTCATGCTCTGCAAATGTAGGGACAGAACTGGTTGAGTCAGGGTGAAGTCATTCCAACCGAGGAACACACGTTAATGATTTTACAGAGTGTTAAATTTAGATTTGGCAGCACGGTGTGGTTAGCACATTCGCCTCAGAGCACGAAGGTCCTGGGTTCGAGTCCCGGGCTTGGCGACGGTGTTCCTGTGTGGAGTTTGCATGTTCACCTCGTGCCTCTGTGGGTTTTCTCCAGATATTCTGGTTTCCTCCCACAGTCCAAGGGCATGTACATTACCATACTTGGCTGTTCCAAACTGTCCCTAAGTGTGTGTGAATGGTTGTGTGTGTGTGTGTTGCCCTACGACGGTCTGGCGAGCTGTTCAGGGTGCACCCCCGCCTTCATCCAGTGTTGGCTGAGATAGGCTCCAGCCTCCCCGTGACCTTAGTCAGCTATTGAGTGAGTGAGACAGAAAGTGAGTGAAAATGGTCTCCAGGTGAATATTTTTGCTTGTTTTTGTAGAGGGAAATGTCACACGCGCAGCACACTGTGACGCATGAACGCTGTGTGACTGTTTATTACCTGAAAAATACTAGTTAAAAAAAAAAAAAGACCATCATGAAGCATGAAAAATGTACAGAGACTAAACTAACTTTGTTTTGATTTATTTATTTTTTTTCGGGGGGTGGGGGGCATTTAATTTTATTTTTATTTTTATATTTTCTAATTGAAAACTATGAAAAGATGAAAAACTCAATATTTCTGACTTTATTTATTATATTTGGAAAAAAATCTCTGTATGTTCAATAATAGATTTAGTGTACCATTATGTCATAATAACCAGCTGCTGACCAATCGCCACGCGTCACCTCCCCGTTAGCCCCGCCCACCAGCACGCACTAAAAGCTTACTGGACCGCGAGGAGGTTTGACTTCAGGACCCTTTAACTTTGTTCTCCGATGTTAATCTCACAGTTAGACAGCGCGAGACCTCGGTCATGTCTTTGGCGGATCAGAGTGCGCAGTTTTCCCCGGTGAGCGCGCGGGTGTCGGTTCTCCAGGCGCGAGGCCTCCAGATTAAAGGGAAGGACGGCACCAACGATGTGTACACGGCGCTGCAGGCGGGCCGCGAGTCGTTCCGCACGCAAGTGTCGGAGAAGCGCGCGGATCCGGTGTGGGGCAGGGACGATGCCGCCTTCATCTTCACGCTGCCGTCCGAGCAGGAAGACGTCCCCGTGCACGTGCGCGTGATGCACCGCGTCCCGCTCGGAGCGGACAAGTTGCTCGGGCTGACCGACATCAGTGTGCACGAGCTCCGGCGGAACGGCGCGCGCGACAACCCGCAGTAAGAGCACTTTTGTTACTCGGAAAATTGCTCGCGCAAATAACAATGCTTAGTTTCCCGTGAGTGTGTGTGTGTGTCTGCCCGCGTGCGTGCGGTGCCCTGTGATTGACTGACACCAGGGTCTATCGACCCATCAGTACCCTGACCAGGATAAAGCAGTTCACTGTCATGCCTCCTTTAACCAGAGCTGTTCTTCAAACATCAACATCTGCACTCAGCACATCTGCAATTGCAGAAGTGTATAGGAATATGATGCACAGCTGGCCACCTCACACCTCACAAGAAGGTTTGAGTCTCGGGCTAGGCGAGGGTTTGCGTGTCCTCCCCGTGCTCGTGTGGGTTTCCTCTGGGTACTCTGGTTTTCTCCTACAGTCCAAAAACATGCACATTAGGCTGATTGACTGTTTCAAATTGCCCCTAGATGTAAATGGTTGCGTGTGTGTTGGCCCTGTGATGGTCTGGCTAGCTGACTCACTCTATCTTGGTAATTCTGTTGGGGCTTTTACACATCAGGCTGGTGCTTATCCTCAGTTTCTGTAGCGTGAAGCGACTAGGAGTTCAAATCCTCCTGGATGGGACGCTAGTCCATCGCAGGTTACCTTCCCAGTATTTTTTACTGGTACTGCTGGTATACTACTACTACTGGTTGGTTATACTGCTGGGTGGACAGAGGCACACTTGTGGTTAAGACCATGCCCAGGGGTCTTAGCACGGTGGGGGTCCAACAGGGATTCGAACCCATGATCTCTCGATCGTGAGCCCGGCACCCTAACCGCTACGCCACACCGGCCCAACAATCTATCTTGGCTTTAGGCGAATCTTCGATCACCAGCATCATGCAGTCGGCTACAGTGTTATGTTGCATGTAAGAGATCACATAGACAGGTTATGTTACATGTAAAGATGTTACATAGACAGCAATCTTTGTGACACTCGTCTTCTGAAGAAAGGACGGCACAGGTAGTACGACTACCGTAAAATCCAAATGGTGTATTTTGACAGGATTTTAGCAGTCGGTCCAGCTGTGTGTAAAAGCAAAACGCTTGTACAAAGGCTTGTCTAACAGGTGTCTGTAAACAGGATGACGTGTACACGAGGGTTGAACAAGTTTGTGCTGTTGTGTTTCTTTCTGCTTGGCTGGGATATTATTGCTGGGCGGCAGTCTCGGACAGATTGCAGTCAGGCGAGCTTGGTAATAAGAAAAATTAGGACACACCCTCTTGGACAGTTTCCAGATGTTTGGTTGGGTTTTTATCACATTCCATTTCAGAGAAAGTGCTAGATAGTCAACTAACTGAACTGTGTGGCTGTTGCTACACTCCATTTAGATGATACCCCAATCAGCCATAACAATAGCACCACCTGATGGGTGTGCAGTTAGGCAGCCTCATACACAGCAGCCTGCAATGCACTGCGAGTCCTGACTCTTCATTGTAGCCAGTATTAGCAGTTTCCATACTGCTAATAGGGATTTGTGATGATCCTGAGGGAATTTGGTGGATTAATGATGATCCTGAGGGAACTTGGTGGATTCGTGATGATCCTGGGGGAACCTGGTGGATTTGTGATGATCCTGGGGGAACTTGGTGGATTTGTGATGATCCTGGGGGAACTTGGTGGATTTGTGATGATCCTGGGGGAATTTGGTGGATTAGTGATGATCCTGAGGGAACTTGGTGGATTCGTGATGATCCTGGGGGAACTTGGTGGATTTGTGATGATCCTGGGGGAATTTGGTGGATTAGTGATGATCCTGAGGGAACTTGGTGGATTCGTGATGATCCTGGGGGAACTTGGTGGATTTGTGATGATCCTGGGGGAATTTGGTGGATTAGTGATGATTGCGCTGATTGATTATTACGATTTGACGCCAATCATGATAGAACTTGGGAATCGTAGTAGAGCGCAATAGATCTTAACAGACCTTGATGCGCCATTGTAGGGGATCTTGATGAACTTAAACACGATTCGTTCAAGTTTCAGCTCATAAATGCACCCTGACCCCTTTTTATACCCTTATCGCGATCGCGGACATCATGCCCCAGTGTAAACCCAGGGTGTGTGTTCATGGAACGAGTCTCAAGTGTCAGTAAGTAGGTTTTCCAAACATAAGCCTTGACACTTTTATTCTTTGATTTCTCAGGAACATGACATGTCTGATGAATGATCGATTGTTTATAGCTTCTGTTAGCTTCACATAGGACACCATCGGTCCATCATTTCTCTGATTTTTTTTTTTCTTTTTTTGAAAAATTAATGGCACCTAATTTTTAATGGCACCTAATTCAATGTTTCAGTAGAAATACTTCCGTCAACACCGTTTGTCCTTGTTCCAGGCTGAAAGTCCGTCCTCTTTTATGGTGCTTTATGCCTGTTTAGTCATGATGGGTCATGTGATCTAAACCCTAGGAGGGAGAATAGCACATTATAGAATAAACTACTTTGTTCAAACCCTACAAAGCAGTTCAACTCTTCAGCTCATGTACGTGTATATTTTATAATAACCACTTTCATATAAACAGAATTCTTGTGTCCGGAAACATCTGGATTTCTGATACTCATTAGCATTCCTCATTTAAAACCTTAAAAAAATGAGACAATGGAAAATTTCAGGTCTATTTATAGTCTTTTCGAGGACATTTTTAAAGTAGCATTGAGTAATTGAGTAAGCATTGAGCCTTGGACTGAATAACATCATTGTTGCTCCTGAATGCTAAAGGGATTTGTTTCAAGATCTTATCCCACTCCAGCCGACCCTTTAGACCTTGATGGCTGCTCGGCTGCGTTTTGCTTATTGCCTTGGCTCTTTTCGTTCACTAAGACAGCAGACAACCCTCCAGAGAAATAGATAAGGCCATTAGGGTGATCTTGTATACAATAGGCTGAGATGCACAAAAACACGTCTCTGTTTGTCATTTTTGTAGTATTTGTGTAGTTTTTAACCCAGCCATGGTTGCATTACCTGACGTACTGTGGATCTGTTTCACCATCTTAAGATAGGTGCTGCTTCTTTATGAGCTCCAGTGATGTGTAAGATGAGCATTTGATTGAATAGGAGAAATCAAGTAAGCACTTGATTTCAGCTTACCCAGATGCACTGTGGCAATCTGATGTGCTTTAATATTTTAAGGTTTATTGGCACGGTGGGATAGTGATTAGCACATCCGCCTCACAGCAAGATAGTCCTGGGTTTGAGTCTTGAGCTTGGGCATTTCTATGTGGAGTTTGCATGTTCTTCCCGTTCTTGAGTGGGTTTCCTCTGGGTACTCCAGTTTCCTCCCAGTCCAAAAACATGCACAGTTCGTGCACATGTTCCAAGTCACCCACAGGTGTGAGTGTGAGTGGTTGTGCGTGTGTGTTATGCCTGTGATGGTCTGGCGAGCTGTTCTGGGTGTACTCCGCCTTCATCCAGTGTTGGCTGAGATAGGCCCTAACCTCCCCGTGACCCCAGTAGGATTAAACGGTTCGGCAAATGAGTAAGTGAGAGACCTCCATTTAGTTCAGAATCTTCTGCTTATTATATTAATATTATTAAGTTAGTAAGTAGTTAAAGTGGAATTTATTGTTTTTTTTTCTGATTTATCAGTTTGACTGATAGGTTTGCTAAAGACTTGATGTCTGTTGTCATGTCTTAGCCAACACTCTTATGAGTACAGTTAAAGTTGATTCTACATTAAATAGAGATTTCAGTTAACGTTGTTTCATCACTAGAGCTCTTGACTAACGCTGGAAGCTTAAACACTAACCTGAGCTCTTGAAAAGCCCTTGAAAACCTGGGAAAGTTGTACATTAAAAACAATAAAGCAGCTGAATGACTAGTCAGTAGAATGTGTAATGTGTGTGTCTTTGTGATGGGGCTGTTTCATGGTCAAGGTTGCCTTTTTAAAATGATAAAAGGAATCCCTTTAAGTAGGCACTTGCATACTTTATGACTGTCTCTTGTTTATTGTTGTATAGAGGAAGAGTAGTCCCAGCTACACTAGTGAAATCTTTTCTCAATTCCGATAAATCGTGTAATCAGTGGGAAATATTGCTCAAATTTTGACCAAGTACAGAATTCAATTCTCTCCACTGTAATAAAAATAGTAGTTTTTACCTGATAAAATTCTGAATTGCCTCCTAATTTCTAACTAACTTTTACTTTTGGAGAGGTATTTTCATACGATCTAGAAAGATGTTCTGCTTCCTATAAGGTCTGTTTATGATCTATGTGGCTTTTTTGGGATCCTTTGTCTGGCCAAAAATGTCTTCTCCGGAAAGTAGACATTACATGTGGATGACAGAAGTGCTTTTATCGGATATTAATTGCTTTTTCCAAAGCAGCATAGTACTGTATAGCTGGCTGAAAAATATAATTGGGATTGGATGTGAAATACTTTTTGTACTGAGTTTCACATCAGCTTGATAAGCATGTCTGTCAAAAAGTGTCTTCTCCGGAAAACCACAATGATTGTCACTGATGCCGTTGTTACTTCAGTTAATAATATTTACAATTAACGTTGCATGAAACTTGCTTAGATAATGTGTTTAGTGAGCTTTTCTTCTTTATGCTGTGAATTCTTTACAATTCTTTACAACTCCAGAGACTCTGTACCTGTTATACTTTCACCCAGTGACACCATTAGACCTGTAGCTCTGATAATTCACACAAAATATTTTAGTCTCTTAAAGTGTTGACTGGTAAGAAGAAACCACGAAAATTAGAAGTTTTATTTTTGAGTTACTGTGAACCCAAAATGTACACTCTGATTGTGAAACATACTCTGCACTGGTGTAAATAATATGCAACTTCAGGTAAGTGAGACATTTTTATTAGCATGCATTTATAAACATTCCTCTAATAATCACACAGAAAGATTTACACAGATAAAGTTAGGCTTCCATTAAGTGAGGAGTTTTCCAAAACATGTGCCAAGGCGTGAGCAGCACCATTATTAGATCATTTGGTTATGGAACAGTGCAGGAATGTGATTCCCATTTCTTGACTGAAATTGAAACCGATGCCCAGTGTCGGCTGAGAACCTAGTAGGAATAGGCAGTTCGGCAAATAAGTCAGGGAGTAGTTTGATATTAATTACACCCCAGTTTTATTTTCTTTAGCAGTCCACATCAACTTCACATCAATCGTGTACCCCGCTTTCGCCCAGTGTCGTCAGAGATAGGCTCCAGTCTCCCTGCGACTCGAGTAGAATTAAGTGGTTCGTTGAGTGAGTGAATGTGTAAAAGTAAAAAGTTGCAGAGGTGCAAAATCCATACAAGTAACTTCAAAAGGTACAAAAATCTGTACAATCCAGCTTGAAATAACTACTGCCCACATCTGCTTCTGTAAAATGTACAGCAACCGGATTCCTAATAGGATTTTTGTATTAGGTGTTGTTGGTTTTCTTTTCAAACACCACTTTATAAAATAAATCACACTTTGTGTAGTGCAAGTAATGATGCTTTTAACCTTAAGAACTTTGGTTTGATTTGTGTTAGTTGAAACTCTTAGCCACTCGGGCAGTGATGCAGACAGAAAGCTCTTCAATGCTGCACACTCAAAGCCTGAAGTCATTACCAGTGCAGGAACCCAGTAAAGTCCATCTTTAGAATCCCATACATCTTCCTGTGTGTGTGTGTGTGTGTGTGTGTGTGTGTGTGTGTGTGTGAAGACTCTTGTTAAAGATCCTTTTGTCGCACATAACCAACTACACTATACACAGAGTTTAAAAGCTATAACACTTAGTGCTCACATTATGTATTACACAGTAGCTCTCCATAACAAAAATAGGACAGAAGCAGGAAATGACATTTTACTATCTGTCCACCAAGTCAACAGTTGAGATGAAGAAACTTCCTGAATGATCAAATTAGACTTCTCACTACCTCTACTACTGCATATTTACTGCATTTTTTTGTACTGTGGGAGCTATGTGTCTATTTTTTCATAAACATGAAAGTGACATAGATGTTTAAGTTTAAAGAAGCGCATCCATCCACACATCCACACATTGTTCCTACTAGGGTCACAGGATCTCAGCCGAACCTGGGTGAAGTTGGGGTACACCGTGAACAGTTCACCAGTCCATCACCCTGAGAAAATGAAAGAACAAAAGAGATTGACTTATGGGCCTCACTGCTTAGGCTGCTGCCCCTGCGACCCGACCCAGGAACAAGCGGAAGAAGATGAATAAATGAGTTAATTAACAAACAAAAAATCTAATAGACAACACTGACATTAGAAACAAGAGTCCTTGTAGAGTGCAAACCTCTGCTACACCCAGCAATCCCTTATATGAACCAAAATGTCAAAAATTCTCACAATGTTAAAGAATCCTTAAAAAATTCCTGGATCCAAAATTTGATCCGAATCATCTCCAAAATCTAATGAAGCCTTCTTTGTCCAAAATTTCGCCTTTGGCAGAAATTCTGCACATAACGTTTTGTGTAAAACAAACATACAAACCGTGGGTACAACATAACCTCCTTGGTGGTGGTGACGATATCTCAGAATGAATTTGAAGCTCATGCTGATTTTAGATGTAGAAACATTAAAATGAAGATCTAATGAACAAAATAAGCTGTGGTCTCTGGATGAAAATGATCATATTACTGACTCCTCCATTAGTCAGAGTGACATTAGATCATGTGGGCATCTGTGAGTTTGTCTATGTAGAAGATATCAGTCAGTGGTTCCCTGTGACCAGGTTGAAAATGAGGTGGTTGGTTCTATGTGTCTTAAAAGAAGTCTGTTTTAGACTTCTTCCTCTCCTTTTGGTGGTAGTCATGTGGTAGTCGAGTTGGGAATTTCTGACCTAACTGAGAAAAATGTGGTTAAAAATCCAAGCAAACAAACACCTTCTATGTGAATGAGAGAACACTCGAAAACCTGTACATGATATAAACCTACTTAGTTCTACATTTACATTTATGTCATTTGGCAGACACCCTTATCCAGAGTGTTCATTTATCATTTTTATACAACTGAGCAATTGAGGTTTAAGGGTCTTGCCCAAGAGCCCAACAGTGTCAGCTTAATGGTACTGGGGCTTGAACCCCTGACCTTCAGAGCAGTAATCCACAGCCTTAAGCACTGAGCCACCATCACCTGCTGAACCACCACTTAACACTCTGAAAAAGACTGTTTTAGCTTCATATCAGAAATAGTTTGTCTGATGTAAATGGCTGTCCTGGTCATTTAGCCTGATACAGGATGACTGTTAATGTCCCATTTTATTATTCATTTAACCATCTAAAACTGTGTAATTGGGCTGCACAGTATAGTGTACAGCATGGCGTAGTGGGTAATACACATGCCTCATAACAAGAAGGTCATAGGTTCGATTCCCCATGCTTGCATTGGTTTCATCCGGGTACTCCAGTTTCCTCCCACAGTCGAAAGACATGAACATTAGGCTAATTGGCTGTTCCAAATTGACCCTAGGTGTAAGTGTGAATAGTTGTGTGTGTGTGCTGCTTTGCAATGGTCTGGTGAGCTGTTTGGCCTGGTGAGGGTGTACCCCGCCTCCGATCAGTGTTGGCTGAGAAAGGCTCCAGCCTCCCCGCAACACTAGTAGGAATAAATGGCAAGTGAATGAATAACCTATTTAATTCAGTAACTCCAGTAACACTACCAGGAAGAGTGTGTAATACTAAGAACTCAAAGTCAAGAGCACTTCAGGAGCTAAATGGGTGTGTGTTCATTTAGAGTGACCTTTAGATAATTGTGCTGAATTTTCACTACCAAGTTACATATTTTGGGCAGAACAACTCTTGAAACCTTGACGTGTCGGACGTGATACCAGATTGTCCGGAATGTTCTACATTGTTTTTCTATTTAAGTGTTTTGGGAGTGACAGAATGTTTCTCCTTTGCATTCGTAATGAGGACTAACGCATCTGCCACGTGGATAAATGCTAATGATAGCATAGCCATTAATTATAATAATGAATGTGTTCTGTTCTCAAGGTCAATATTATTACTATAAAGGTATGATTAAATGATAAGACCGAGGGGGGATTACCAAAAGAACAAAAAAAAAAAAACAACCAACTGGTACTAAATATACCTAATTATATAATTAATTTCCCTAATTTGCATAGTTTGGTCTGAAAAGATTAAAGATTCAGGAGTATTTGTTGTCATTATGTTCACACATAACTAAATTTTGTATGAGACTCTCATACTCTCGCTTTAAAAGGAACAATCAAGACCATAAACGGCAGTTAACACCGTCAACAGCAGAATATAAACACAAGTAATTACATACACAACTTTTAAATAGAAATCTGAAATAGCAATATAAACTCTAAACACCTGTGAATAAAAGCTGAGCACTGGGATATACAGTATGTATATTGAAGGCACTATGAGATGAAAGAAAAATAGAAGCAGCAGAGTGGATATAAACTAGGGTGTAAATGTAAATGAAGTAAAGTAAAGTGGGGCAGTGCAAGACAGTCACAGAGTTTGTGGATTCAATGTCCGTTTACAGAGCGCTAATGTCTGTGTGAGAGTCAGCAGAGTAGGGGAGAGTGTGTGTGAGCGAGTGAGTATGTGGCTGTGGAAGAAGGTTGCATGTGTAAGTGTGACTGCGAGGGAGTGGGGGGTGGAGGGGTGATGGCTTTCACAGCTCTGGGGAAGAAGCTGTTTTGGAGTTTGGTTGTAATGGGCTTAATGTTTCTGTACTGCTTTCCTGAAGGAAGCGGTACAAACAGCCCATTTCCTGGGTGGGTGTCTTGCGATCTGAGATTTGTTCTTTATCACACTGTGTTATACTGCCCCCACTGTTTATGTTTATATTGCACTAAGTGCATACATAGCATTCATCTCTAATGACACACGTAGCCACTGTGCTAAAAGAACACAAAGTACAGACTTGCATTTAAATCATGTATAAAGCCGCCCTTATGAGTGTACAAAACACACACCCATTCCAGTTTGGGCTTTTACGTCAGTAACAGGTTCTCTGGGTTTTTTCTTTCTTTTTTTTTACACATAATTAGCTATTTCTTAGTGACACACAGAGTAGTGTGGTTAACTTACTCTTCTTCTAACATGGTAGTATTTAGTAAAAACTGTGATTGTGATCATGCTGACAACAGTATCTCATTATCAGCAGGATGTGGTGTTTCCTGTCCTTTTCAGTTCTTTCCAAATGACACATCTGCACTTTTCTGGCCTGTTATTCAGTAAAATTAGTGCATGGGGCTTTTGCATAGCTACAAATGAAGCCCATGAACACCTTGTTGTTTGTAGAATTTCTCAATTGAACAGATTTATGTGGATAAAAATGGACAAAGGTAGCACGGTGGCGCAGTGGTTAGCACATCCGCCTCACAGCAAGAAGGTCCTGTGTTCAATTCCTGAGCTCAGGCATTTCTCTGTGGAGTTTGCATGTTCTCCCCATGCTTGTGTAGGTTTCCTCCGGGTCCAAAAACATGCACAGCACGATGATTGGCTGTTCCAAATTACACCTAGGTGTGAGTGAATGGTTATGTGTGTTGGTCCTGCGTTGGTCTGGCGAGCTGTCCAGGGTGTCCAAGCACCAGTTCCACCAAGCTATCACTAAAATCCAAATGTAAATGTATGGTGTGGTAAAATAAAGAGGTGGTTTATGGGTAAAGACCTGGTCTCATACCCGGTTGATAAGTGTGAACCGTGGCCAGGATTTCCATGGTTATTCTGTGACCATTCTGGCAGATTTTGGAGGCAGTCGGTTACAAAAATATGGGTTGTGATAATATGCACCTGCGATGCAGTCACTGGTTCATGTACATTTTTACATGGAAATCTGGTACGCCATGTTAGGATGCCTTCATGGTTGCAATAGCAGAATTGATTTCGCACTGAACCAACAGTCAACACAACCAAACTTTTTTATAATGGAAGCCACGCCCTCCTGGTTCTCAATGTCACACCCCAGCTCTTACATAGTCCAAAAGAAGAAGGGGAACCCTTATGGGATAATGCAGTATGGCAAAAAATATTCTACTGTGCAGTATTGCCAGCTATGTGAGACTGAGGCTTAAGCGCAGATGTACACAGGCTGACATATAACAGCGATTCGTTCTTATAGCCATCACTGATTGGTTGCGGTGGTGATTTGTGCCCAAGGTCTTGAATACCGATGTATCTGGAGAGAAATCCTAAGAAAACTTGTGTAAAATTTTGTGAGGAGATCATCCGTATAGTGACATGTTGCTTTTTATTTCCTGCAGGTGGTACAAGCTGTTAAATAAAGCCGGGAAAGCCGACAAGGAGCGCGGTGAGATTCTGCTAGATATTCAGTTCCTGAAGAGCAGCATGAGCGCCAGCATGACTGACCTCTCTGACAAATCACACTCGCGACTTGGAAAGTTCAAGGACAAACTGAGAGGCAAGAAGAAAGATGGGCTGAGCGACTCTGCCTCCGCCATTTTGCCCTCAGTCAACCAGGTGCTGACGGACAGTGAGGGAGAGATGGACGGGGAGATCCAGGGAGAATCTACAAAAAAGAAGAAGAACAAACTAAAGTCACTTTTTGTTCCTAAAACCAATATGAAGCGGAACTCTTTGTCTCAGTCGATGTCTTCCTTAGGGACACTTCCTGAGAAAAACACGCCCTCTGCCAATTTGCCTTCGGTCAGCCCCGTGCTGACAGACAGTGAGGGAGAGATGGATGGAGAGACAGAAGGTGACTCAACCAAAAAGAAGAGGAACAAACTAAAGTCTCTTTTTGTTCCTAAACCCAGCCTGAAGCGTAACTCTTTGTCTCAGTCCATGTCTTCCTTAGGAACACTTCCTGAGAAAAACTCAGCCTCCGCCAATTTGCCTTCGGTCAGCCCGGTGGTGGTGGATAGTGAGGGAGAGATGGACAAAGAGACAGAAGGAGACTCAACCAAAAAGAAAAATAAACTAAAGTCTCTTTTTGTTCCTAAACCCAACCTGAAGCGTAACTCTTTGTCTCACTCCACGTCTTCCTTAGGGACAAATCCTGATAAAAATTCGGCCTCTGGAAATTTACCTTCAGTCAGCCCGGTGGTGGTGGATAGCGAGGGAGAGATGGATGGAGAGACAGAAGGTGACTCAACCAAAAAGAAGAACAAAC
>JAQMYF010000026.1:34803519-34821256 GCA_030014195.1 Neosilurus mollespiculum | reverse complement strand
TAAAATCTTTTTTTGTTCCTAAACCCAACCTGAAGCGTAGCTCTTTGTCTCACTCCACGTCTTCCTTAGGGACAAATCCTGAGAAAAACTCGACGTCTGCCAATTTGCCTTCGGTCAGCCCGGTGCTGGTGGATAGCGAGGGAGAGATGGATGGAGAGACAGAAGGTGACTCAACCAAAAAGAAGAACAAACTAAAATCTTTTTTTGTTCCTAAACCCAACCTGAAGCGTAGCTCTTTGTCTCACTCCACGTCTTCCTTAGGGACAAATTCTGAGAAAAACTCGGCCTCTGCCAATTTGCCTTCGGTCAGCCCGGTGGTGACGGACAGTGAGGGAGAGATGGATGGAGAGACAGAAGGTGACTCAACCAAAAAGAAGAAGAAAAACAGACTAAAGTCTCTTTTTTTGCCTAAATCCAACCTGAAGCATAACTCGTTGTCTCAATCCACGTCCTCCTTAGGGACACTTCCTGCAAAAAACTCATCCGTCAGCTCGAGTACTTCGTCAGGCCTCAATGTGGAGTCTTTAGAAGGTAAGAAATATCTGACTGTATTATTTTAATTTGAATTAGTGTTAAATATGTAGATATATTGTTTTATTTATTATAACTTTTTTTATTAATTCATATCTTTTCATATGAAGGGAAGAAAAAGAAGAAATTTTCCTTTTTAACACACAAGCGGAACGGTAGCACAGACAGCAAGGCATCCACTCATAGTGACTTCAACCTTGGCTCGACTAATCAGATTCCTCCATCACCGATTGATATTCGCATAAATGGCAGTGATGTTTACAGAGAAGAAATTCCATGTGAGAAAGTGCATGAACTGAAAGTAGAAGAAGAGACAAGATGGAGAAGAGAGGAAGAAGAGCAGGAACGACTGGAGGAAGAGAGAAGAAGGGAAGCCGAAGAGGAGAGAAAAAGAAAAGAGAGAGAAGAGCAGTGGAGAAAGGAGGAGGAAGAAGATGAAAGGATAAGAAAAGAGAGAGAGCTCGAAGAACAAATGAGAAGGATTGAGGAGGAAGAAAACAAAAGAAGAATGGAGAGAGAGATGGAAGGAGAAAAGAGGAGAATGGATGAAGAAAATGAAAGGAACAGGATGGAGAGAGAGCTGGAGGAACAAAGGAGAAGGTTAGAAGAGGAAGAAAAAAACAGGACATGGATGGAGGAGGAAGAAAAAGAACAAATAAGAATGGAGAGAGAGTTTGAAGAACAAAGAAGGTTAGAGGAGGAAGAAAAGGAGAGGATAAGGATGGAGGAAGATGAGCGCAGGAGAAGGCTAGAGGAGGAAGAGCAGAGAAAGAGGATAGAGGAAGAGGAGGAGGCAGAAGAGCTAAGGAGAAAGATGGAGGAGGAGGAGGAGAATGAGAGGAAGAAAGCTGAGGAAGAAGATAAAAGGTGGATTGCCGAGGAGGAAAGGATGAATGAGGAGAAGAAACAAGCAGAGAGACAACGGATTATGGAGGAGGAGGAGACAAGGTTCAAGATGGAGAAAAGGTTAGCAGATGAGAAAAAGGTAAGGGAGGAAGAAGAGAGAAGAATAGCTGAAGAGATGGAGAGGCAACGTGAAGAAGAAGAACGAGTGAGAAAAGAGATAAAAAGAAAAGAAAAGGAGCAGGAAAGATTGAATAAAGAGACAGAGGAAAAGGAGAGACTGAGAAAAGAAGAACCTTTATTTGAAGAAATTCCCATATCCCAGTCACCTGACTTCATTCGTTCAGCCAGAATCTTCAACATTAAACCGAGGTTAGTGTCTCTGCTTATACACTACATAGTATTTACTACAAAGGGAGCACTACTCACTATTCTATTAGTACACGTTTTCAAGTCATATATTAATTAGCATTAACTGTTAATTCATTCATTTTCTAAGCTGCTTAATCCTGATTATGGGCACGGGGAGGCTGACGCCTATCTCAGCCGAATCTGAGTGAGGGCGAGGTATACCCTGGACAGCTCGCCAGGCCATCACAAGGCAACACACACACAAAACCAATCACACTCACACCTAGGCGATTTGGAACAGCCTACTCTGCATGTTTTTGGACTGTGGGAGGAAACCGGAGTGCCCGGAGGAAACCCATGCAAAGATGGGGAGAACATGCAGACTCCACACAGAAACACCCGAGACCGGGAACCGAACCCAGGCCTTCTTGCTATGAGACAGTCGTGCTAACCACTGCGCCACCTTGCCATATAGAAGTATGCATATAGTCCAGCTGTGTGCTGCTATATAAATATAATATATAAAATAACAGTTGCACAAGTGGAGTATTCTCTATTTCACAAGTGACAAATTCAAAGCCTTTTGGCCAAATACGGTCCGCTAAGTCATTTTATGTGGCCGTGATGGCTTTTAAAGAATACAATTATAATGCATTCTTTGCGTCAATCATTACCATGAAACGAAATTCATCAGTGGAGTCATTTGAGACGTAGCCTTCAGCTGTGGTTAGTTACAGTACTCTGCTGCTCTTAAACTCAAGCTAGAATATTTAACTCCTAATATAAATCCACGCTCACACAAGAAGCGACGAGTGACAGGCGAATCAGTTCTCCGCTGTGCGACACACGATATCGCCTGACAAGAGAAGCGAATGGCTTCACCGCTTAGCTCTTGTTGTTTATGTAACCCCCTCACATTTCCCACTTTAAAATCTTTTTGAGTGAAACTGTAAGCATCGACACACTTGTTCCCATTGCCGTGGGAGCTTTATTATCATTATCTTGTGTTATTTTTTTGTGTTTTGGGGAACTTTGTGTTTGGCAGCGTCTGCCAATCAACGGTATCTTTAAGCTCTAATTGGTAAATTGGTAAATGCTTGAATTGTGCTCGTTGCTTCCTGTGTGAATGTGGTTTAAGTATAATACTGCCTAGTTAATACTTTCTAAATACTGTTTCCATCCCTATTTATTACACACCCACACATTATTGTGATATATATGGTGTAAATGTGTATTTCTGGTTCATGCTTGAATTAATAATTCAACCAAATACAGGTAGATGAAAACACTCACTGCTGCCCCGTGTTCACTAACTTTAGGCAAAAAATGCTGTTAAGCTCATTATTTACAGCTTAGCATTGCATGTGCATTTGTGTAACACTGCTTCATAACAAACTTAGATCGCTTTGACATTATAGCACTCTTTACTTCTGAGAATCAAACTCGGGAAAGATGGGGTGTCCAGGTAGGTGTGATCACTGAGATTCTACACGTGTAGGTTTAAAACAATTAAACCTGACTGCAAGGAGTGACCATTGAGTGAATCCCTTTTGTGAGTACTGTTCCAGTCCTGTCCTTTTCCCCACACGCCCCTCTGCCAGCTCAGTTTTCATTTGTGGCGTGTGAAACCCAACAGGAAACAAGTTCTCTGGTTTTTGACTGTCCAAACAGACTGACTGAAGAGAAGGCCCTCTTTGTGTACTCGGTAAATTCCTGTGTGCATTCTCAGGGTTATTGTTCATTTTTATTTCCAGCTCTAGTAAGGTTCAGTGGATGGAGGTTATGAGTGTTACATGGGTGTTTGGTCAGTGGTCCTTGACATGGGGTCCACCTGAAGCCTATTGAGGTGGAAGGAGGGGAGGGGGTGTGTCACACTCTTCTTCTTCTTCTTCTTCATTTTTCTATTTTGTTACACTGCTGGAAATCTATTGATATATAAATGTGTATTATACATGTATTTATGTACGAGTTCACATTAGATGCTTTGACCAGTCATATAATGGGTGGTGGCTCAGTGGTTAAGGCTCTGGATTGCTTAGCTGAAGGTCAGGGGTTCAAGCCCCAGTACCACCCAGGTGCCACTGTTAGGCCCTTGAGCAAGGCCCTTAGTTTTCATTTGCTCAGTTGTATAAAAATGATAAATGTAAGTCACTCTGGATAAGGGTGTCTCCCAAATGCAGTAAATGTTAAATTAAATTGGTGCAATCCAAATTTTCATTATATTTTTTGAGTTCAATGGCTCCAAACTGCTAAAATTTAAACTGCAGAATGTTATCAAGTTGTCACATGACTCTTGGTAAAGCTATGTTACTGCATTCTTCTAGTTAGTTATTTGGTCCTGCAGAAATTTCCTTGACAACTGGACCAGATCCAGAAACAGCCTTCACTGTCGGAAACACAGTGTCATCGAATCCGTGCAGTAGTGCTATATAACACCAATCTGCCATGAGCAGCTCATTAAAATCCCAGGAAGATCATCATGTCCTAGGATGATATTTTGCACCTTTGTGAAATATTTAGTAGGTCTCCAGTAGAGTTGGTGGGTGTATACAGAAATGTACACATTTCTCTATATAAGAATTTGGTTGAAATAAGTTCTTGAAACCTCAGGTTAAATAATGATTCATTTAACTCCATTAACACAATGCATTACATTACACAATCTCCTCCAGGATCAATAAATTATTCTGATACTGATTCCTAAATTTGGTTCAGTGCTGAAACTATCATCATAACACGCACTAACCCAATACAACATCGAAGCACAATAAATTATTGTCACAGTCTGTGTTGTTTTTTCTCTGCCATGTTTTAATTCTAACTGCTGATGCGTTAGGTTTTGCTAACCCTCATCAAAATTCCTTGTTGTGTATTACTCAGGGAATGATTTACAACTAAAGTCTGCCCACAGGAAATCTCTGCCTGCCATAAAAAGCTGATCTGGTGATTCTAATCCTCTGACTCATGTTTTTCTTTTTTTTTTTCTTTCTTTTTTTTACAAACCAGGATGCCTCATAAAATACTGTAGATTCTGACTTCAGGAAAGGGTGCAGTATTGTAGGGAGAAGGATGACCTCTGGGTTTTTTCATGGGAGGCTAAAATGACAGATGTTTATGTGAATGTACAAGTAATAAAATGAGTCTGGTCTTGCTAGAGGCCTGTTTGAGACTAAATTGTGTGTATACAGTAGTATTCCAATTCCTAGAATTCTTAGCTGATTGACTTTTTTTTCCCCATGCCTCCTTCACAACCTCACACTTGAAACCATTTTAAAAAGTGTACTCATAAATATACCAAACAAAACAGTTAATGAAAAATTTTATTAACACCAAGTTGTAATAAAGTACTGTCTACAGACGTTGCATCGTTATTTAACCCAATCATTGTACTGTGTTAAGCAAATCTGGCTGAATCTTTCTTTGGATGAGAAAAGCTTTATAGCAAACTATGGTATATGAGAGAGGGCTGAAAAGTTCATAAGCTGACTGTTACATTAAAGCTGGTATCTCAGAGTTATTATACTATTTTTCTATTACAGAGTTTCAGCACCTGGTGATTACAAACACTCCTAGACATGTTTGCTAATTTTTTTTTTTTATTATACTGCTATTTACTCTCATGCTCACACAGTATACAGATGGCTAAAGTACTCACTTTTTGTCTTTACCCGCATCCTACTCCCTCAGCGTGTCTGTCTCTGCAACAGTCTCTCAACCATCAGTGGAGAACATTGATGCCAGCATTTCAGAAAACATCAGTGTTAAAGAGAGAACTGATAAAAAAGGACACGCCCCTTTAACTCCACAATTCACAGGACCAGATCTTTGCTCCACAGAGATTCCTGAACAGCCTTCCCATCTTAACAAAGTAACAAAACGTCCAGCGCCTCAACCACCAAGTACATTAAGGATGATCAGAGAAGTTGAAGAAAACACAACTCAAACAGGTCTTGGTCAAGGAGCATATAGATGCCCTGAGGGTCATCATGAGAGCAAAGTCTTTTCAGCCTTTCAAGATGATGCACACATTTATACTAATCCTTTTCTAACTGTTGAACCAGTGGCTATAAAGCACAGCAAAAGACCAGCACCAAAACCAGGAAATGCGATGTCTATGTCTGAAAATGAGCCAAGAAATGGTGGCAAAAACCCAACAGAAAGTATGGTTCACCTTGAAGAAAAAAGAAATGCTTCTAATAGCAAAGGTAATCCACCAAACTGGAAACTGATGAGATCTCCAAATGGTATTACAGTTGAAGATGGCAAAAGTGGCCTTTCTGAAGATCTGTCAAGAAGAGAAGATCACCTGGAGGACATAGTTGGGCCTGAGTCTGCAAAACCAAATGCACCTTCAGATGACATTTGGGATTTGAGTCCAGAACATCTGGCTTGCAAAACTGCTGCATTTCCAAGCATTAAAAGACCGCAGAAGAAGTCTCAAGCCCCTCTTCCTCCAGCTAAACCCAAAAGAATTGGAGATCCAAGCATGCTACACCAGCAGCCATCTTTCTTAAACGAGACTAATCTTGCACAGGCACAAGAGAACCCTCATAATAAGAAGGACCAAGATAATGCATTGGGTTGTAGTGGTGAAATATCTGCAATCAGCGCACCTTCATCATCTACAGTTTCTTCATCAGCGTTCTCGCCACTTGATGAGAGATCACAGGTCATGAAGCTAAGTGCTGCTAAGTCGGTGGAGATGGGTTCTGGGGCTAAGACTTTGCCATGGGCTAAAGTGGTACCCAATGATGCAGGTGAAGTAAGGGCACAAGTTCCCACCTCAGTAATCAGGTGAGATTTCTCTATATAGTCATAGTTAACTCACTTCATAGAGGTAGCATTGATAGGCTTAGATATTATTGATGTATAGTAACTTCGTAAACCAAGAGTAAGATGGAAAGCCATAAAGAATAACTATGAAAGATGATCCATTGGAACGACATTTCTATCTAAACACCAGTGTGGTGTCCTTGGAACAGTAAATCAGCCTGGATAGTGTTTCAGAATTGTTAGGTTGGAACAGCTCTGTGATTGATTTTCTTTGTATGACACCCTTGCGTGAAAAAAACACCTGATTGTTTTTGGGGAACAAATTGTCTTCTGAACAACTGAGCAATCTAAACAACTATAATTCTGAACTCTTTATTTTGTGAGTTAAATGGCAAGTCACACCCACCCCACCCCACCCCCTTTATGTTTGTGCACCGGTCACTTCTTGTAGTCTTGTAGTCACTGTATTTCTTCTTATGTTCTTCCTAGACCTGATTTGACAACTAATAGAAAAAAACAATAGATATTATCCTCATTTCACTTGCATGACTTGGATCTGGAACTTATTTGTTAGGCAGCATGGGATTTCTGTTCATCACTGTTCTAACTCTTGTCGGGTGGTGAGATTGCTTTTGAGAATAACATGAGAATGATCAAAATAATCCTCCCTTAATAATGCGTCATTGCATTGAAGAACATGGTGTCGTCTTTCATTTACCTCTGCCGAGTCACATGAATAAATGCTATTCGCTGAACGAATATTAACATTCCTGTTTTGTGGCGGTCTACAGGAAGCAAGCAGTGAAACCCCTCAGTGCTGCAGAGAATCAAGCTGAAATTCCAGAATTTCAAATGACTGACAACACACAGCCTAAAACAAAGGTACTACCCCTGACATAAGTGAACATGAATGAATACTTACTTGACTTAGTAGACTCTTAATTTTTTCCACAGTTACAGTATATATAGTTATAGATAAAGATATACTAAGAATAACATCAAAGCTTTCCTTTTGGTTACAGAAGTTATGCTTAAAGTTAGACTGAGATGTGGACATGCAGAATGTCTTTGGAAGGTATGATGAGGAAAATAAACAGATGTGCATGTGTGTATTTCAGGCTGCAGAAACAGTGATGAAAGGCCCGTATTCTCAGTTAACACAGCCTGAGCTGGTCTCTCTAGCATTGCATCAACAGGAACAAATTTCAAAGCTTGATGCCAGGATCAAGGAACTGGAGGGATACATTGATAATCTGCTGGTGCGTGTTATAGAGGAGCAACCAAGTATCCTGATGGCCATGAACACAGTGAACAAGTCTGTGTGAGCACTGAAACATGAGGAACAGCTGTAGTGGAGATGGAAGTGAATTGAAACTTATATACTGACTTTTAAGAAGAGGACCAGTGCAAAGCTAGACTTTTCTAGTGTACCACTCGGTGCAGTGCAAAGTTTGTGGTCTTAAAGTCTTTATTACCAAGATAAACACATAAACAGGGAACTTATTCCCCCTCACATTCATAAACCTCTGCTCTTACTACATATCATGGGACAGAATAAAATGTGTAACGTTTTTTCTAATGTTTCGTCTTTAGAAAAGCTCAGGCTTGGGCAAAAAAAGAGCTATTTCCACCTACTGTGTTTAATAGTTCCCTTTTTGTAAAACAAGAGGGAAGAGTCTCATGTAATGCATTGCCTTATTCAAGATATTGTGTAATAGTATGTCTGCAGTATATGTGAAATATAAATATAAGAGTGCAATTCTGTATCCCTAAAGCACTTTAATTTAACACATTGGGGGTTTTTTTAATCTGTAAATATTAATGATTATTTGTACTTAATAAATTTTCATTTGAAGTGATATCTTTAATTTTGAAATAAATAATCACTTTGCTACAGAGTCGTCTCCCTTTTATGATGAACCAGATGTTTAGATATTTTTATTACAACATAGGCGGTAGTGGTTAGCACAACAAGAAGGTCGAGTCCCGGGCTTGGCTCGGGTGTTTCTGTGTGGAGTTTACATGTTTTCAATGTGCTTGTGTGGGTTTCCTTCAGGTGCTCCGGGTTTCCTCCCACAGTTCAAAGACATGCGCATTAGGCTAATTGCCTGTTAAAAATTGCCCCTAGGTGTGAATGTAAATAATTGTGTGTGTGAGATACCCTGTGATGATCTTGGGAACTGTTTAGAGTGTACCCCACCTTCACCAGCGTCATCTGAGAGGCTCCAGCCTCCCCACGACCCTAGTAGGATTAAGCAGCTATAAATAAGTGAGACGAGAAAGGGCTGCTACATTTACAGCATTTGGTAGATGCCCTTATTCAGAGTGACTTAAAAGTTTTTTACATTAATGTAACTGAGCACTTGAGGGTTAAGGGCCTTGATCAAGGGCCCAGCAGTGCCAGCTTGGTGATACTGAAGCTCAAACCCCCGAGACCTTCTGAACAGTAACCCAGTGCCTTGCCCACTGGGTCACCACTGCTAGTTAGCTGATATCCTGATAGTCACATAAGATTTTTTGGGAACAAGGATGGTCTGGCGAGACCCCTGTCTTCGCCCTTGTCAGCTGAGATAGACACCAGCCTCTCAGCAGCCCTAGTAAGATTAAATGGTTCAGCAAATGAGTGAGAACGTGTGGACCAGGGAAATGTCTAGGACACTAAATTATGAGTACTCCTGAGTCAGGGCTGGGAAACATGCAACCCTCATACCACAGATGGGGACCGATTGGTAGCTTGTAAGCGCCTGATTAAAAACCGCAAAGACCCCTTTGGCTGGATGCTTGAAAACAACAACAAAATCCTTACTGAATGAATGTGATTGCTTGGCTGTGTGTAATACGTGGTTTTGTGGTATGTTTAATCTGTATATGTTCATATGTTTTTTTTGCTTTGTAAATTAAAAAAAATTGTATTTAGCGCTTCGAGTAGAGAGAAAAACAAGTATTTTTAACCAGGCGAACTAAAGACACCTACAGGGGTCCTTAAGGATGACACGGGAGGTTTTTAATGTGAAGTAAATTATACCTAACTAAAATTTCTTAACAAATGGTCTCATTTTCTTGATAAAATTTTTGTTAAACCTTACTTTCCGCTATTAATTAACATTAAAACAGTTTTATACGTGCGTGTTTGTGGATATATACCGAACCTACGTGAAGCTTCATTAACTCGCATTCTCTGGCGCCCTCTAGTGGGTTCGTTATGTATTGCAGTAGTAATTGTGAGAGCCGGAAGTGGGCTCTTGCTGCTACTTACTGGTATAAATAAACGTTTGGGTGTCGTTGCTGTTTGGTCTGGGTGTTGTGTTCGTGTTGGTACATTTCTTGAGACCTTAAATACCTGGCAGGTAGGTTTAGCTTAAAGTTGAGAGGTTTGTCTTGGTGTTTCTTTGCTGCCGCTTCACTCTGTGCTAGCATGACTTTTCGTTAGCTAATGCTGGTTTTTGCACGTGACATCTCTCAGGGACTGCACGGTATATCGTGTGCGAATTGTTAGCGCGATATTATTGAGCACTCAGATCAGTAATTAAATGTGTTGGTCAAATTATTTTGGTCTTTATCTATACGCACCATATGAGTTCATTGCCATATGTAATTGTAATATTTAATAAGTGATCTTGTACAATATGTAATAATAATCCATTTCAATCTCAAATTAATTCACGATAACAAATATTTATGTTTGTACATTTCAATTAATATGTAAATGCCGTGCATATCAGATTCTCACTCTGCGGTTGTAGATTCTAACCGAATTATTTATGTATTTTGTCTGGTCTGTGTGCAGCGATGCCGCGTTTGTGCTCCCAGTGCGGTACGAATAGCGTGGTGGAGGAGGAGTTGTATAACCAGACGCAGTGGGTGTGTCAGGACTGTGGCTCCGTCATTGCAGAGGAGACCTTCACCACCACGCTGAGTGAGGAAAAGCACGCTAAAGGTCGGACCCCACCCGTCTGACATGCTACTGTTCCTGCCTGTTTAATTTGCGTCTTGCTGTCAGGTTGTGGTCAGTCGGTCTGTCCAGCTACCAATTGGCATGCCGCTGTTTGTCTCTGTCTGTTTACTGAGTGGCTGGCTGGCCGTCAGGCTATGGTCTGTGAGTCTGTCTGACTACCATCTGGAGGTCGTGCCAGGGCAAGCCAGGGCTATTTCAAGGCTACCTGAGGTTTCTAGCCTGCTGCTTGAAGCCTTACGCCAAAAACCTATTTGTGTTTCTATTATCAAGCTACAGTCCAGCAGTGCCAAGATAATGAGTGTTTCATGGAAATGGGGTAGAGCTTTTATTTTGGTAAACCGTGCTGTGCGCTGCAGCGACCGAGCGCACTTCTGCAGCGCCCAGCACGGTTTACCAAAATAAAAGCTCTACCCCATTTCCATGAAACACTCATCACAGCAAACAAGACATTAGTCTTCTAGCACAGGGTATTTATTTAAAGTGTCCTTCACAACAAACAAAAACAAGTGTTTGTACAAATATTTACATAGAGAACCTGTAAATAACACAAATGCTAGTCTGTGCTAACCAGAGCATGATGGACTCGTAGTCCAAAACGTGTGTTCTACTTGCAGTGCAGGCGATGCTCTATTTCTTGCCAATAATTTATACAGACTTTTATTCTCATAAGCGTTTTCTTTTTGTACCTCATGTGAATGAGCTCTAACATGGCAGCTAATGCTAGGTCAGGCTAACATAGTTTAGCTTCTGATAAACACTCGAATGAGTCATCGTTACTGTTTAGCCAGAACAGTAAATTATAGGGGACCTCTGGTCAATTAATGTTAATAGCTATTTAAAACAATTGCGTGGATCAGTGGATCCTTCTGGCAACTCCAGTAAGGATGACCAATACCCGTACTTTTTAAAGGAGCAGTGTCAGGGTTGTTTAAAAAAACGTAGCCTTATCTCCAGTGGCGTTACTAAACAAGACATAATCATTTATATAGATGAAAATTTGGTTTATGAAGGATACTACACATGATTTGGGTTAACACATTAAACCTTTTATGGGTTTGCAAGGCGATCTCAGTCTTTGAAAACTGTTCAGCGCAACAAGATTTCAAAAAGTCCATGCTGTAGTTTATTTCCACCCTGCTACATATTGGGCTCAGAATCTCTTGACTTCATTTCATTTGCAAGCTAAAGGATGACTAAAAAATACAGGCACACATTTTATATAATCATTGCATATTTTTCTGTGACTTTTTAGTAACTAAATTTGGGGGTGGGGGGGATTATGGAACAGCTCCTTTTAATGTTTAAAGAAACTCACAGACTTGAATTGGTGTCAATCTTTATTGCTTTACACACCAGTTGGCTTCATCTGGCTGATAGGAGAGCACTGGGCCCAATTCTCTGGGCTTCCAGGCTCAAAGTAGCCCTGAGGATGCACAGTCAAGCCCCTGAAGTGACACTGGAGACGGTAACTGTGTTGGTTCGAACTAGCTGCCTGGCTTTGGCTCAATAGTGCATTCATGGCTTGTGTGTGTGTGTGTGTGTGTGTGTGTGTGTGTGTGTGTGTGTGTTTAGGAGGAAGAAATAGAGTTTGAAATAATGATGTAAGGACTGTGTGTATTTCCTTATCTTGTGTCCTCTTGTTACTCCTCTTGAATATTTATCAGGGAAAAATGTTGATGGAAATGCAGGACTGTTTAGAAATGAATACAGGAAACATTTGTATGAAAGATAACTGTAGGAGAGAGTCTTGTTTCAGAGTTGTTAATCGTGCATCTGTTCGTCCCTCAACAGCTGTGCCTTATCACGCCACCACTGGGGTGACGAAGCAGCCATGTCCCAACATGATCAAAGGTAACTCCTTTCCTTCTGACTGACTGGGATTAGGTTTTACACTCAGTCATATCCGTGTGTTGACTGTTTTTAGCCAAGTTTTCTAGCTGACCCTGTTTGTGTTGATTTTTGTAGTATATCTACATCTACAAACAAAATCATGTGACGTCACCATAGAAGTTTACCCAACGTTAGCTCACTAGTGAACTTGACTAGCTTTTGAAGTTTCAGAGTCACACTGCAGTGCTGCTTGTTTGATCTGGTCTGCCGTTACTCCCTTTAATTATACTACCGTGTAAAAAAAAAAAAAAAAAAAAAAAAAAAAAATGTGTTTATGCATGCAGGTTTGGCACGTGTGCGCGCTCTGTGCCGTATCCTCAGGCTGTCCAAAAATATGGAGTCTTCAGTGCTGAGCATGTACGAGCAGGCCTATATGCACCCTCATTTTCTTAAGACGTTTCTGGTGAAGAAGGAGCTGTTGGGGGGCTCCTGCATCCTGCTCGTCTGCAGGCAGAACAACTGGCCTGTTGCCATGGGAACCATCAGCACGTTGTTAGATGCTGACCCGTCTAAGTTGAGAGCTGTCTATCACGACATGATTAAAACCTTGGACATCCAAAATACAACCACAGGCAGCTTCACGGAGATGCTGGAGAGCCGCTGTCACGAGTGAGTATTTAAATCAACAACAAAAAAGTAACATTAACAAAATTTGATCAATTTGATAAGTATGGGAGATGTGGCAGAAAAAAGGGAGGTCTTATCCGGAAAAAAAATATTAGTCTACAGTTTGCCAGTGAACGTTTTAAAATAGACCAGTTTTTTTTATAAGTAATGTTCGATGGATAGATGAATTAAAGATAAAGTTGTTTTGCCGTAGTCACAGTACACATCGAAACAGGAGAAGAACCTCATACAGACCCTGAAACATTGTGGAAATGTTATGGTTTGGGGTTGCTTCACTGCCTCAGGGACTGGGTAGGTTGCAGTCCTTGATTCAACTGTGAATTCTGCATCATATGAAGGAGTACTTGGATTAGATCAGTAAGAAAACCTTCAAACATCTTGCAGCTGATGGAGGAGTGGTCAAAACTTTCAGCAAGATGACCTACGAGACTGGTAGGCAATTAGGCAAAGCGCCAAAGAGAGGTTATCTCCACTAAAGTGACCAATACCTGCTTTTGAGGCCGAGGGTGTACTTACTTTTCCACAGTATGTTAGTGTAGATTCTCAATCATCCAGGACATGGTAATCCTAAAAAGCTTGAGTCAAGGCAACTGGACTACTTTTTGTGGTTTTTGAAGACATTTCGCTTTTAATCCAAAAAGCTTCACCAGTTAGAAATTCTGGTGAAAAGTTCCAGCCTTATATAGGCTGAGGAAAAACTCTCAAATCACTGTCCCTCCCATCCATTCCATCGCTCGTTAGGGTCCTTCATCCACTAGGGTTGTTTACCTGTTCTGCATATGGGGTTGTTTGGTCACCTAAATAAAGGTGTGAAGTGGAGTGACACCTCTTGGGAAGGAGATCCAGAGCTGCCTTGTAAGTGCTTGTAAGGTGAAACCTCAAACCGCCTCCTCGGTTTAATGCTGGTTTTTCCTTCTTCACATAGATGGTTTCTTTTACTTCTCTTTCAAACCATCTCTCTTCCCTGTCCAAAATCTGTACATTGCTGTCCTCAGATGAGTGTCCCTTGTCCTTGAGATGTAAGTGGACCACTGAGTCTTAACCTGAAGAGGTGGCTCTCCTGTGTTGCGCTTTCTGTTTGTGTAGTTGTTGTTTGGTTTCTCCTCTCTACAGGTCTGAGCACTCCTCGCTGCACTGGACTCCAGTCCAGTTGCCTCGACTCAAGCTTTTTAGGATTACTTTTCCACAGATTAATACTGATCTGCATCGATTGATCTTTTTGTTGGCGTGTGTTGGAGAGTGAGTGAGATGTACTGTATATTCTCGCACACTCATGCTTCGTGATGCCAGTGTGTGTTGTGTGAGTGTGTGTTTGACGTTGGCATTCTTTTAATTATGCATTAAAATGCAGTTGCACTGTTTAGACACTAGAGGTCAAAATCTGCATTATTCATAAAGTTTTCAGAAGTCCAACATTTCAGGGCTGGTTCCTGTTGGTATTAATGAATGGTGTATCACAGTCATGCACATGCATCAGGGGTGAACAGTAACTGTCATGAGTCGGTACGCTGCAGTATTAGTTCCCCTTTGTTATGATTGTGGTTATAAAATATTATGTTGTTGCTGCAGATTTTCAAAATAATTTCGATGCATGTTGCAGTATTTTTAGTCGTTTTTTTTTTTTTTTTTTTTTTTTTTTTTAATTTTTTAATTAATTTTTACTTGGGTTTTTTTGGTGGGGAGCTGAGGTAAAATTGCTAAATAATAGTTGTGCATGTCCACAGCTTGATGTCGTAACAAGGAAGCAGAGTATGGTGACACATGGCCCGTGACCCTAATTAGGAATAAGTGGCTATGCTTAAGCGAAAATGAATGGAATTTGTATTTAAAAAATGATGCATTTTTATTAACAACTTACAAAGTAATAAAATTACAGACGGAGGAAGAAGGACAGAATGAAGGTGTATAGAATAATAAGAATAAATTATACATGTAAGTAGAAAAAGGAAAAGGCTTGTGAGGAAACTTGGATATAACTTGAAGGATTGTGTTCAGTAATGCACATCAGTGGAAGTGGAACGTGTGTTTGTGTCGCTGTTAGGTGTAAACTGAGTCCCAGTGATGTGCCTGATGTCTGTGCGGAGAATGTACAGCAGCTGGTGCAGAGGAGCACTGCACTGTTGGAGCTGGCAGGTGATGTGTGGTTAACGACTGGACGCCATCCACTGCCTCTCCTCACTGCGTGTGTGTATATAGCCTGGCAGTCCCTCAAACCCATGGTGAGTATGCACACACATGCACACACCAGTATGTGGGGTGTTTCTGGTATGTAGTGGTAAATTCCTACCAAAGGAGGTCGAAGGAAGGACAGCCAGTGAACTGGCACAAGTGCCATGGGTGCCCAGGGCTCACTGATGTACGGCTGAGTGAAGGCTGATCCCACAGAAGAGCTACTTTAGCACAAATCGCTGAAACTGTTAATGCTGGTTATGATAAAAAGGAGTCAGAACACAGTGCGTCGCAGGTGCTGTGTAAGGGGGCTGTCACGTCAGACCAGTCAGGTGATGCTTATTCCCTTGCACGAATCAACGTCTGCAAGAAAAAAAAAATCCATAATTCAAGATAAACAAGACCTTCATAATCATAACGTTCAGTTTCTAGTCTCTGTCTCTCTTTCTCTTCACTTTCTATGTTTAATCTTTGTCTGTGTGTGTGTGTCAGGCCCGTATGAAGTACACATTAAATAAGTTCTGCGAGATAGCACATTTGCCAAAGTTGAAGCAGACTGGCACTGAGCGGCGGGACACGATGTCGCGGCGTGTCCGTGAGATCAAGGAGGAGCTGTGTAAGCTGGGCCGTGTTCTTCCATGGCTTAGGGGAGGCACCGTTGAACCCGGCTCCATCTGCATACATGTGGATGACATCCTCTCACACCGAAAAGCTCTGATGCTGCAGGCAGTGAGGGAGTTTGAGCTCGAAGAGGAGGCTAAGAAACAGAGTGCAGACTCCTCTGAAGAAGTGCACTGGGGTAAAAGGCACCTGTTCCTGCCCCCTTCAGCAAGGAATGCGAAGCGTCCGAGAACCGACTCGCCCGAGCCAAACATCACCGGAGACGAGAATATATCAGACACTGAGATAGAATCGTACATTCGCACACCGGAGGAGGTGAATCTCTATGTGGAGGTACAGAAGAAAGTGGCCCAGGATGAGAAGTGAAGGATTTAAACTGAAGAATTTACCACTCGTTTTTCTTTTAGTCGTTTATTAAAGCTGTTTTGTTATTCACTGAGCACTTCTGTGATGCACACTTAAAACTAGCTTTACAAACTAACCTTTAGTGTGTATGTGAGATGTGGGTGGATTTTTGTCTTTCCAGACAAAGTCCAGACAAAGTCTTTGGTGTGCCATGAAAATAACCTGAGATTTATTTCCTCATCTGTTCTATATGGAGTGTTGCTCCAGATTTCAGGTTTTCTCAGTATCAAGATGGCGAGACTGGCATGACTGTTGTTGTGGGATGTCCCATGTAATGGCCACATCACTTAGCTGTGCTCTACCAGGGGCCAGACTCTGTGTCTCTGATTTACACACTACTTCTGTTTTTTCACTTTTCTACAAGTTACATCTCATTGTATAGAGCAGTGCATTGTGGGAGGTCTTCAGTGTTTACACAAAAGTTGTGCTTTCTAATAAAGCCTTGAGTACATCGTGTTTCCATATCTACTGAATCCCCAAGAAAACTAAATTCTGAAGACATTTTACCCAGAAGTCATTGCTGTACCCTCATTATATATATATATATATTATAGGGATTTAAAGTATCAGTATGGAAATTGCTTTATTTACATTGTTTTGATGTTTGTTTGTTGATGTGTTCTTAATTTTTTGGGCTGAATTCTAAATCTCCAAGTGTTCTTTTTTTTTCCCAATTATTTATTTTTATTAAAACTAACGTTTAAACCACACATTATTACTTTTTGTATTCTGTACTTTCTTCCAAGAATTGAACAATTGCTTTTCCGACAGATAAAACACTTTTACACTTTGGTGATTTATGTTTTCATACCACGGCCAATTTTATTTTCTGCTTCAGTCAGTATATTTGTACACATCAGTAACTATTGGAGGCTAAAATTACTAACATATTTTTATAGCGTAGCCCAATAGGCATGGAACATTACGTGGATGGTTCAGTTTTTGTTGTTAATAATAATAATTTTTTTTTTCATTGGTGATGCTGCAGCCCCTGTCCATACCCCCACAGGAAACCCAATAAGGCTGCTTAGGACCACAAAGTTCCAGACGCTCCTGCCAAAAGGACCATTTCATAACATGACAATATAGAACACGCATAGCAGGTTTGAAAGCTCCAGCTTCACCGTGCTGCAAATAAATGTCCAGAAACCTAATATACATTTTTTGCCTCTGTGACCTTGAAAAGTAGGTCAAGGTCATGCACACAAACTCATCCTAGCACTCATAGTAATGAGCTAGCATACCATGTTTGAAAGCTTCAGCTTCACTGCACAGAAAGTAAATGTCCGGAAACTAAAGTGTGACAGACAGACAGACACCACCACTCAGACTCACAGAATAAAACAACTTGGTGTAACTCAGGCAGGTAGATTTTACCTGAGCAAAATAACACCAAACATTAAGGGGAGCACAATACATGGACTCATTAAACAAATAATTAAACTTATAAGACAGGTGATACAAGTGAATATGGGAATCAGTTGGTGATTAAAACCACAAATAATCTTGGCATATTAAAGATACTGGACTTTGTTTTTTGCCATTCACTGAATCCAATAAGATAATGACAAT
>JAQMYF010000026.1:34742549-34782750 GCA_030014195.1 Neosilurus mollespiculum | reverse complement strand
TATATATGAACAATCATATAGCATAATGTTCATGTCTTTGGATGGTGGGAGAAAACCGGAGTACCCAGAGGGAACCTACACAACCATGGGGGGAAGTGCATACTCCACAGAGTCTGGGACTTGAGCCCAACACCTTCTTGCAGTGAGGTAGCCATGCTAACCACTTTGCCACCGTGCTGCACTATTTAAAACCTGGAAATATAAAAAAAAAACAACAACAACACATACACACACACACACACACACACACACACACACACACACACAAGCACCTTGATTACAAATCTACAGCTAAGTTATTGTAAGATTCTCTTTATGAAAGACCATTTAAAGCACTCTGTGTTTATTTTTGGAAACAGACTACTAAGATCATGTAGCCTTCTGTACGAAAAATTAACTTTTGGTTAGAACTGGAAAAGTTGGTGCTCTGGCATATTGCTAAACTAATTTAAAATATATATTTAAAAACAGTTTCTACTATATATATATATATATATATATATATATACACACACACACACACACACACACACACACACACACACAGTATGTGTGTGTGTAATCAGTTTAATATGTGTATGTCTGTATGGAAAGATGGATAGATAGATGGATAGATATGTACATGTCATTGTATTGGTTAGTTCACTATTGATCAGTCTTCTCAGTTTATATAGAATCGCACATCAGACTCAGTTTAGCAAAAGGTGAGCTAACATACTGAAGGCAGCTAACTAACTAACTAATGGTTGGCGAATAGGTCTACATTACCTAGTAAATGTAACCATGGAAATGACTTCTGGCTCTCTCAGAGAAGAAAATATTTGTTTAAAGATGGATATTTAATATGTAATTTGTAAATTTTCCTACTGTTTAAATTACCCTGATAATGAACAGAATTGTGGGATTGCCTTTCTTACTTTCTTTGTTTGTACTTTTTTAAATATATAATTATTTATTGTTAGTCTTGCTCTATTGTCAAGTGACCGTGTTCTGCGAAAGGCTTCTACATTTATACAGTATGTAAATTAAAAGGACCCTTACGCTTTATTTCAGATACATATGCTCGCATGTGAGATCCTCCTTCTGAGTGTAACAATATTTTTTAAAAAGTCCACAATAACGTTGTTATTTTAGATGAATATTATGGTAGATGAGAAGAATAATGCTTGGTGTTTAGTGTGATTTGTGTGTACGTGCATGTGTGTCTGTGTGTACAGGTTTACTAGTCCTGGCTGAAAATCAAAACCCCCCACTCATTTAAATGGTCATAACTGCATGGTGCTTTGATCCAATATCCTAAGTGCCTTTCTGCTAAAGCAGCTGTGTGTGTGTGTGTGTGTGTGTGTGTGTGTGTGTGTGTGTGTGTGTGTGTGTGTGTGTGTTGTAAACTGCTGATGCTCTGCAGCTTTAGGTGATTTTGTTTGAGTAGAACTATTAATAAGCACTAATGGAGACAGGCATCTGCACACAGTTCTTCAAACGAATAGACTCCAAAGACGTATCTATACATACACAGAGACAGGGATGGATGGAAAATGTGTGTGGTAGTAAAAGCAGAGTATGCAGTATGTGATAAGAATCTTTTGTACCACAGTGCTGTTGAATTCTCAAATTGGTCAGACGGTCTAAACACTTTTATTTTTTGATTTGTAATTTTACTGCCTTTTAAGCACCAGAAGTAAAGCTATATTATTTTCACTAAAAGTGTTATAGAGAGACAGCTTTCTGATTTCTCTGTTTGTCAGTGTTCTGACAAAGTACACACACACACACACACACACACACACACACACACGCACATACAGTGTATATATATATATACACTGGTGGAAGGGCACCGTATAATTCTTGGTATTGCATCATTGTCATCCTACAGGTTAAATGATTATTGCATAACTGGCACGTGCAGCGTAGTAACATAACTGTCTACTTTACCAACATTTTGAATGAATAAAAAAACAAATACAGAGTTTACCTTTATAAGATATTTAGAATCATTCCATCTCGGATGGTGTGATCGACCCCATCACTGATTTTCCTGATTGTTTCTTAATCCTTGCTGAACCTCTTGTATGTTTGTGTGCAGGTGTGGCTCCTCTTAGTACCTTGGATGAAAACGTGTGTCGTATCTGTATGGACGCTGTGATCGACTGTGTCCTGCTCGAGTGTGGTCACATGATCACCTGCACCCAGTGTGGCAAGAAAATGAATGAGTGTCCCATCTGCAGGCAGTATGTGGTGCGAGCTGTACATGTCTTTAAGTCCTAAACACACAAACACACACATGCACACAGATAGCCTTCATCTTTCTGACTGATCAGCTTGTAAAGTCATTGAAGGTTATATCGGCTACATCACGAATTCCTCAACAAGGCAGCAACTTTCGGAATGGCTTGGGTTTGAACTTGAACACAGAGGCTCTGTTTAATAACAAATGCTTTTGAATGTGCGCTTGTTGATTTCTCTTGTGTGTGACCTGCGTAAAGGGGAAGATTCCAGCCATGCAGTTTATAAATTTGAGTGCTATGCACCTCGCTTACAAAACAGCATACAGAAAAAAACCTGTAAGGTGTAGTCCCATCAGCCGTCATGAACAGATGGAGACAATCGAATGTGGTTGAGATGTGAAATATCAAGCTCCTCTTTACACTTATAAACAGCTTTATCTGCCATTTTGAAAAGGCAACCATGTTCAAGTTCAGCAGTACCTTCTGGATAAAGGTTGTGCCCCGGACTCAAAAGGTAACCCTGACTCAGCCATTGATTTAACATTTATTGGCCAACATTCCTCTAACTAACTTAACTCCAACTGATAATCAAAGTAAACAACACTAAGGGACTAGGGGAGGAGAAGTAAACAAGTGCGCATTAAAAACAGTATTGGAATGCAGCACACTTCGTCTGTCCATGTGTACCGTATGTGTGTTAAGTGTGTATTGGTGTGTGTAGAAGGTATAAGATGAAAAAAGTGAAGTGTGATGGTCCTCCTTGCTGTAGCAGAACTGAAGCCAGCAGTGATTCGAGGTGCCAAATACAGTGTACTCAAACCAGTGATTATCAACTGTGTTTATTATTAAACCCCTACCGCATACTTCATATTAGCATATTTACCAAGTGCTGAATAAATTCATTTTTCAAATGCAACACCAGACACTGACTGGATTTTTACCAATAAATTTTGTTTTTTTTGTTTGTTTGTTTTTTTTTTTTTACTAAATTAACTATAAGATGATCCTCTCAATGATGCACTGAGGCTAGTATTACAGTTTTCTAGCTAATGCTTAGTTACAGCAGTTCAACCACTGACAGCTTTTTGTTTGGTTTTGTTTTGTTTTACTTTATTTATTCATTGATAATTAGCTTCTGTCATTAGCAGTGTATTACTTTTGCTAACACTCTTCCTTTCATACTTTATTTTGTGCTATTAGCGTGTATGTATTAGCGAGCTATCGACTTATGATTAGCTAACCGATATATAAAATATGACAGCCTCTGTTGTAATTCTCACCAGCCTGATAGATTTGATATTTTAAAGTATTAAACAAAATATTTTTCGACTTATGAAACAAGCTAGCTATTTTGGTAAATATACAGTTCTATAGGGTGTAGCTAGCTAGTCTGTCCTGTTTGATCATCCCAACTATTATTATTATTAGTAGTAGTAGTAGCAGTAGTAGTAGTAATAATAATCATAATAATAATAATAATAATAATAATAATAATAATCTTTCACTATGAATTTGAGGACTGCAATGGCCTGGCGAGCTGTCCAGGGTGTACTCTGCCATCGCCCAGAGTCGGCTGAGATGGGCGCCAGCCTGCCCGCGACCCTAATTAGGATTATGTGGTTCAGAAAATAAATGAATTTATTTTTTTTTTCATCTTATAGTTGTGTGTCTCTGCACACATTGTGAATCTTGATACATTCAGATTTTGTTTGGTAGTGTTACTACAGTTTAAACTACTTAAAGGGTGTTTTTTTTTTTGTTTGTGTGTGTGTGTGTGTGTGTGATACCTCCTTGTTTCATTGAAACTACTGTTATTTTACTTAATAATTGATAGTTAGCTGCTATGTTTTGCTTATCTGCAGACCCTGTCTTGGTGTCGCATGATTTTTATGGAAGTGTTAGCTAGCATACTTCACTGGCTTCAGTACTTTATTAGCTAGCTAGCTATTTTTGTTTAGCCAACATGTTCCTGACAGACCATCTCTGGTGGCAGTCCTATGGGTTAAGGCTAGCTAGCTGTTTCTGTTTGATTCCTACAATTTATTTATTTATTTTTTGCTGTCATTTTGGCTGGGTTCGGTGGCTCTCCCAGAATTCCATGTGCGACTCGATTTATGTGGTAGTTTTTAGAGTTCTCGCAATCGTCGCCACTACTTTCCATGCAGGAATAAACAGGCTTGAAGAGATAAACAAAACGCGTACAGGTGGATTATATAGACTTGGATTAACTGCCCCTCACAGCACTCCACTTCTCTATGAGAACTTCTAGTTTAATTAATATTTTACCATGAATGTTCGTTATTTTTGTTTTCCTGTAAATCGCACCCATACACATATCTATTGCCAACCTTGCATCTGCACAGACATTGTAGAATTTATTAAACTCATCAGGTGGTCAACTTCTTTTCAAAAAATATTGTCACTAGCCAAGTAGATTCCACAAAACACCATGTTCTACTTCCCACTCTCGATTTCCTCCTCACTAAAAGTGGCAAAGTGCATTATTAGTATTCTGTACCTGGGACATGATTGATAGTGTTGATTTGTTTCTGTCTAGACAGTTAGATTATAGATTTTTGATATCCCCTTGTTTAATTGAACCTATATTTGTAAACCCAGGAAAAATTCCAGGTGGAAAGTAATCTAGTCATTATTAACACCATGTATGTTTTGAAAGAAAGTGCGTTATGCATGATATGTTTTCTGCATTTATAATCCAACTAATAATTTAAAGATTCTGCCACGAATATTACAGATGATCCATTTTCTTATTTTTTTTTTTATATGAATATTTTTCATTTTAATCTGTAAAACTATAACACACTGTATTACATACTAAGAAAAGATTATATATATATATATGTTACAAATATACACACTGTTGCCTGTACAATAGATAATTTTTGGATAAAATAAATGAAAATAAGATTACAATTTGAATTATTTGTGAGGACTTGGATCATGCTCATGTCTCTTTTATTGCTTGTGGGTTTAATGTGCAATTTCTAAAAATAAAAAAAAAACAAGTGTCACTTGTAGGAGCAGAGCAGACGACACACACTATAGATCTATGTAAGAAATGAAACACTTTTGAGGGTTGTTATATTTTGAAACTTTTTATTTTGGTAATATTAAAGATGATTTAATGAATTTAATAAAATACGAAACCTTGAATTAATACAAGAGTTTTCCTATTTTGTTATTGTTGTGAGGAGTTGTAATTATTTACACATTATATACTTTAATAAACAAGAACATGAACTGATAGTGATGTGAATTGAAAAGTTCAAATATATATTTGATCTAAAATCTACTGAGTGAGTTTTTATTGATTTTTAATTACGTTTTGGCTGACCGGTGAATACAGCTGAGGTTTATAAAAGACATTAGGTTTAATGTAACATTTTTTTTTTTGGACCAAAATAATCATCAAGTATATAAATAAATAAAAAAATAAAGAAGAAACAATCATTCAAAAAGAAAAAACATCCTTTATTTTTTTTTTGTCAATGATTTGTTTTTCATACATTTGTGTAATAAATAGTCAGGGAACGATGCAGCATCGTCATCCTCCCTCCATCACACACGGCAAACTGCTTTCATAGAATTTACAAACTGAAAAACAATAAAAAATGAAGCTTGACACAAGCTGAAATCCTGCACGCGCTCTCTGTATGGCGCCAAGCGAGCCCTCACCTCCAAAATATATATATACTTATTTATTTATATATTCACAGTCTGAGTATTTACACTGAAGGAAAGCAGGCTGAAAAAAAAAAGACGTTTCTACAAGAAACAATCTTTAAAGGGAGAACCCGACATGTCGGCTCTCCCAAAAATATCATCGTCATCTCAATTTAGTTCTGCTGGTAAAAAAAGATGCACCGATACTCGATATCTCACTGTAGTATCGCAATAAAAAGTCCCCGATCCTTCGTACAAACGGTTCGTCTGTACAATATGGACATAAACGTAGAGAGAGAGAGAGAGAGAGAGAGAGAGAGAGAGAGAGAGAGACAGAGAGAGAGAGAAAGAGCCAGAGATAGAGAGAGAGAGATGCCAACCCTGATGAGCGCATGAGAGGAAGGAGGTGAGAGGGAAGTACTAGTGTTACAAACAGAACACACACACACACACACTCTTACAGAGGAAACACAGCAGGGCGGAACAAGGCCTGCACTGCTTAGAATGTACCCAAGCAGAAAAATTGGCACCAATTTATAAATTACCTCCTGTGCTTAGCATTTAGCAAATTAGCATAATGCTATATTACTTCACTGAGCATGAGGACACATAATACAGCTCAAAAGACAATACTATACAGGTGAGACAAGTGACGATTGTGCAGCGTGTGAAATAAGCAGTAAAATATGGTAGCAAACAAGCACTAGAGGAAGGATCAGAATGACAAAGCTCGTAGTCAGGATCTACATGCTAGTAGGTGCTGGATTAACACATTGTGTGTGTGTGTGTGTGTGTGTGTGTGTGTGTGAGTGTGTGTGTGTGTGTGTGTGTGTGTGTGTGCACGTGATCAATACTAGGTATTAGCAATCAAGCATTCAGCTTAAACCTGTGTCATAAAAGCAGCTTTGTGGATACAGAATAAACAATGTGATGATCTCTAAATGCAGCCTTCAGAAATACCAACTTCTCTACTATAGCTAGGTACTGTAACTGGAAATGCATGGTATGTTTAATACAATTCATATGGCAGCCACTTCAGTCTTGTACGGTCCAGTATTTTGGCGTTCTTCTCAAGCGCTTCATCTTCCATCCGTTTATTTGACAGACAGAACTGTCACGCCAATACAATATGCTACTGTGATAATATTAAATTGTAATTAATGCCATATTATCACAATGTGTTACTGTTAAATACTTAACACAGGTCGAACAAAAATGCCATCTGGTTAACTCTTTCCCTCTCTGTCTGTGTACCTATTTTTGTGCAAATTGTTTCACCAAAAAAAAAAAAAAAGTTCTTACTATAATTTTCTAGGCTGGTAATTACAATAGACAGCCAGCAGGGGGTAGCACACACATACACAAACATACAAAACGCACAGCATTATCACAGCATTACACACTGACTTAAAAAAGGATTAAATATGCAAGTGGGGGTGGGGGTGGGATTTAAACACTGTTGAAAACTTGCAGACGACGGACGTGTGATGTGTGTGAGCGAGCCTGAAGTTGGAGTAGTGTGTCTGAATTGGTGTGCATGTAGTTGCCGACAAGCTTGTGCCCATATGGATCCGCCTGACGGTACAGTATAGAAATAAAGTTTGCAAAGAGACGAAAGAAGCAAGTGGATGGGTGAAGACCCGCTGAAAACACAAGAGGTTGTGCGTAGACGTCGGAAAGGGAAGGGTGACTGGGGTGGCCTTCCTTCTCTCTCAGTGGAAGAGTGGTAGAAAATTCATGTTGTGGTCTAAAGAGCACCGGTGTGTGAATCGTAAACAATCATTGGATGGATTTATTTGTATAAAAAGCCCTACACTCGTAGCTGCTCTTACTGCAGAGTGGAGGGTAGAGGGTGTGTGTATATTACTCCTCCCCTCACAGCCTCTCCGCTCCTTGCCGTTCCCCGCAGCGTTAGTTGAGCGTCCCCCTGCAGTTCTCGGCTCCGCACAGACAAGGGATCTTCTCATCCTCGATGGGGAACTTGTAGTCATAGGTAATCTCCTCGTTGACGTTAATCGGCTGGCGTGAGTAGATTACAATCTTCTTCTGAGACTCCACTGTGATCACCTTGGCGTAGCAGTTCGGCTGTGGAACACACAAACACAAAATAAAAACATCAACAGTACTGCAGACACAAGTCTTACACCGGTCTGGATGCACAGACCTAAACACTCGTATGTGACCATAAAAACCACGAAGTTTGGTGGGACCGAGTGGCGCAGCAGAAAAAGCGTTCGCCCAATTCCCTGCAGCCATCCGTAGCCTGCCATGCTCTCTAAGCAGAAGGGATGGCATATCCTGCCTTTCTTGTCCATCACAGTGGCATTCGTCCCTCACATTAATCAGTCTAAAACAAAAATTTTGTGATTGGTCAGATACCGTGAAATTCCCTGTAGAGGTCGCTAAGCATTTCTGTACACCAAAGGCTTACAAATTAAACTGTTGATTCAAAGTGTTGCAGGTGCATCATGGGAAATCATCAGACTGGAGACTTATAGGTGGCGAAAAAAACTATGATGGAAACCTAACTCGAAATGTTGCAGAACTCTGGGTGGTGCACAAATCAATACACAGTGATGATCATATACAACATAATCATCTGATTTACTATATAACATTATCAGCTTGTGACCTCAAGAATGCTTTAAGATACTGAATGTGACCCAAAAAATACATACACTTAAAAACACTGTGATTATTTATTACTGATCCACCCACAATGATTACCTACATACAAACTACATCAGTATCAGCTGCTTTTCTGTTAAAGATTATGATCATAAGCGCCCCAGTTGGTCTCACACACACTCTGAAGAGTCAACCACTACAGGTTACCATAGTTACCAAAGGTTAGATATTCCATGGTCAAAGGGAACGACATGTTTGATATGCAGAATTTTTTCTATGCAGAATTCATAATATGAGACATAAAAGGTTTCTTGAACTGCTAATGATTTTGTGTGAGTGTGTGTGTGTGTGTGTGTGTGTGTGTGTGTGAGAGAGAGAGAGAGACTCACGTTGCAGCTATGGTTGATAAAGCGAGCGAAGTTTCCACACTTTGTAGCATCGATAATCGTGTCGTGATCAACGCGGAACATGTAGCTGCTGCCGATGCCTTCCTCCTCGTAACGCTTCTCCCTCATGTCCGCGATCACCTACACACACACACACACACACACACACACACACACACACACACATTTGTACTTCTATCTTTGTCGGGACATTCATTGACATAATGCATTCCAAAGCCTCTTTCCCAAATCTTAACCATCACAACTAAATGCCTAACCCCGACCCTTTCCCTAATCTTATCCTAAACCTAATTCTAAGCTGAACCATAAAACCACCTCTTCACCCTCAATCAGTCCTTGGAAATCCTCATTACCCAAATATGTCCTCACTCTGCTGTAACCACAAGTACCACAGCAAAACACACACTTCTCACCTCTAATCCTTACACCTAAACCCGTATCCAAATACTGAACCTCGGTTCTTGTACAAAAGCAAAAAGCATCTAACTTATGACCATTGTATATCATTATTACAATTACATAATGATGACACGCCCTCTCTGAATAAAAGCATCCATTCATTCATTCTCTGAACCGCTTAATCCTAGTTAGGGTCGCGGGGAGGCTGGCGCTCATCTCAGCCGACTCGAGGGCAGAGTACACCCTGGACAGCTCGCCAGGCCATCGCAGGGCAGAAACACACTGACAGCTATGCGGCTACTCTTGACGAAAATCAGCAATGGTTTAAAAGCATCCAAGGATTCAAAATAGTGAAGTTGGGACATTTTTTTTTTTTTACCTGTCTGATGTTCTGTCCGACGTACTCAATAACCATTTCGTCGGCGGCGATGGGTTCCATGGCAAACAGACCCCAGTCATGGATGTGACTCTTACAGAACCGAATTTTCTTCTTACGAAACTGTGAAGGAAATGTGTAAAATAAATTAATTATAAATGAATTAAAATGTGTGAACAAGCGTAGAAACAGGAGTGTGACTGAATTAGTTGTGCGTGCGCGTGTTTGTTGTGTGTGTGTGTGTGTGTGTGTGTGTGTGTGTGTGTAGGGGGTTTGGTGGACTCTCACCTTGAGCTGGTTGAATTTGAGTAGGTCACTGTCACAGCTGAATGAGGACAGCAGGCGGCGCTGTTCCGACCGTCTCTCTGAGCCTGCACGGGTCGAGGCGTGAGGCTGAGCTGGGATCATCCGGCCCTGAACAACAGAAAACGTTAAAGAGTGATTTCGGTACCCTAGTGACGTTTTAACGGCATTTGAAAATAATCAGCGAGGTTAACAGGTTGGTTAATTCACCTGCATGTCTTTATCCGGCTCGTCCGACTGTAACCGAGTGCTGTTCAGATATTTAATTTTGTCTTTTTTGTCGATTTTGTAGTAGCCCTCGCTACGTGCACAACCAGTCACATGATCACGCATACCGTCATCCCGTCGCTTTTTCTTGACCCCAGGAAGACTGCCACTGTTGGTAGGTGCAGGAAGTGAAGTCAAGGAAACAACTACAGATACAGGAAATGTGGTTTCTATTTTTCAGAATAACTAATAAAATTATAGGCGACATGTTTCTGTGTGGAGTTTGCATGTTCTCCCTGTGCTTGCGTGGGTTTCCTCCGGGTACTCTGGTTTCCTCCCACAGTCCAAAAAACATGCACAGTAGGCTAACTGGCTGCTACAAATCGCCCCTAGGTGTGAGTGTGAATGGTTGTGTTGAGTGTTGGCCCTGCGATGGCCAGGGTGTACCCCGCCCTCACCCAGAGTCGGCTGAGATGGGCGCCAGCCTCCCCGCGACCCTCATTAGGATTAAGCGTCTTAGAAAATGAATGAATGAATGGATCAAATCAAATTAGGATTAGAATTACACACCAACACTTTACACTACAGGTTTGTTCGCAGTAAAGGATATGAGGATGAGGAACCCAGAGGGTGTCGTTGAGCCAGTCATGTCCGTTATCCTGCTGCAACATTTTTTCATAAGTAATTTTGAGATAGCGTACATCTTCTTCGTCAATGCCTTCATTCCAGATATCATACAGGATGGTCATCTCCTCAAACTCGGACCGAGGCAGGAAGGAGCGCCGCGGTGGTGACTTCATGGGCGGGTGCATGGAGAGGAGGAGTTCCTCCCAGCTCCGCCTTTGACCACGCGTTTTCTGTAGCGGCTCTTCAAAGATTTGATCCAAATCTTCCGTTTCCTCCTTCATTTCCTTTTTTATGTCCACGTGTTTCTCTTCTGCTTTTTCCGCCTCCTTCCGAGGCAGTGCCGGGGATACATCGGCTCCTCGAAGCACTCCTGGTAAGGCTTCACATTCAGGTAAGAGACCCTTCACCGGGAGGTCTGGAGTAAGCAGCATCATTGCCTCAGGAGGTTCTTGGGCATCCTCAGGCTCAACAACGGCGGGCTTCCTGGGACGGCCCGGTTTCTTCTTTACAGCAGCAGAATCGTCGGGCACGGAAAGTTCTATGAGTGGAACATGCTGATTTGTTGGCACAGTAGCAGCATCTAAACAGGAAACAGGAACAATAGGAAGTGGCGAAGAGGAACAGGAAGTGGCACTGCCAGGTTCTTTGAACAGTGGCTTGTCGGACGAGTTTTTCCTTTGAAGAGGAAGGGCAGCAGGGGACTCTGGGAAAACTGGTGTAAAGTTCAGATCCCGGCCAGGCGTGGGAGGGATGCCTGCGCTGAGCAGTGGGTAAGGGAATGGGCTACTGAGTGACAAGCTGCTTCCTGTGGGCGGGGCTTCACTGGGTGTGCTGGGTGTAGCAGGTATGGTAGGTGTAGTTGGAACTGTGTCACTGCTCTGTGACTTGCTTAAACGGTGAGGAAGGTCACGACCCGGTGTACGCGGAATGTCCTCATCACTCAAGAGACGTGACGGTGGGATGACAGTGTGAGCAGAGGGAAGGGGCAGGTGAATGGTGGGTGTCTCCACCTCTGAAGGGGCAGGGACATCACGACCTGGAGTTCGAGGCACTTCCTCTTCCTCTGTATGGGGCAGCGATGGAGGTCTCAGGATACCCACACCCTCGAGGTGGAGTTCCGTCTTTCTTACTCCCAGATCGATGTCCGACTCTTCGGCTGGAATTATGAAGAAAAAAAATAGACACAGAACAAGGAGTTTAAATTTGTGTAGGCGAAGCAAAACGCTCCTTGCACACCCCGGTGGCCAAGATTGGAGGTATTAAAGGTACAGTGTGTAAGATTTAGTGGTATCTAGTGGCATGGCTTCAGACTGCAACCAAATAAAACATTCCCGACCCCTCACCTTCGAAGCCTGTAGGGTTCTGGGCTATTGTAGAAACATGGCAGTGCAACATGGCAGCCTATATGAGAGGGAACCCGCTCCCCCATAAAGATACAATCAGCTTATTTTCAGGTTCCAAAAACTCAACAACTTCTTTTTTTTTTTTTTTTTTGCATCATTACAGATGAAAGAAAACATATTTATTGGTGATATACTTAATTTCTGTCAATGGTTCCTTTAAAATGTTACACATTGTACCTTTAACTAGGAATTTTTTGAGGAAACTCCAGGAATTTTTTTATAAGGATTTTTTAACACTGTGTGATAAGATGATTTTTATAAGTGTGGTATTACAGCAGGGCCAGCAGGGGGTGCTGTGTATTTTCTTTTCTTTTTTGGCTTGGCAGAGGTTTGTACTCCCCGAGTGCACTTGTCATTATTAGTATAACTATTATTAATCCCAAGACCTTACAGCTTTGAGTAAATGTTCAGATATGTATGTAATAATAACCTTTGACTCCTTCAGGTGACAGCTGCTTCAGATTGTCCTGAGCGGAGCTAACAGCGCTCAATGCCTCCTCTGCCTCAAGCCGAGCCACCTCACTGTCCTCTTCCACAGGAGCAACAGGTGTGCTGGGAGGCTTCGTCTCCGCCTCCTCCCCCTCTTCCTCCGAGGACGAAGAAGGGGAGGATGAGGAAGACGATGATGACGGTACGGCTTCCTTATCTTCGTCTTCTGTGTCCATTGCGAGCTCATGTGCTTCTTGCTCTTCGTCTTCATCCTCATCTGAGCTCGACTCGTAGTCCGAGGAGCTGTCATTCTCAGAGGAGTCAGAGTCGGACTCAGAAGACGACGAGCTGGCAGGTTCTGATCAGAGACGCGAGAATGAAAAACATTTGTGTTTTGTATAGTGGTTTTGAACAACCTATGAGATAGCACCATTAAATAAAACTTAGACATTTCTCAGTGTTGATCTTATTGTGTATCCATGATGCATTTCACATCCCACACCCACTGAAAAAAATAATAAAATCACTATATGAACACAAAATATCAATCCTTATTGGAATATTTTGTGATTCTGAACATTTTAGTACTAGTAAGTAGCCAAGTACAAATTCATTAACATTCATTAACACAAACTGCTCTGTACCTTCATCAGACGAGTCAGAAGAACTACTCTCACTCTCAGACCCGCTCTTGGATTCTTCCTCATCATCATCGTCCTTTTCTGCCTCCTGCAAGACAGCAACAAGCAGATCAGTCACTGAGAAAAACACAGGTACGAGGCGCGTCCCATTCCACGTAGTACAGTACTAAATACTGTGTCAATATGACACCGATAAGAGTACTTCAAAAGGTTCACGGCCTCACCGAGAAAACGTCACAGGAGGAAGATTCTTGCATTCTCGCATTATATTGCCTAGTCTCCTTTAACGTTAATGAACTTGGTCCACCGATGTCCAAGCTTCACTTGTGATAAGGTCACATCCTGAGCCTCTAAATACCCCTTAACAACATTGATGACTTCAACATTACTCAGATAATGGAGACCATGAGAGCGATACTTCAGTTCAGGACACAGATAAAAGTCAGATGGGCAGGCTGGGTGAGTAGGGTGCATGGTGTAATGTTTAAAATCCCCATTTGACTGCTTGTGCCACTGCTTTTGATTTTTGAGTCTTCATGGACAAGTCACATAAGGCTTTATAGTACACAGTTAGACCCCAAAATAGGTGCCATGTCCCCCTTTTTTCGGGTGAGATCAATAATTTTTTGAAGTACCCTCATATCTAATAAAGTGAATAGAGTTTGAGTGACCAATTTAAGTTTTTTTTGAGTGAGTTTCACTGTAACCAAGAAGATGGTCAATAAAACAATCTACAGATGACCCTGTTGTTACTGGTACGCCACCCACTGAAATATTACACATTCTAGTACTGACCATATCAACTTTCCCTAAATATCACAGATTTCTCCCATCATCAGCTCTCTGGTCTTTATGTTGGTTTATCCTTTTTTAACCACAAATGCAGTTTTTACCAACAGTAAACATTCCAAGCTATAAACTGCTTATCAGATCAATCTAAAGGGCAAACCTGAGCGACAGCAAACGTCAATCCGGTATATCCGGACATGTTCTGGTATTTTTGATCACCTGAAAAATGGGTGGGTTCCAAAAATAAACAAATTCATTAAATAAAGAGGCTTCCAAGTGGCGCATAAACAAGGCGCGTGACTATCAACCAAGAGATCACAAGTTCGAATCCGGGTTGATGCCACAGACATCCATGACCGGGAGTTCATGGGAGATAATTGGCTGAGCTCTCACGGGAGGGACGGCATACTCTCACTTCCCCATCACTCACAGTGATCACCGGCCAATCACGGGCGTCTCTAAGATCATTTGTAAGAGGGGGCAGATAGCGCTTTCCCTCCGAGTGTGTTAGGCTGCCCCCAAATAAGCATGCACAGCAGTTCGAAAAGAGGCGAGTGGTAGCACTGCATGTCGCGGAGGGGGCATGTGCATACTTTTGCCCCTCCCTGGTTGGTGGTGGTCATGGGATAGGGAAGGCAATACTTGACAGGTGGGAACTGAATACGACAAAAATAAGAGAAAAATTGTGTGTGTTGTTAAATAAATAAATAAATAAATAACACAATGCCATGTTCTACCCTCTTTAATACATCCAGATTTAAATATCAGGATGGGAAGGTTGAAACTCCGAGCTATTGTCTCCTTCATTCTTTGATCTCAAAACCCAATATCCTCGGTGTAAAGCAAAACCAAGAAAAATTAGCCTTGCCGTTCCAATACTTTTGGACAGGGCTGTACATTAAAGGGCTACATGATTGAATGTATTGTTCCAGGTGTATTATGAGTCTGAATAGGCCTCTGATTAAAGGATTTCACCTTGATAGTGGGTAGTCGCTCGGACACATCTACGCCGGCCTCATCTTCTCTCTCGGACACTGACGACTCCTCCCTGCCGGTCTCCTCCTCTTCTTCATCCTCTTCCTCCTCTCCTTCACTGTCCAGCTCTACAGGACGGGAGTGCCTTCGCTTGGTGGAGGATGAGTCGTCCACCCGGGTACCGTCTGTGGGGGCGTCTGTTCTCTCTGCTTATGAAAGCACACACTTGATCAGCACACACTAAGGTCAAGTCTGTTGCTCTTTTTACACCTGAGACTACTGGCTAATCAGAGGTGGAGCTTAGTCCGGTTTCCATAGCATTGAACATAGCGTTCAACTCCTCCTGGATGGGACGCCAGTCCATCACAGGTTACCTGCGCAGTATTTTTCACTGGTACTCATTTACCCATGGTACACACTAGCTGTGGTTCCAATGACTCGAGTGACGTCACCCTCACCTTCATCCTCCAGCTCGTCGTCTACAGGCGTGGATGGCCGAGCTCTCTTACTCTCTCCTGTGGAGATGGGGTCGGGAGGCTCTTTCCTCTTCACCTGAAACACACACACGCACAGGATATACACAAAGGGTTTTGATCTAAAGCAGCACTTTTCTTAATGATAAACCTTTTTTTTTTTTTTTTTACAGTAAATTATAAATTATTTTCTATAAACCTGTTGATTACTGCACACAAAAACTGATGTTACATCACAGGTGTACGAATGTCCTCTCTATAACTCTTCACTTCCTTTCACTTTATTCTCCTTATGACATGATGTACATTCGAGACACAGAAACTGGATGATCCATACCTTGAAGGATGGGAGGCGGATGGCACCTCGCAGGCCGAACCCCAGGCCCATACCCTCGTAACCGAGACCCTCGCCTTTACCCCACGTCTCCAAAAGACTGGACGACAAGGTTCCTTTAGGTTTCACTCGCTCCTTATCGTCCTCCTTACTCTCGCCTGTCTTCACTGGGGTGGATGTTGCCTGAGACGTAATAATTCATGAAATAATGAACAAAAAGAGAGTGAGAGAGAGAGAGATGGAGAATAGTGAGCAACAGTTCATACAATATCCACCAAAAAAAGATTCAACTAGTGACCAATAGAATCGCAAATAACTCGTTTGTTTATGAATTAGCATCATTTCAAAAGAAGATTCCATGCGCAGATTCTGAATTGCTCAGTTCATTACCTCCACCAAGGGAGCGTTTATGGGATCGGTCCTGTGTGTCTCTGTGTGTGATTGTGGCCATAATAACACGAAAACTAATGGACCAACAAATTTTAATTTAACCAACAAAGAACTGATTCAACTTTGGTTGTGATCTGGATCTGGATCCAGGGAGATTTTTAAGGATGTTTTTTTTTTTTTACACGATAGGGCAAGGATGCAGAAATCACCCAGAATGCGCCGGGAAAAAAAAATACAAAGCTCAAAAATAATTGCCAAAAAGGCCATAAGGAGGCACCGTAATTCTACATTATCTGCCCCTATAACCCATGCAAATATGAGATTGCACTACCTTGGTGGAGGTCTGCACTCTCTGAGCACATCTCTAGTTGTTTATGCAGTAGTTCATCAACTAGGATAAAGTTTTGAGTTACTTCTAATCTAATAAATACCACACGACAGACCATACTTCTTACACAAAAATAAAGGAGGTGTGAAGTGGCATAGGGGAAATCAAGCCACCTGGGCTAGTGCATTAGTTACAGATAAAAAGATGGTGCGAAATGCCTTAGTCCACGTAAACCTTATTCCTGTTCACACCTATGTTATAGATCCCCATAAAGTTATTCTTCACCACTAAAAAAGCTAAATACACACCTCTAAGCTACCACTGTTGGGCCCTTCAGCAAGGCCTTTAACCCTCAACTGCTCAGTTGTGCGAAAGAGATAAAAACGTAAGTTGCTCTGGATAAATCACCATGTTAATATCAGTACATATGAGCCAGATGCAGATAAATAAATATCAGCATTTATAACTGCCGTTAAATGACAAATAAAAAAAGAAACAGGGAGACAGAGGATGGGTCCTTCAGCTATGTTTTCAGTGTTGTGGATGCCTGGTGTAGCCACCAGAGGGCACACTGCTACTCCACGATTAGTAACACAGAATCCACATTCACAGATTTCTAGTTTTTTTTTTTTTTAGCTCCCGCCAAACATAGTGGCAGGAGCTATTGGAATGGTTGGCGTCCGTCTGTCCGTCCGTCTGTCTGGCGTCTGTCACATTTTGGTTTCCAGAAGATAACTTTGAAATGCTTGCTCGGATTTTGATTAGTATGCGGGTTTGTCTTACAGGCATGTCGCCTGGGATTGGTGCACGCCAACATCTGCGCTTAATTAATGAGCCAGCTCGAAGTATCTTACACTGTTATAATGTAAGTGAACTCATGTAAACAAACTAAGATCAGACTAACGAAATAAAAATATGGACCATTTTCAGTAATGTGTTTTTTCCTGTCCTATGCTGCACTATAAGATATATAAATGATTTCTTTAATGACTAGTGACTGAATGCCCACCTTGGCAGAGAGCTCCTTCCTCTCCCACCATTCGTCAAAGGCCCTGAAGGCCACCACTTCCACCATCTTTCGGTTGAGATCCCTCTTCATGATGGCCTTCAGCTCTTTGACAATAACCATCAGCACACCATCCACCGTGGCTTTGTGCGGGTCTTCTTTCTTCAGCTCATACCCGGGTGGTGGTACCGACGGGTTAAATTTGGGGACAGTGGGTACAGGCCATGGCTGCCCGTGTGAAGCACTGGGAGTGCTCACCATGGACAAGGGTGGGTAGGGACCGCCAAACTGCATGGCACCTGCGCTTGCCGTTCCCCCTAGGAACTGCGGGTAAGGGTAAGCGCGCTGGTTCTGTGCCATGCGACTCAGCATCTGCGTCTGCATCTGGAATGACATGTGCACGCTGCCCCACTGTGGCAAACAGCTCATGAGATCCACAGGGACCATGGGCATCATGGCCGGTGGGTATGGGGGCATTGGGGGCAGCATTGGGTGTGGAGCAGCAAGATGGTGAGGTAAGTGAGCAGGGTGCATGGGGTACGCAGGCTGTGGAGGGGGTAGAGGCGGGAAGCCAGGAGGTGGGAGCGGCATGGACTGAGCGGTAATCGGAGACACGGCAGAGTTCACCACAATGCCTTTAGCGCAGTCGCTGGAGATGGGTGTGCCTGGCATCTCATCATCAGAGATTTCCATATCCTCTCCTGATGACTGGTTACCCTGGAGACATGGCGAGACAGAAAGATACGTTTTTGGCAAATCAAATACCCATGACATACAGACAGGCAGATGATGTGATATTCTATAAAACAAAACGTCCAACAGCAAAAAAAGATAAGAACAGAATAAACAGACAGGGGACAACAAAAATTCAAAACAAACACAGAACACACTACAGTGTAGCCTGAACGATGGATATAAAGTTTTTATGAGGCATAATGTACAGTACAAGTGCAAACAACCAGTCTGAAGTTAAAGCTGCTGTTAATGAGATTTGGCTCTGCCCTCAGTTTCAGCTCAGCCTAAAGACAGCACACCTGAAGTTGGCGCACGGTCAGATCTACTCCTGAATCAGACTCTTCTGATTTTCAGATCTGATCTAAATATATATATATATATATATATATTATTTATTTATTTTTATTTTTGTTACTTTAATAAAAATCATAAAGTCACAATTATCAGAATTTATTGCACATGTCCATGTAAGTTATTTAACCTTTAAGTAGCTTTATAAAGTTTAAGAAGCCCTGCACTACAGAATCAACAACTCTGTATTCAACTGTATTAATACAGCAAACATGCATGTTGTGGTTAAAAGCAAAGTGTAAGCTCCCATCTGCAGTTATGAACATGCTTTATGAATTCAAAACAGGTTGATCATATTTGTTGAGTGTACACACTACACTCTAGGGGCTCAGACACTGCATTGTGTAGTGAGTGGGGGAAGCTGAAATGCAGCCGCTCAAGCTCTACAGGAAGTGAAGCACTAAACGGCTGAGCATTGTCTTCCCTCCTGCAACACCCTGATGTGGTACAGAGGAACCGAAAGTGCTCTGCTCAACTCTTCTCCCTCATGCACATTTTCGTGTTTACTTCCATGGTTCACTTACACCCACAAGAACCTTTAATATTGTTATATTATACACAAACATTCAGGCGTATATCAATATCATAAACACTATCTTATTATACAGATCTGATGGTATTGTACATCGACTGCTCTTTTTCTGGAAGATATTTCATATCAGGTTATTGTAGTAGAGTTTATACATAACTAATGATATTCATTCATTCATTCGCCATTGATCCTACTAGGGTTGCGGGGAGGCTAGTCTCTGCCGACTCTGGGCAAAGGCTGGGTTCACTCTGATCTACCGTGGACCCTTTGCCAGTCCATCGCAGAGCCAACACACACAATCATTCGCACCCACATTCACCTAGGGCCAATTTAGAACAGCCAATTAATCTAACGTGCAGGTCTTTGGATATACAATTTATTAAAACTGTAGTAACCCAGCACATGTTTGTGATGTTACCTCCAGTGCAGATTTCACAACTTCCGACTGCGACTGCTGCGTTTCTGCTGGGTCCTAAAAGCCTCCAATATATACACAGACACCGCATGCAGTCACACTATCACGCCATTCACTAGACTCACTGTGTCAAATTGTAAAGTCAGACATATTGGGTAAACCCTCTACATTAATAAGGCTAATAATAATGGCAAATGGCAATGGCAAAAAAGCAGGCAACGGTGTTAGCGCCGATGTTGCGCCCCTCCAATTTAATTAAACGACAATTTCTGAAAATTCACTATTTACTAATTACTAATATTCTGTTTTAGGTATAATTTTGGTTTTAAACACTGGGGGGATCATGATAACAGAACAAAGGGTAAAAAGAAAAGACCTGCATGAGCAACGACCTAAATGTGGTTCTGTTTTTTTGGTTTTTTTTATTATATCCATCAAAGAGGCAAATGTTTTTGTCAGCGTTGGTTTGTTTGTCCATATGTTTGTTAGCAAATGAACTCAAAAAGTGCTGAACGAATTTTGATGAATGTTTTTGGAGGGGTGGGGCATGGCCCAAGTAATACTCCATTTGAGGCTGGGGGCGTTACGGATTAAATTCGGGATCCAGGAAATTTTTTTAATGATTCTTTAACATTGTGGGATATTTTGGAAGAGTATTACTTATTAATTTCAGGAGAGGTTGCTGTGTTCTTTGATATTTCTTTTAGCTTGGCAGAGGTTTGCGTTCTTTGAGTGCTTCTAGTTTAACGTTTGTGTTTGCTCTAAAATTCAGAACTTTCATGTCATATATACCCTGAGTGAGCTTATGACCTTACTGTTATGTAATACGAAGACACATCCAAAATGAACAGAAGTGTTTGCCTTAATGGGTATTAAATATTGTTGGATATAAATTTAATTGAGTGCAATTTTTTTCCTACCCAGATACGTCGGACATGAAGGACACGCTGTACGTTTACAAATGAAAAGAATCTCTAACTAGTGTCTTACCGTTTCCACTTTGTCGGTTGGGGTATGCGGCCCCCCCACATTGTGCGTGTTTGATGGTGAGGCGGTCTGTGAGTGGTGCATAGCAGAGGCAGTGCCTGGAATAGGCTCGTCATCATCGGAGTCGGGCAGCGGAGTAGGGCTGATATCCTCAAGGCCAGTGCTTGGTGGGCGGACTGTGCGCAGGGCAGCAGAGGATGGTGGGATGGGGGAGAGCTGAGAGGAGGAGGAGGAGATGGGACTACCCTCCATGCGCACCTCTCCATCCGAGTCTCCACCCTCATTCAGGAATGGCAACTTTGTGCGTTTTTCCTTAAGCAGCATCTCAATACGTGAGTCCAGGCTGTGACGCTCTGCCTCCAGAGTGGGCGTGCCCGGGGAAGGGGAGGGGCAGGAGGTCGGCGTGGCAGGCCGTGCCTCCTCGGGTATAGGAGGCGGTTCTGGATGAATTTCCGGCGTAGTGGGGGGCGGGGCTTGAGGAGGAGGGTGTCTGTAATCAGATGGTTGAAATTGCGGTTCGGCAGGGGGGTAACCAGGGGGCAGCGGAGGCTGGTATGGTGAGAATGCAGGCTTAAAATTGGGTGTGGCGGGAGGGGGTGGAGCTTCCGGTGGTGGGTTTGGCTTTGGATCTGCATTGCTACGGTGACCCCCGTGGACATAATGCCTCTCTGGACGGCGGTTGTATGCGTCCTGGAATTTGGTCTCGTGCCTCCGGGAGCGTTGAAAGGTGGGCGTGGCCTGCCTTCCAGAATAAGCAGAGTCCTGAGAGTAGGGTGTGCCAGAAGGGCGGGGTGTGATGGGTGTTGTCTGTGACTGGGGAGTAGCATCCTGTCTAAGGCTCGAGTACGCTGTGTCCATGGAGAGTGGGGTGCTCGTGCTGGTGGACCCACTTTCAGAGAGGCGACGTAGTGGCTCGCAGGACGACTACACACACACGAAAACACACAGACACGGCATGCAAGTTAGCATAGCACAAAGCTAAAGGTTACTCTTACTCTTTGCTACTTTGGAATCAAGTCCAATTAAATGGTGCACTTGTTTATTTAGAGGAAATCCTAATTAATGTAAGTAATGTATAAAATCTGTATTTGTGATGCACCAAATCACTTTTAGTCATGAGCTGTGGTTCGAATGGTACAACCTTCGTTGTTGTTGTCCCCTAAATGTTTATTAGAGGAAGCTCACATGGATGTGTAAAATTAATACCCAGATAACATACTACAAGAGTGGAAAAACTAAATATGAGCCACTGGACACTTTTTGTTCAGTCTCCTCTACCTAACAGGCTGGGGGGGGGCCAGTAGAGGGTGCTGCTTTATATTCACTAAAGGGCCGATGCACAGCGTAACAACACAGATAGAGTGGATGCAAATGAGAAACGAAAAATTTAAAGTGGACCCAAAATGTAAAATCTGTGCCCCTGTTGAGGCTGGTTCTTCCTGATACACGTGTCAGGTGAGGCGTTGCATTGTACCTTGTCCTCGTTATTAATAACATAATGCTAATAGTGGGTGTATTGGTGCAGTGGAAATGGTTAATACTTACTACGCTTTAACCGGATGAACACAGGAACCCAATCAACTAAACTGAGTGCGTTAATATTAACACCGGAGACATTCTGACTGTATCTGTGTTTGATTTCATGTCTAGTAAGTTCTGAATTCATTCTTTACCACCGAAAGCCTTGCTGTTAGTGTCTACTTGAACCCTTTCCTAATCTTTAAAGCTGTTCTATCTCAAGGCAATCACTCATTTACACTGCCCTCATATTAAGAAGGGAAGTTTACACTGCAACAGTAATCAAGCACGCACCGGTCAATATTAGGAGCACTGAATTTAATCCAACTGTGCACCAGTATTATCCTCTCAGAGTATTGAACTGTAATGTGGTGCCTACCAGGAGCGCCTCAGCCAGACTGCGCGGTGACACCTCACAAGGTTCCTCATCTCCCACTGGCACTGTCAGCGGTGTGAAGCTCCCGTTTATCAGTCGCTGGACATAACGCAACCGGTTCTCCCCTGAGCAGGTAAGAGGAAAGATCAGAAACACACACACAAGGCAGGCAGCCAGACGGGACAGTCGGCTACCAGCACCACATTTCTAACCTTAAAAATTACTCTCAGGTAAGGTGAAGAGTGAAAACCTGGATACATGCAGAAATTCGGTGTGACATTCCATCGCTTTTCAAACAGTACCAGTTCTCATAGGAACACTGCTGTTTATTTTATAAGGTAGTAAAATTCCTTGAAACTGTTGCCCCAGTTCTGCTGCAATCTCTGGAGCTCCCAGACAGATTTGGTGACATTCTCATTTAAAAAGGAGTCTTATTTTAGTTTATTATACACTATTAAATAAAAAAGGTTAAAAATATGCTTATTTCTAATGGCTCACACATCTAATATATAATTATAAGATTTTTGGTATATTAATACAATAACATTAATGCATTACGTTTCTGCAGCTGTTTTGGTTATGAGCATTGGCATTATATTTATTTTTATTGCACTCCTAAAACTTTTATTAATTTATTTTTTCATATACTACACATTCAGGTGAATAATGTTACTGAATATACAGTACTGAGCACTGAGTCTGACACACGCTGATTGTTTTTAAATATTCTTTTTGTTTATCTCTGCATTATTGGGCCGGTAAACAAAACACCTCTGAACATGCCTTTTCCGTCAGTAAAGAAGGTAATATATCATGCAACAGACAACCGTTACATTAAAACAGCCTCTGGCTCTAAGGATTTACCTGCAGAAACAGAAAGACAGTCAATTCTCCAAGATGATTAGAAAAACTGCACAAAGTAAGACTACAAATAATTTTTTTTAAGGCAAACAACTAAAATGGCAATAAACTGTCTCTCTATTTAGCTTTTTACTGTTCATTACATATATATATATATAATATATATAGGTAGGTAGTGGAAAGGGATCTTTACAGCATTTATAAACTTTTGAACAGAACTCTATATTCTGGCAGTTTCCCAGTGTCAGTGGTGCATAAAGGAATTTTTCACACTATTAACTTTTTCGCAGAGCTTCACTAGAAACAAGTGTTGAAGCAAAGGTAGGTTACCAACTGAATCCAACATGGACGAAAAACAGGGATGCTGATTGGTTAATATTAAGACACTCATTCATTCTGATATCCTTTTACCATCTGTAACACTGCTTATACTTTGTCCAGAGATATTTTTATTCCTCAGAGGTTCTTTTAAATTCTTTGAAATAATAATCAGTACCCTTCTCTGTGAACTGATCCGAACAGATTGTGTATAATATTACGTGCTCTGGCCCACACACATCACACAGATAGAAATAAAGAGTAAGCTGTGTGGTGGGATTATTTCTTGTGTGTTTATTATGACAGAGAGGGTTGTTTTTTTTTATAGATTGTAGAGCACATATTTGACATTTGAAAGATCAATTGCGGCTCTGTCTCTTTAAGGAAGGACACAACTCTCTCTCTCTCTCACACACACACACACACACCAGCCTTAATTATTATAACCCCATAATAACAACACACAACAGGAGCTCGCGACGCGTCCATCTGTCACTTCTACCTCCAGAATTTCACTTTATTTGGGTTTAATAATCCAGCATATCTATAATACAGTCATTAAAAACCCGGTTATTGTTTGCATGATAGAAATTTAGTGGTTTTTCTAGGATATAGTACACAAGGAGAGAGAGAGAGAGAGAGAGAGAGAGAGAGAGAGCCGACAGCCACGTGCAGCAGCGTTTACGGCGGTTACCAAGCAACCGATAGTGACGCGTCCTCTGCTCTTACCTTTGGGGTCGAGCTCTGCGTGGATGATGTTCCCCATCACCGAGGTGTTGTGCAGGTTCTGCACTGCGTCTTTAGCCGCCTTCACTGAACCAAACACCACTTTAGCGATGCCCAGGTGCTTCTTATTTTTGGGATTGTATAGAATTTCCACCTCCTCGATCTCGCCGAATTTCTGGCACATGTCGGTAAGGAAACCCTCCCGGATGTTGTCGTTCAGCCTCGCGAACGTCACTTCCTTCGGTGGCACGCGCCCGATGTAGTATTCATCGATCTGTTAATGATTATCAATGAGCATTTTCACACCTGCACTATTCCACTCTTTATGTGCACTGTATGTGGAGTAGGACACTGATCGGTGTGATCACATCACGATGAACTGATAGTGCTGTAAAAACCACCATGGAAAAAAAAGTACAAGAAAGCACGTGCATACTACCAAAACAAAGATAAAAAAAAATATGACTCGATCTTGAATCCTGGGGCTTTAAATGTTGCATATAAATAGATGATGCCTTATCATATGTCTGCATTTGTATATTTCATGCACTTCTTTGCATAGGCATAAACAGTCCAGTGTCTGGTTGTTGGTCTGTTTAGTTGTGTTTGTTACATGTGCACTCATGATGGCAAACTGTGTCTTTGTAACATATCTGGCAACATAATATTTTTTTTATTATTATTCTTGCACGTTTCATTTCCAATCCGAGGACGCAGCTGCATCCTAAACCTCGTGTTGTAGTGTATACTCTCTCTCTTTCTCTCTCACTCACTCACACACACACACACTCGCAATTCCCCATGGTTTGGAGCGTGCGGTTTGGAGCGTTACTATGGCGACCCACGAGCATGCCATCGCAGTCTGATCACCGATATGTAACTCCGGCACAATCATAGATCTGCAGGAGCAACGTGAGTGTAAGTGCAACAGTAAACATGTGCATGTCAAACCTTAAACTTGGGCACGGGGAGGTCGGTCTCCTTGTACCTGGTCCACAGGCGACCGATCCGGGGGTCCCTGACCATGTCCACCGGGGGGATCCCGGCATTCTGGGAGGAAAAAAACAGAATCAAGGTCGGATCCGGAGCTGATATGACACTGACACACACACACACACACACACACACACACTTCACCTCGCACTATCTCACATGGTGGCTCTTTTAACAGTATATATATATATATATATATATATATATATATATATATATAGTTTTTCAAAAATATATGAATGAATAAGGCACGTGGGCACTGACAATCCCGACCAGGTGCTCCGAGGAATAGTTCACGGTCACCACATATATATTATCCCGAGCGCGTGTGTGCGGTTTGCGCGCGTGTGTTTGGTTTTACCTGTATGTTGAAATTCTGTCCATCGTATCGGTAGAGTTTGTGAGAGCCTTTTCTCAGCGCCGGGTCAATAATCAACTTGTAACTTCTCCAGTGGTGCTCTCTCCGCTTCTCCGCCGTGCTGTTCTCCGTACCGCCGTTCGCCAAACCTGGGTTACAGCAAGAGGTGAACACAAACACGCTCAGCACGGTTCGGCAAAGTCCGGCGCGCGTCTCTATACTGCGGGATTAAAGGGTAAACAAACACCGGGGGCTTGGAGTAGCGTCTCCCAGTCACCGAAACACACATTACAGAGAAACAGGGAGAGAGGAAAAAATAGAGAGGGAGAGAGAGAGAGAGAGAGAGAGAGAGAAAGAGAGAGCTTACTTGAACTCTGCCTTTTGCCGTGATCTTCATCTCCTTTGCTTCTCTCTCCGGGTCTGGACATTTTAATGTGTCCGATCGATCAGTTTTACAATCAACCGTGTGCGCGTTCGCTGATTTATTTACATTACATGGTTTGAAGATACTGCCTCTTTTTTTGCGAGCCAACACATATTGTGTGTCTCTAGCCTGGGCTTTCTCTCTGGGTCTCTCCCACAATACACCACTATAGAGCGCTAGTCTGCGCTTTCGGCGCCGCTGATTCGACACGACGCTCAGTCGCGGTGTTCCGTCCGAACCACTGAAAGAGCGACGTTATCGGACCTGTGACCTAACTGGTGACACCCATGTCCGTGTAACGAGGTGTAGTGACTCGTGAAACCGCCGTACAGGGATGAATTCTAAACGAACCGACAATGTTCGAATGTGCGGCCTGCGTTCACACCGACGGCTGGTACAAGACGGACCTGGGGGTCTGGTGGTAGAGGACCGACTCCGGGACGCGATTAAATTGGTTTCTGCGCAGCAGACAGTGTCGGGAATGACAGAACTGAGCACGACTGATTTTATGAACTCGTGCAGTGCTTTAGAAGTTGGGATTTCCCTTTAAATTAGAGTAGTAGATATTGCGCTCCCGTACCGGAAGGAGCTTATGGCATAATAAAACGCAATAAATCTCCATCATCATTGGTGTTATTAGGTGGAATAAAGTGCGGTGTTTGGGTTTTTGGGTCATTTTTAGGTGTAAATGAGTGTGTGTAATCGTCTCTCTCCGTGTTCAACATGGTCGGGATCTGCTGTCGGGCAGTTGGCTGGTTAACAACGTTTTCCCGTTCTGACCAATCAGAGCTCAGCACCATGTCGGCTCGCGCTATTAGAGCGTCGCGCGCCAGTCTCTCCAACAGAGAGCAGAAAGGGCTGAACATCAGCGCGGCCATTTTCCTCCCAAGCTGGAGCTCCATGGCCAAAATGGGCTTCCTTTGTTTCTAAAGGGATCTAAAGCTTGATTTCATCACCATCCTCATCTTTATGGACTATTGAACACGTTACAGTGTTTCTGTGTGCAGGATTTCAGAAGAAGGAAGATGAAATGTTGGATCATATCCCTTTGATATTTTTAAGCTTCTGTGCTTTTTTTTTTCCTCCTCTTTTCCTGGAATCCATCTTTGTCCTATCAAACTAGGTCATGGCACACCCATATAAAGAGTGGTTGTTTTTTTTAAAGTTAAAATTCTACTGAATAAAAAAAAAAAAATCTGAGTATATAACTGTTTTAAACAATGTAACAAATACACATGAAAGCTCTGAGGCCCTACACTGTGAAAGGCCAAGTATGAATGTGCCTTTGAGTAAGTTTATCTTTATTGTCTTTGCTTAGTGTCGTATATTATTATGATTATTATTTAAAAAAAAATTTTTTTTTCATTTTAGATTATCACTCAGGATTCATGCCACTAGTTTTTGTGAGCTTTTTTATATTCACTTGCATGTCTGCTTTTGGGTGGGTTTTTCTTTTTTTTGTTTGTTTGTTTGTTTGTTTGTTTGTTTTTTGGGGGGGTGTTCGTTTGTTAGATTTTTTTTTTTTTTTTAATCCATTCAAATTGATTTGCTTCTCACATTTCAGACAACAAGCCAGGCCAGAGAGGGACAGAAAGAAATAAAGAAAAGAAAGGACGATTGGCCTTTTGCATAAAAATGCTGAATCACAGGTATGATGTGGTTGTTGGTATGAAGCCGTAATATCTGTAATAATAACCAACCACAATGTTCTTCTTATATGTCAATATTTTATAAAGGATCACCAAACCCATCAGTAGTACTCATCAGGACATGTTATTGACATAAGTCATACTTAATCTCATGAACCTCTCTCTATAGATATTTTCACTAACTGAGCACTATAATGTAGTCTAAACCTATCTGACCTTGTGTCAAGGACATATTTTTGCTTGTCTGGAGTTTTAATCTCCTAACGGCATATTGCTCAGATTTCTCCTTCTCTCTCTCTCTCTTTCTCTCTCTCTCTCTCTCTCTCTCTCTTCTCCCTTGTCACTCCAAAACACACAGTCAGTAAAGCTCTAGTGGAGATATTTACCTTAACACTGGCTTGGAATAATTTTATCAGGCCTAAACGCAGAAGAAAGAGGGACGTTTTCATTCCCATCGTCGGATCCTTTAACACAGGGCTTTTACAGAGGGGTCGGCTTGCGACGCCTCAGAGCAACAAACCCAGAATAACCACCTTTTTTTCTGCCAGTTGGTACTTTTTTTTTTTTTTTTTTTTTCCATAAGAAAATGAAATCCAGCATAATTTTAGAGCGCAGCCTCAGAGGAGTGAAACTGCTGGAAATTCTTGGGGCTGATTTTTGTTAAGAGCCTTTATGCAAACCATCCCCCTCATTTTCTTGCTGAAGACAGGATGAAGGAGAGAGAAAAAAAATGCATGAGCTCTTCATTTCTCAGAGACAGACAGAGAGATTTCACCAGGCTTTTATTGAGGTAATGGACATTATAATGCAGGGGAAATATTTCAAGTGTATGCTTTTTAAATGATTATATTTATTTAAGAAACATTTTATAACATTTGCATATATGACCATGTCCTAATTTACAAGTATTTGCAAAACAAACATGACTATTTCTTCTTCAATTACATTTTCAGACCCTACTTGACCTATTTCCCCCCAAAAAAACTCCACCAGGATGAATCATTACTTATGAATATATTTGTTTCTTAGTTTGAAACTCTCCTTTGGGCAAGTTTGGGGCAAAAAGAATAAATAAAAAACATGCTGCTGTTTTAATGGCTGCTTAGCTGTTGTCTTTTATTTCCCCAAAATGGCGGCGTCTTTTAACAGCAGCAGGAAGAAGAAGAAGAAGAAGCAGCTGATCCGCCATTTCTGGGCGAGCCACACTCAGACACTTCTTTACTAAATAGTATGTGAAAACGACTCCACTTCAACTACATCGATTATGTTTATTATCGTCACCATTTCGACGAATAAACACGACCAGGCTTTATTTAATCACACACTACCGCAGTAAATAGGATGTGAAAGTAACAAGCGACCTGAGGTTTGGACACAATGTATCCCCGGGTAGTGTGCACGCGCTGGAACGTAGCCATGGTGACCTACGACAGCCAATAGAGGAGCAGCAGCAGCAGGAACCAGACTGTCGGGTTTCCATTTCAAGCGCAGGCAGTTTGTTTTCAGTGGGATTTTTCTTCTACTACTACAATTTTATTTGTTAAGGGTTTAATAATCTGTAAGGTTTGGAAACAAAATGACGGGTTTTAACCATATAAGGACAAAAAACTCGTTTAAATTTTCAGTCTCAAGACAAGACAGGCATTTGCTCGTCTCGTGTTCTCTAACCCCACCTTCGAGAATGTTCCACACAGTAACTCGATACAGGACCAGGGCTTGCAGAGTAAACAAGAAGCTGAGAGAGAGAGAGAGAGAGAGAGAGGGAAAGAAAGAAAGAATGGACATTTTGTTCTATGCTTTTTGAACACACGTGATATGTCTGCGAATAGTGAGTGGTATATGATATAGATCTACGTGTATAATGATTGTCTTTCCCCATTTTGTATAATTATTTAATTCTGCTAATAGTACACAGTGTAGTGCATGTAGTTTCCAAGGTAACTGTTTGTTTGTTTGTTTCCTCTGCACCTAGATTGGGCTCATTACACCAAACTAGTGACATTTTCAGTCCCTTTCATGGGCTCAAATATTTAGCAATAACCCCAAATGGTGATAAATCTGGAGTCCTACCAAGGTTTCATCTTACTAGAAAGAAACCTTGATATGAGCCCTGATTTAAAAGGTAGATCAGGTGAAAAGTGGGTGTTGGGATTTAGAGTAGGATTGGATATAAAAGATAGTGTACTAGTGGAGGGGAAAGTTATTTATGGCTCAGGCAAAAAAAAAAAAAAAAATCCATGAGAAGCCACATCGAATATCAGAATATTGGCGTACTTAAGCAGTATGATGAATAAATGCGAGCATGAACATTGATGCAGCACACCAAAAAGAAAAAAGAAAAAAAAAGCTTGGAATACCATGCAGTTGGTTTAACCTCCCATCATAAGCAGGAATAAAAATGGGAGCAGCCTGGAGGGTGGAGGGCACACGCAGCTCCGTCAGAAGTGCTTTTGTCTGGTTCTATTTTAAACACCGAGAGGGACGGACAGAGAGAAACCCTGCTGTCAAGAAAAACTGGTATCATGCACACCGGATCCATAACGAAGATGATCATCATTTGAATAGGTATCTGTTAGGCCATGTTTGTGAGTCGACTCCGACAGACACCACGGCTGATTTAGGAACTAATCAATGTTGGCTGGTTAAAGGTCTGCAGATGTGGAGATTTTCCAACGGCGTTTAGGGTTCAAAGGTTAGATTATATACAGATAAACCGATGAAGGCATGACTACAGGGTTTCCACACAGTGTTTCTATTTAAATATAGCATTTTGAAATGTAAGTACTCTATTGAGACTTGCTTCAAAAGTGCTTGAATGAGAGACGATTCCTATGGAAATTATATTCTTTTCTATCTCTAGGTTTCTGTCATTTATATAATCATGATTGTCTGAAGTATTTGTTTCAAATGTGGAAATATTTTATAATCCTATGGAAATCTAAGTAGAAAATAATTTATATATTGTTATTTTTTTCCCCCATTAAAGGTGGTCTCTTAATCCCCCCCATGGTTATCTGTCTATCTACTGAGAGATCGACACATTGATAGATATAAGACCAGTTATTACAAAACAATTCCTTGAATTTAATTATAAAGTTAATTTTAACATGTGAATTGATGTAGATTAATTAAGAGGAAATGGATCATTAATAGTCTATACTTCATAATTATACAATTCTGTATTTTTATTATTTCAATAATATAAGCATCATATACACGTATGTAAAAAAAAAAAAAAAAAAAAAAAAACAACAACCCAAAAACATTTCTATAGTTTCATGTTTTTCTGTATTCTGCAGAATATTTAAGGCCCATAGTCTTGTCCATCTTTTGTTCTGCCCTTATTCTCTCTCTCTTTCTCGCTCTCTCGCTCTCACTCAATCACTCACTCATGGGTCTTACTGTCTGTTGAGTTAATCGTTTACAGATTCCTTTGTTCTATGTTATAATTCACAAACAAAACACTAGTGTTGCGAGTGTGCCTGTGTGTGGGTGTTGTAACAGGATATGACTCACATGGAGAATGAAAGGAGAAAATCTGGTTTTGCTGTTTGCACAAGACATCAGGAGATGTGTCTTTCATATGCCGTGTCATTAAAGGCTGTTCCATTTATTAGAGTGTTCCGAATACTCCAATGAAATGCAGCCTGGTTTTTTTTTTTTTTTATGAGCGTTCCCTAAGTATGTACTATATCACAATCTAAAAATGAGAAGAAGAAGAAATAAAACAGTAGCAATTATGATACATGTCTAATGGTCTGATGAGATATGCGTTGATGAGAAACAATGAGCTACTTGTATTCAGAGGATTGCATGGGGACGGAGGTTTGTTGTGACATCGCATGGTGTACGGATTGATTTATTTGTTTATTTATTCTCGTCTTGCCAAATACTGAGAAAGCTTACTGACGAGTAAAGCTGTGTATCTTGGGTGCAGAATACAGCCAGCACTACTGGGTGTAGCTACATTTACATCACATTTACATTTACTTCATTTGGCTGATGCTTTGATCCAAAGTGACTTATCATTGAGAAAGGTTCTTGGTGAGCATAAGAGTGTTTTCGGACTCAACACTGGCAGCTCAGTGATTCGAGGATTCGCACTCATGATCTATCTGTAGACCAATCACTGAGCTTCTGAGCCACTGCTGTACAGAAATATGCAGAATAAGCAAGTTGTTTCAGTGCTACTAGAATCATGAAAAAAAAAAGCAGTTTATCCAGAACACACACACACACAGCAGATGGCTTTAAAATGACAGGCTCCAAAACCTCAAACTGCTTCTTAAATACTTATGGCACAGAGTTAACTTTAGTGAAATGGAACAGATACTTTTTTCTTCTGTAATAAAAGCACTATTTCCCATTTTGTCAGCTCACGTTTCACTCTTAATGGTAAAAAAAACAAGATCTGGGATTTTGGGAGGAAAATAAAAAGTTGTAAAATAATTTAAGCCAGGCTTAGAGCTCTTTACTCTTGACACACCGTATTACTGGTCTCTTGTATCTTTTCTTTCCTATAAAGTTCTAAGTTTTGCTTTATTACATGTGTATATAGCAGTGTAAATACTTAGGTGCATTATAATTATTTTAATGTTCTAATTCTAGATATTGGTGTTTCCTGTATGTATCTTTATATACATAATAAAGTATAAAGTACCTTTCACACTGTGGCGTACTCCTTTCAGTCCCTTATCTGGGTCGATTTTCATTTTAGAAGGCCAACTCTGTTCAATTTGTCCCCATTATGGTGCCTGTGTCCAGGAGGGTGTGGCTTTCCTTAGGATTGGATGAATATCATTAAAAATAGAGTACATGACAGTGGGTACATGTACCTGAAAGACAGTATATGCTGTTTTACTGTGCCATCAGATTTCTTTTTAGAAATTAAATTACCAGCAATCACAAAAACTACTGCATTTTAATACAGTGTACTTGTGATGTCATCTGTGACACGTAGAACCTTTCTATTTAACAGTAGAAAAAAGTCCAGACCTTCAGCACACAAGGCAAAGCAAAAAACTCCAGACCAAAGACTGGCGTTAATGTAAGTAAAGTACTGTCTGCAATCACCGTGAATAAACAAACAAACAAACGAAAAAACCTTCAGCATGCGATCGTGTGTCAGCTGTAATCAGCATCATCAGTACATAACTAGAAGTGGTGGTGCACATATATACAAAGCTGTAGGAGAGCCTTCCTGTTATTACATACAATTACCTCACTGTTCTACATTTTATGAGATTTTACATCATTACATTGTATAATCATGTCATAAATATATTTCATTCAATTCTAAGTTAAATAGAATTGATTGAAATATATTTATGATGGCTAAATTAAAACCATCTGACTAATATTGTATTGTCGGGGTATGGATTCAATCCATAGGTGGCACCGTTCGCAGTAGATCCTTTATGTTGTGAGGTACGGTCTCCATGGCTTGACTGAGATCTGGGGAATTTGCTGGCCAAGTTAACACCTTGAACTCTGTCATGTTTATTAAACCATTGCTAAACTATTTTGCACTGTGGCCCAGTGCATGCGGCCGCTGCCATTAGGGAATGCCGGTGCCATGACAAGGTGTACTTGGTCTGCAGCAATGTTTTACGTGGGTGATACATGTCAAAGTAACATCCTCATTACTGCCAGGACCAGAATTCTTCCGGCAGAACATTACAGAGCATCACACATCCTCCACTGGCTAGCCACCTTCTCACAGTATATCCTGGCACCATGTCTTCCACATGTAAGTGATGCAGCTGTCCACATGATGTCAATGAATAAATGTTTCATTACACCAATCCACCTTCTCCCATTGCTCCATGATCCAGTTCTAATGCTCATAAGCAGACAAGGGTCAGCATGGGTACTTTCTTGGGCCTCCTTTGGTATGTAGCTACTAACCAAACAGAGAGCATCCAACAAGACTTGCCATTTTGGAGATTCCCTGATCCAGTTGTCTAGCCTTCATTATTGTCCCTTGTCACATTTGTTCAGATCCTTATGCTTGTCCATTTTTCCTTCTTCCAACACATCAATTTCAAGAAGTGAATGTTCACTTGCTGCCTAATAAATTGTCTTAAGACTATAACGGGATAATCGTTGTTAACTTGGATTTACACTGGGACCACGATGTCCACGATCTTCACATTTTAAAAAAGCATGGAGCGCCACAATTTATGAGCACGCTTGGAGCACGATTGGGGAATAAAAAGGAGGCAGAGTGTATCCAAGAGATGAAACTTGAAGGAATCATATTTCCAAGTTCATCAAGATTCACTGCGATGGTGCATCAAGGTCTGTTACTGTTTCCATATTCTATCACAATTGGTATCAAATTGTAATAAATAGTAATGGTCATGGCAAAATTTTTGACCGTCACAAATTTTGCCAGGATTATCATGATTCCACCAAGTTCCCTCAATATCATCATGATTTGATCCCACGACCCCACCGCCCCACGCTCATTACGATTCTCTCAAATCGTGTTCGTGGTGGATATCGTGGCCCCAGTGTGTAAACTTAGGCTTACTCCTTTCACTTTTCATTGTTCAGTGTTACACTCATTCAGTGTAGATACACTTGTGGTCAGAAGTTTTATACGCTCATCATGGACGTGATTTCTTTGAATTGTTCTTTTGCTGGGGCACACTAATTATACAGCATACATCTTTAACAGGAAAAAACAAGAGTTTGGTGCACAAGTTGTAATTCATTTTCAGTTTAAACTCTACATGATGTAAAAATCATACATACAAAATAAAAAAATACATACATACACCTACTTAGATTATTAATGAATGATTATTAGGACTTCGGTGGTCCTAAAATGGGCAGTGCGGTAAGCACTTTTGCCTCACACTCCAGGCTAAGATGACTGCTGATCTCCGTGTTAGCTCTGTGATAGACTGCTGACCTGTTCAGGGGGTACCCTGCCTACAGCCCTGCCTCACACCTCAACGACTACAGTCAGTGTCTAACTAACAGGTATATGTTCATCATTCATGTGAGAGGAAATAACTCTCCACACTATAAACAAAGCAATGTTTGCTTATCATTTTCACACAGCTCTCTCCTGCCCATCACAGATGGTTTCATATGGCTACATTTAATCAAGGATATGGCTTATAAAAAGCTGACACTGTTATCGTTAGCCCTTGGTCTGTTGCTTGTGCAAGAAATCAGGAAGCAGCAGAGGTGGAAAATAAGGAGAAGTTGCACAAAATGAGTGGTCTCTGTGTTTGTTTGCTTTCATTTTATCCAACAATCTTCTCAATATCTCATTCATTAACCTGAACAGCCAAATATATTGATTTGTTTTGCAGAGTGACTTGCAGCCAAATATGTTGAATCGGCTAAAAATGAGCTATCAGTGATCAGGCTAATGCCAACGCACCAAAAAAATCTAAGGTGACAGACTTGGCTAATTGTTGGCTTGGTGTGTCCCAGGATTTACATGTGTTGCCACACAACGCTTCAAGAGACTCAAATCTGGGCTTTAGCTAGGCCATTACATACTCCATTTCTTTGTTTCTGAGCCATTCCTTAGAAGCTGAGGATAATAATCCTGTTGAGAGGCAGAACTCTCTACTTATTAATTTCTACTTACAGAGAGACAGCCTCACGTTATCTTCAAGCACTTTTTGATATGATGCAGAATTCATTGTTGGATCAATAAATGCAACCTGCTCAGTCCCCGAGGCAGCATAGCAACCCTAAACCATAACATTTTCTCCATCGTCCTTCACAGTTGATATAAGGGTCTTCTCCTCTTCACATATGTACAGTAACTATGCAACTATTTCAAAATGCATGGTCTGTGTCTACAGGGTTACTGATGATCTTGCTCTTATTTTATTTTTGTGGAAAATATTTTTTTCTGCCGGTACAGCGAGTCCTGGACAAATTGGCATTCATTTGAAGTCCATACCAGTTGTAGACCACTTTTCTTACAGTGGAAGTTTTGATTTAAAATAATTTAGAGATTTTTAAAATCCTTTGCCAGACACTTTAAATCTTGGCATGATGACACCACATAGTTCAGTAGCAATGAGAACACTAAGCCCTTGCTCTTCTTTTTCTTCTTCTTCTTGCTTTGGCTGTTCCCATTATGGGTCACCACAGCATATCATCCTTGAAAGACTGAATCCACATGTTTGATTTGGCATAGGTTTTATGACAAATGCTATTCTTGATGCAGTCCTTCCCATTTACCCAGGCTTGGGATGGGCATACTCCGGTGGCTGGAACACTAGACCCTGGATGTTAGATTTAAGTAAGATCCAGTGGTTATCACGTCTGCCTCCCAGCAAGAGGGCCTGGGTTAAATTTCCGGGCTGGGCATTTCTGTGTGGAGTTTACATATTCTCCCTGTGCTTGTGTGGGTTTCCTCCGGGTACTCTGGTTTCCTCCCACAGTCCAAAAACATTCACAGTAGGCTAATTGGCTGTTCCAAATCGCCCCTGGGTGTGAGTATGAATGGTTGTGTGAGTGTTGGCCCTGCAATGGCCTGGCGAGCAGTCCAGGGTGTACCCTGCTCTTGCCCAGAGTAGGCTGAGATGGGTGCCAGCCTCCCAGCAACCTGGCTTAATGAGTGGATGATGAAGATAGGTTCCACCTGCAGGAGGTGCAAAACAGTGGCACCTAAGGAACACCTGAATCAAATTTGAATGGATTTGAAGGTGTGAAACATGTGAGGCTGTACTTTCTTCTATGTAGCTGGTCTTTTTTTATTTATGTAAATGATAAAAATTAAATTTGCAACCACTATCAAAAAAGGTAAAATTTTGCTTGTTCAAATGTATTTCCATGGGATGTACCTACTTTTAAACATCTCTTTTAAGCCCGCTCTCTCTCTATCATTCATTTTCTGAACCGCTTAATCCAAATTAGGGTCACGGGGAGGCTGCCGGCCAGCTCAGAGGGCAGAGTACACCATGTCAGGTGGTCGTAGGGCAGAAACACGCTGATGCAAACTTTCTTGACGAAAATCAGCAATGGTTCTTTTACATGCCTCTCACCACAGACATTGAAAGAAATGGCCAGCCTGTGATAACCGGTTAGTTAATCCCGTTATTAGTGGGGCTTGAACCCCCGCCCTTGGGATTAGTAGCAGCACCCTACCACCAGGCCACCACTCCCCTATATATATATATATACATACATGGAGAGAGAGAGAGAGAGAATGGCGCATATATATAATATATATATATATGTGTGTGTGTGTGTGTGTGTGTGTGTCACCCAGTCTGGCAAAATGAGTCACAGTGACCAAAAATTCTAATTGAGTTAGCCATACCATATATGTATGTATGTATGTATGTATGTAGGTATGCTTACTTAAATATGTACAAACACACGTGCCCAAATGAAAAGAGTGAGAGCAGAACATTAAGGCATTTTTGTCTGATTAGTGTGTGGATGACTTATGGGTGTGATCCTGAAACTGCTCTGCTCTCATGTGGTGAAGGAGTGTTAGTGCACACACACACACACACACACACACACACACACACACGTTCATTCAGTTCAAAGTTAGGTGGGTAAAGCCTGTGCTTTTTGGAGGAAGTGGAGAACTTGTGGTGTGACATATCAGAGCCGGCTGTGTGAGTGTGTCCTCATGGTTCTGCTGGTCCAAAGACTGACATGACGCAGGACAGCTCTGCTAACGGACAGCAGCTGAAGATTGTGATCGTAGGGGATGGAGGCTGTGGGAAAACATCCCTGCTGATGGTGTATGCTAAAGGAGATTTCCCTGAGGTGAAAACAACACATACTTTTTACCATAATTTTCATAATATTTTTCACATATTTTTTTATAAGTGATATAAGTGATATAAATATATGATTTTTAAAAAATTATAACTAAATAATAATTATAAATAAATATACAGTATATAGCTAAGTCTGATTTAAAAGTTGTAGCAGTGTGTTCTGTCAAGCTGATACTGGCAAATTAAAAATTAAAAATAAAAATGGAGCAGGCTAACGTTAGAAACGCTACAAACTAAAACAAATCTACATTCAATTATACTTATGATTAATCTGTTAATTTGTTTAAAAAATATAAATAATAATAATAATCAAATTCAAAATTTTCCTGCCCAACAATTTCATATTGTTATCATCTTAACTTAACGGAGCCATCAATATATGGTTGGTTGTGAAATAATTATTTACAAGATACTTGATTTAGTGACAGTAACGCTCCATGACTGTTAAACTGGCTAGCTAATGGCTTCATTAGTGACAATACTGTGTCTCAGTGTCACATATAGGTTAAACATTAAGATGCAATGAACAGACCAACATGCTAATACATTCCCTTTATTACTAGCAAGGTAAGTTTTCCAACAGTGAAATTGGAAAAAAGATTGAATAAATACAGGCTTCATGAAGTCACAGTGAGGCTGAACACAATTACGACATTGTAACATAAATGAAAATGACCATGGAAAACAATAGACCATGTCATTGGTATATAAATTTCAAATGCCAAATATGTAACTGTAGAAAGGGAAGTAATTGTAAGGGAGTAAAGTACCTAATGATAGTAATGCCAATATGATTGGAAGGGATGTACAAATCCCTAAAAACTCTCACCCATCTAAAGGTTTGCTCAGTGTAAAACAAATTAATGAAAATGGACCCGTTACCAAAATAAAAAAAGAGAATGAACTTGACTTCGGCTTGCTAGGTGTAAATCATATATCCTGTCTTAGTGGATATTTATGACTAGCTGGTACAACTAGGGAAGGTACACAAATTTCTAGGCCCTGCACCAGAATCTGTAGCCTCCTTCCCATCTCAGCGTAATGTATTATTTTTAATTTTAGGGCCCTAAAGCCCCCCCTTTATCTAAGAAACTCTAGTCATCCAGCTCTTTATTTCTATCCCGTTTCTGCAATGACAACCAGATTTGAATTCAAAGGAAGGAAACACTTGCATAACACCTCAGGGTGATTTACACATCAACATTCACACACCCAATAAGCATAAGCGTAAAGGTAAATACTCATAAATGCCTCCATTTTGTCCTATGCATGTAGTTTCGTTATCTTGTAAAGGTTGCTGTAGGTTTTCAGTACACACACTAATGCCATTATACTAGAGCTATTGTGTGTACACATGCACATAGTATCTTCAATACTGCCTTTGTTCACACTTGCCTGTCCTTCGATAATAAGTAATTGTTATAATCATAATTAAATTTACTAGCAATTTCAATAAAGGGTTATTATTCTTGCTTTGAACTTTGAGCACAGGAAGTGGTTTAAAAACAGGAGGTGGTTCAGACAACCCGCCTACCCTCACCCCCCAACACACACACACACACACACACACACACACACACACACACACACACACACACACACGCACGCACACACAAAACTTTTTTTAGAACTGCATTTTGATTGGTCAACAAAAAGATTTTCCCTTCAGTTATTAAATGTATGTTTAAATTCATTTGACAATTTTTGCTTTTTTTTAAATGTTATTTTATGCCTGTATAAGGTCACATTAGAACACTGATCATTTGTACTGTGCATATATTTTAAACAGGGCAATGACACTGGTAAAGCAGGTAATGATACCTTACAGCTCTCTGATTTGATCCTGAGCTCAGGCTTTGCATGTTCTCCTCATGTCTTTGTGTGCTTTCCTCGGGGGTTCTTTGGTTTCCTCCCAAACCATGTAGGGGAATTGCCTACTCTAAATTGCCCCAGGTGTGAATGAGTGTGTCATGTGCGTGAAGAAGTATAGTTTATTCCTGTCTTGCTCCTATTTTTTATTTTCCCCAACCTTGACCTGGATAAAATGCTTACTGAACAAAACATACAAAACATTAAGAGAATATTTAAACACTATGTTTATAAGAGTCTTTGATTGGAAGAAGTATGTAGGAGAAATGGCATCTTTTGGGGTAGCGAGATGTTCATTAGTTGGCATTCATGGCATGACACACAATCAGGTGCCCAGGTGGTAGAAACCGACTATTAAACAGTTCTGCATTTTATCCTGTCATTTACACCCTGCATGATTTTAAATATTAAATAATTGTATTCATACTGGTGTTGTTGTTTTTCAGACTTATGCTCCATCAGTTTTTGAAAAGTACATGACGACAGTGAAACATGGTGGGAAAGAGATTCAGCTGAATCTGTATGACACAGCAGGTATATATATATATATATACACACACACACACACACCCGCCCATTCTTTATAGTACATTCCTAAGTGTTTAACACAGGACAGAAAAGGGGATCTTACACACCCACCCACCCACCCACCCACCCACCCACCCACACACACACACACACACACA
>JAQMYF010000026.1:34725449-34738308 GCA_030014195.1 Neosilurus mollespiculum | reverse complement strand
TCTCTTTCTCTCTCTCTCTCTCTCTCTCTCTCTCTCTCTCTCTCTCTCTGTGTGTGTGTGTGTGTGTGTGTGTGTGTTGTCAGGTCAGGATGATTATGACCGGTTGAGACCGCTCTCCTATCAAGATGCAAACCTCATCCTTGTGTGTTACGATGTCACAAACCCAACCAGCTACGACAACGTACTAATTAAGGTACATTTACAAGCAACATGTATTTCTTGTTAAAATCTACTATAGTTGAAAGTGCTATCCTGACAAAATTAAATCTTGAGCCAAATTGTAAATATAAATCAACTTGTATAATGTAAATGCCTAGAGAAGAAATTTTGCTCTCGATTTTTTAAAAATTATTCCACACCCATTGAATATGAGCAATCATGTACTCTGATTGGCTCATCTACTGCTAGGATATTAGCTCATGTACTATTAGTACAGAACAACAAAATGGCCATGAAGCAGTTTGCTAAAACTACTGTACTTGAAAACTTGAACAGCACTTGAACTTGAAAGTTATTTTAAAAGGCATAAAATTTGGAATAAAGGTAGGTTTAAAGGTAGGAATGTATATTTTATAATTTTCAAGAATTATCATTTTTATTGGGTGGCATAGTGGATGCATGTCCACCTCACAGAAAGAAGGTCCTGGGTTTGAGTCCTGGCCTTGGGCATTTCTATGGTCATGTTCTCCTTTGGTTGTGTGGGTTTTCTCCAGGTACTCTGGTTTCCTCCCACAGTCCAAATACATGCTCATTAGGCTACTCCAAATTGACCCTAGGTGTGATTGTGGGTGTGAATGGTCGTTTGCCCTGCAATGGTTTGGTGAGCTGTTCAGGGTGTACACCACCTTCGCCCAGAGTCGGCTGAGATGAGTGAGGCTCCAACCTTGCCCACCACCCTAGTTAAATAAAGCGGCTCGGCAGATGAGTGACAGATGATTATTATTATCTAATTAGAAAAATTGTTGTTGGCAGGCGTTGCGATCAATTTGCCAGTTTGTTCAGGTTTATTTAGCAGATGGGATGTGTAGCACTCAAAGCACAATGTATATAAAGTATATAAAGCTGATCACATTTCCAATGAGTGTGTGTGTGTGTGTGTGTGTGTGTGTGTGTGTGTGTGTGTGTGTGCGCGCTCAGTGGTATCCAGAAGTGAATCATTTCTGCCGCGATGTCCCCGTGATTCTGATTGGCTGTAAAACAGATTTACGAAAGGACAAAGAGAAGATGAGGAAGCTGCGAGCTCTTGACCTGGAACCAATCACCTACATCAAGGTGAGTGATGACATCCTGCTGACATCATTCACCAAAACACCATAACACATGTTGCAAAAGAGACAGATACAAATAAGTAGACAGGCGTAATTGTTGAGGTTAATTGGTTTCTTGTGTCTCATAGTGTATGCAGTAGACTGATGTAATGATGTATTTTTGTGTTCAGTATAATGGGTCCCTATGTGTAATGGTGTAATATGGTGTTCAGTATAATGTGTCCCTGTGTGTTGTGGTGTATTATGGTGTTCAGTATAATGTGTCCCTGTGTGTTGTGATATATAATGGTGTTCAGTATAATGTGTCCCTGTGTGTTGTGATGTATTATGGTGTTCAGTATAATGTGTCCCTGTGTGTTATGGTATATTATGGTGTTCAGTATAATGTGTCCCTGTGTGTTGTGATGTATTATGGTGTTCAGTATAATGTGTCCCTGTGTGTTATGGTATATTATGGTGTTCAGTATAATGTGTCCCTGTGTGTTATGGTGTATTATGGTGTTCAGTATAATGTGTCCCTGTGTGTTGTGGTATATTATGGTGTTCAGTATAATGTGTCCCTGTGTGTTGTGGTGTATTATGGTGTTCAGTATAATGTGTCACTGTATGTTATGGTGTATTATGGTGTTCAGTATAATGTGCCCGTGTGTAAATTAACATGCGTGGAGAAAATTCTTTCTTCTACCACACCCTCTCATCTAATAACTACTACAGTCATGTCAACCACAAAATGGGTTAAGACATGCTTTTTTCAGCATTAAACAATTGCTAAATTATCAGCAGTATTTATGTACCTTTCTCACCAAAATTTTGCTGTCAGAAACACCTACAAATACCTACAATAAAGGACAAGAAGGCCTTAGGTTTGTGCCTTGGTCTCCCCTTGTTTGCATGAATACTAGGTAACCTAGGTGTGCGTGTGAATTGTTGTGCGTGTGTTGGCTCTGCGATAGACTGGGGAGCTCAGTCCACTGAAATAGGCTCCAGCCTCCTCACGCCCAGAGTAGTGTGTTATGGTGTTTAGTAGAATGGTTCAGGGTGTTATATGGTCTTCAGTATACTGATTCACTGTATATTATGGTGTTCAATAGAATTAATTCCCTTTATTTTGCTGTGTACAGGGAGAGGAGACGCAGAGGCAGATGAATGCTACACTCTACCTAGAATGTTCGGCTAAACACCGTGAGAATGTAGAGGACGTTTTTAAAGAAGCCACTAAGCTGGCATTGGATCACAGTCGCAAATCACGGCAGGCCCGTAGGAAGCGGAGGAAGTGCCATATAATGTAATTACAACAAGAATGTTATTTAGTTTATTTAGCTTTTTAAAATCTGAATGACTGTATAAAGACCAAGAATTGTATTATTATTATTATTATTATTATTAATAATATAATTTATATTATTGTAATACATTATTATACTGTAATACATAGTTTATTATAACGGAGGTTAGAAGGTAAGAAGATATGCTGCTATTGGCTTATTAAATGCATATTAAATATCAACTGTCCTTTAAGATGCTAGCTCTTACATCACAGAAATGAAATACACAATGTCTGGAGCTTCCCATCTTACATTATGATCATTATGTAGGACTTGAGAGGTCTAGGTGTGTTAATGAAGTCTTGCATGTAATATCTTCATGATAACCAACATAGAGAAAGCACATCATTCTAATGGCTCAGTGCAATCAGTCCTCTTTGGACATAAAAAAAAAAAGTTGATACAAAATAAGCATCTGAAGGGAAGTGGATGAGGGAACACAGGACAGGTCTATCAGGTTAATGTGGTTCTGTTTAATTCTGGCACAGCTGGTGTGATGTTGAATCACTCACTGCACTGTCATTCAACACTGACACCACCCTGCACTGCCTCAGATAGTTTTATATTTCTCTTTAGATGTGCAGCACCCCCATGTGGGTAATTACTGTAATGTCTGGCCAATCAGAAACCAAAAATTCATCATGTGACTTCACATCTTCATAAATACATATACATACATATCTACATACATACACACACACACACACACACATATATATATATAGTGTATTTTTAAAAAGTTTAATGGTGTAATAAGATTATGATATAGTAATAAACAGCTTGGTATATAAAAATATTTATAGCAAACCAGTTAATAAGCCGTCAAGTTTTAGGTTTATATACACACATATATAAAACACAAAGCTGAAATTTTTTATTAGACCATAATTTTATTGTTATCTAATTATCATTAAACCATTAAACTTAAAATAAAAAAAAATATATACAATTATTGTTTGACTGGTTTATAATAAACATTTTGATACACAAAGTTGTTTATTATTAGATCTTATAATTATTGACAAAAATTTTAAACAATTTTGACAATGTGCTTTTCATTTGTTAATAGTTTTATACACAAAACTGTTTATCATCAATATATTTTAATTATCTAATTATTACTTTTAATTTACTTTAAAAAAAAATTTTAAAACAATATTGATAACCTAGTGTTCGGTTTATTATATTTTCATACACACATCTGTTTATTATTATTAAAATTTTCTCTTTTACTAAATTACTTACCTTTAATTCATGATTTATGTTATTAAAATAGACTTTAAACTTTATTCCAGGATAAACCGTTTTTTAAAATTTTGTCTACCTTTTTAAAATCAACTTTAGCCCACTGCATGTTTATCAAACATTCCTTTTTACAAGTATCGCATTTTTAGTTGTATTATCAGGTGTAATATACTTAAAACTAACATTCTGACCGAACAACAGTGAGACGTAACAGGGGCAAGTGTGAATATACAGAACAGATCATAGTCTCAAAGTGAATACTTTACAGTTAAATACTTTAAAAACAAAACACTTATTGAAACGATGGCTCGCTGTTTAAGATCAAACAGGTAGTGCAATAGAGTGTAACATTAGCTACGAATACTTCTAATGATAACATTAGCTTTCTAAAAACTATGAATTGGATTCAAACTATCATAATAGATTAAATTCAGTATTCCATATAAACTTCTCTGAGCTGAAGAAGAGAAACATGATAATAAAGTCACATTATTAAGTTTGTGGATTGAATTTGTTGACCCAGTGATGCCAAGAAGTAAAAAAATTAATTACAAGAATGTGTGTGTGTGTGTAAACAGAGGCGCAGGAAACAGGGTTTTTTTATTCAGCATTGTTTAATCAATAGCATATTTGAGATCCCTTTTCCTCCCCGTCCCTTTGTGAATCACTGATCACGTGTGCGTCTCCAGCAGCAAACTCACGCGTCAACATTCACACCGACCACAGTAAAAAATATTTCACCTTCGTGTGAAAATCAACGAAATGTCCATCACCTAAAACAGCCGAGAGACACCTAACAGTACAAAGAGGACTATGATACAGCCACTCACTCTTCTTTCACCCGTAGTCTCTGTAGTGATGTTCCCATAACAACCAGTCCTGAGCTGATCCTCAGGAAGCATTGGTTCAGTTGTCTTTCTGCTGCTTCTTCTTCCGGTTGTTCTTCTGCACCTTCTGATGGACCACCTTGAGTGTGGTAAGGAAATTGCCCAGGAATAGTACCAGGAACGTCAAAGCCAGCATGAACACCTGCAGCATGCAACATTCAGACAAATGTGTCACAGGTCAGGGGAGTGTGCAGATGTGTGTTGCGTATGATACATGTGTGTGTGTTTACCTGCCACTCTTTACAGTCATCCCGTGCAGTAAGTTTAAACAGAGTCACTGCATTGTACAGCTGCCAAAACTATGCAACACAACACACATGTCAGTATCTTTGCCCAAATACATAGGAATTACTGACACACAACAGTATTTCTGCCCTCTCTGCCTTTTCAGATTTAGTGACTGTACTGTATGAAGATATTAAGCCAAAAACAGTTAATGTTATCTGGAGCAATACTATTAATATTAGCATTAATAATAATGATGATGATAATAATAACAACAGTATACTACTCTTTAAACTTACATGCCCAAAGAACAGGAATGGCAATAGGAAGGTCAGTCCTCTCCACATCCATGACTGGAAACCCTCTAAAACACAAAGAACCAAGACGCCCAATTTATAGGGTGTTGCATACACTGCCCGACCAAAACATTCACACACACGAATACGTTGTTCTGCCTTTATCCTTGCTTACAGCACATAAATCATCATGGCATTGTTTCAACAAACTTAAGCAACATAACATTTATTTCCATCCAGTGTCGGGTTCATTTCTCACCGACGTCTTGAATCGATGAGGGAAAAACTGAACCACTCCACTCCATAAAGTCTTCTCCAGCACATCCCGGAAACTTTCAATAGGGGTAAGGTCAGGACTCTGGGGTGCCAATACATATGTGATTCCTCGTGCTCCCAGAACCACTCGCTCATTATATATCCGTGCCATCAGTGAAGAAAAAGTCCATTGATATGATAACCTGCTCATTCAGCTCATCAGCTAACTTCATTTTATTGCCACATTAATACTGCTGAGCCTGGACCGGACCAACTGGAGCATCGATGCCGTGAGATTACATTCTGAGATCAAGGCAGAATGTACTTGAAAATACTACAGTGAAAATATTACAGTGTGGCCGGGTAGTGTATAAGCAGCAACATCCAGCTAAAATGTTGGACACCTGACTTTCATTTGGATGTCCCCAAAATGTTACCTAAAAGTGAATATTTGTATAGAACTGTATTTTTTGTATATTGTACCACAGCAACTTCCCTTCACTGGAACCAACAGATCCAAACCTGTTCCAGCAGGACAGCTCTCTGTACACAAAGTGAGCTCCATGAAGACATTCATTCACTGATCCGCTTAATCCGCTTAGGGATGTGGGAGGGCTGGAGAGGCTTAGAGTTGGTCCATCACAGGGCCAAAACACACACAACCATTCACACTCACACCTAGGGGCAATTTGGAACAGCCGATTAGTCTATTGTGCATGTCTTTGGACTGCGGGAGGAAACCCACGTAAGCACAAGGAGAGGAAACACCAAACGGAAACGCTGAAGACTCGAGCCCTGGACCTTCTTGCTGTGAGGCGGACATGTTAACCACTATGCCCGCCACCGAGCTTCCCTCTATTAAGACACGTTTAGCCAAAATTGAAGTGGAAAAAATTAAGTCCTGCATGGAACCCTGACCTCAACCCCACGGAACATCTTTGGGATGAATTGAAACCTGAAATACACCCCAGACAGCCTGACCTGGCATCAGTGATTTTGTGGCTGAAATTCAACTTCAGAATGATGCATATAAATTAGAAGCAGGATTTAGTTTCAAAATGACCCAATGTTAGCACTCAAAGTCAAATATCAAATTTCCAGAGTAAAAAGCTGAATTGCCAATCCCTATACCGAGAGGAAATGCTCTCCTGTATTGAAAGAAAGAGGCAAGAGAGACTCTTGGAAGCAGACAAAAAACAAACAACCAAAAAAAAGTCTTTTAGATCCCTCAGAAGAATCTATATTTATATATAGTTGGGCTTAATCTCCAACCTCAAATTACACAAAACATCATCCACTAAACCATTCACCAAGAAGAGTGAAAGCATCGTTGGAGATGGACTGGGCATGTGCTTCGTATGCCACCAACGCCAAGACAGAAAATAGCCCTCTGATGGACTCCTAATGACCAGAAAAACAGGCAGCCTCAGGAAAAGTTAAAGCAGACAGCTGGCAAGAAAATGAGGAAGCCTAGGTGTGGGACATGGGTGTGGCAAGAAACTAGAAAACCCAGAAAAAAACCCATATAGACATGGTGACAATAATCTGAACCAAGGACCCTGGAGCTGTGTCATGGCAGAGCTACACACCGCCCACCGTCCTGCCCTATTCGTTTATTAATTAGTACTTCCTGTGAGAGAATACGTTTAATACATTTACATAACTTTGATCACACTAACTGTTCTTACCTACCAGTAAGCATAACATTGAGGTTTTTTGGGTCACCCTGTATAAATTGACAGTATGAAAAAATAACCGCTTTATGGGACATTGTGTGAAATGAAATATCCTCGACATCACAGAGATACTGCTTTTGCAGCCAGTTTGTTTACCTGACAGTGTCGCAGTGTCAGAAAATGAATACCCAGCTAGAGTGCGACTTCGCCGTCATCTGTCCCGATGTGCATAACTCACCTACTGTCAGATCCAGCTGATTCCTCTCCCCTAAAGCACGTAGTCTATACAGACACCCACTCTGATAATAATACTGCAGAAACTGCACAAAACCTGCAACACACACACATGGTTCAGAAATTAAAAAGTGGGTAGCTGATCATCCCATGGTGATTTATTAGGTAGTACATGAATTAATTTAGGAAACTATTCTGTAATGAATGCTCTTACTCTGATAGATGGAGAAGGCCAGGAATTGACTCCTAAACGTCTGATATATCACACCCTCAGGCCTTAAAGCAAATAAACACAGTTAGAAAGCACAATATTTATTGCATTTAATCGATGCTTATGGAATTTTTTATTCCGTAGGAACGTCTTACCAGGTGAGCATGACACCCGAGAGAAAAGTGGAGACGTAGTGATGCAAAACCCACCAGCCTTTAATTCTGAAACATACGCAATATATCACATTGCATTATTTATTCAGGATAAAGCAGGCAGATTGAAATATTATAGGATGTAACAAGGTGAACTGGTTGTTAAATAGCTGCTACTAAAACACACCTGACTCAAAGGCAATGTGGATGGTCCTGAACAGTCAATTCAGAGACATCCACCAAGCCTGAGGTGAATACTTGTTTTAGTATATACTACATGGGAACATATAAGGCAAACTTTAAAATGTATTTTAACATATCTTAAGCATGCTCACTTCGAGCAAAGCAAAGGCATCTTTTTAAACTTGTTCAGAGTTTACTAACTATTACAAGGGAACATAAGTAAACAGCGGTCCATAATGGTGTGCTTAGTATTTACTAAGTGGAAACATGAAAAGCAAACTAAAATGAGATTTTATGGTTTATCCTTTCCATCTTAAAGCGTGACAGTGATGACACTGCCTGCTCCAAGTAACTGTCACAAACTCCTTCGTTTGGATTCACACATTATCCACTTAAGATAATGTTTTTTTAATTTTCCAGATTGTACACTAAGATTCCTGTGTAGTATATACTTATATAGTTTATGCAATTAATCACACCCGATTTTTTTATTTTTATTTTAAATACTTAGACATAACAGAGGTTTATCTAAAGCCAAGTAGCTACCATTATTAGGCATTCTTAAAATATTTGTGCAAACATTACTATTTAAAACATGAACTCTAAATGAGTGTCTAGATCGTAGGTTTTGTAATATTAAAAAATACAGACTTACAAAACATACTCAAATGGTTGTTCAGGTTTACTTTAATACCAGATTAATATTTATCCTGTTTACTACAATGTTTGTTCATGTTCAGCCAGTTAACTTTAATGCTAGCTAAACTTTTAAGAGCCTTTTAAGAGCAAAGTTTATACATTAGCATTATGTAGTAATATGCTAGTTGATGGGTTTGCCAGTTTACAGGGTTGACTAGCAAACTAAAAAGTGGCCTGTAAAGCACACACATGAGAGTATTAATACAAACAGACCGAAGACTTCACCAGACGCTTGGTTATTCATTTTGCTCAGGTTAATGAACCTCACCTGGAGCCATTGTTGATGAGAATGCTTTCCCTGATGGTCAGTGTACAGTAATACCACACCAATAAAAAATTAAAGATTTCATCTGTGACGCTGCAACAAAAATAAAAACACACCAGGGTTTAGGTTAATTTATACATCATGCTAGCATATGCCACACAGCTGGCTGAGCTTACACGCAGAGCAGATCTCACCGATAGTTTAGCAGGAAGAGGCATGTGATGGCACCCAGCATCAGGATTATTGTCATACACAGCTTAAACTTCTCATACTCATCCTTATAAGCAAACCTTTCACAACACAGAGGGAATACACTTTTAATCTGTAAAGAGTCTAATAAGAGAATAAATCTAGGTGTAGTATCAATTATATACGGAGATCTTACTTTGCCTGGTTGCTGAGCAGCGTTACGTTGACATTCCCAAGGACCAGATTTAAGTACAGTCTGTTGAAGAAATAAAAGCAGAAAATGAAAAGGGTCAGGTTTAGACATCACTGGAACATTCTGTGTCTGCACCGAGTTACATCCTGCAGCATCATGACGCAGTCAGTCAAACAGATCAGATTTTTGTTGACAGATCCAATTTGGTCAGGATTCATTTACTGCCTGAACAGCAAAGCATGAACAGGGTCACTGGGAAAGAATCTATAGGTGATCAGACAGGTCAGATTTCACATGTTGGTCATTCAGCGCCGTGCTGCTGCTTATTCTTAACATCAGAAATATGGGGTGAGGACATAGACAAGTACCAGCTTGAAGGGGGGTGAGAGTAGGAGAACGACTGAACACACACACACAGGTTCTCTAGCTATGGGTCATGACCCCAATGTGGAGAGAAACATGATCTCTATTACAAATCAATATTATAAATATCCCTTGCTAACAACATACTTATTGTATGCTACTATGAAACCTAAGTAGGAGCCACATTCAATCAGGCGACCATTCAATTACCGCAGGCACACAAACACACATGCACGCACATGCACTTGCTACATACTGAGGCAGGACTGGAACAGAGTGAGGACATTTTCTGAGAATTGAGGACATTGGCTGGTGCTCTCTTCTCCACACCGCTGTTTGAGGGTTAAGACTTGGTTTTAGGGTTTTTCAGGATAAAATTTAATTTCGGTTTGGTCTGGGGTTAGGCATCTAGTTATGATGGTTAAGGTTAGGGTAAGGGTTTAGGGAATACATCACATAAAAAAAATGTCCCCACTAAGAAATACAAGACTGTGTCTTTTTCAATAATAAAGACAATGAATAAAAGTTGTGCGCTACAGAAATATTGATTTACTAAACAAAAATTTTTAAATCCTTGTTTTCAACTGAGGTCGCCTGTGCAAAATGTTTGGGATCCCCTTGTGTATACCACTGTACACATGCTGTGAAGATCTTTCCCCCACTTGGTGATCTTCAGTGTGTGTTTATCCAGGAGTGAATATTACCATGACATACAACAATTCTTGAGAAATTCTCAGTGTTAATCGCTGGCGTACTTGTACTAGTTAGTGTGTGTCGCACATTACTATAATTATCAACATGGATAAAAGTATAAAAGCCATAACCAATGCAAACAAGACTTGATCTACTGGACTGTAATTTGCAGCACAGACACACAAGTTTGCACAAATCGGACATGAGGACTAAGTGAACACATCACAGCCTTTCTGTAGGAACTAAACATGGATTATTTTCACACTCGGTCTTAATTATGGTTCATTTGAAAAAGAGAGGGTTCACTCAGTGATTACAAAATGTCCAGTTTATGCAGTGGGTCTTCTCATACAGGGAACACTTTCAACATGCATTTAAATTAATAGAAATTTATAATATAGAAATAACAAAAGGCTACTGGATAATTTTTTAATACTTCAAACATTATTTGACACCCCCCCCCCAAAAAAAAACTAATAAATAAATACATTAAAAAAAAAACAAATTATAAAAAAACCCTTATTAAAATAAAACAAATAAATGTAAGAAGGAGGAAAAAAAGCAGAATCAGTATGATGAGTACAAAGCTGGCCATATCCTTTAAAACCAGTTGCACTACAGCGTCTAAATGTAAGTGGAGATGAGGCAAGACTTCAAGGTTACAAAAACAGCAGCTGCACTTCAAACACAACAACCCGAGCTTTTCCAATCATGTCCAAACCACCGTCACTACACAAGCCATGTGAGATATAGATATATACATACACACACATCACATAGACATTCACAATATACACTGCTGCTTTTGAAATCATACTTCTCACATACACATTCTCTCCCCCACACACACACACGTGCACACACAAAGAACAAACACGTCTTTCAGCTCAGAAGACAGCTGTCAAATGGACAAAGCTGCTTTTTTCAGCATTTTCTCCCTGATTGCGATGACCCAGGGCTACCAGTGTCACTACTATCCCTATTGCACAATACTGCTCATCTTTATCTTCATTTTATCTCTCAAGTGCTTTTAACTTTAGATATTGTCACAGAGTAGAAATAAATTATGAAACAGACCGCTGACCTTGACAATGAAAAGCCACTTGATACACCTCACAAATATAGAAAAATTATACTTTTTTTGGTTGTTGTTTGTGATGAGGTTTATCCACGTGACACTGGATTAGGAAAGTGTGTACATGTGGGTAATTTAAGGGTAGAGGTCTATTCACACGGTGAAATGTCACACACGGTCACATGTCTGACTGTCTGCCACACAGTCTAAAACGCAGCCTAATAGTTGTGAATGTACTTCACCATATCTGTGCCTCGTGACTTTATTGGGAATACGGTCATTTGTAAGAAAAAAAAAAATAAGAATAATAATAATTTAAAAATAATAATAATAATAATAAATAATAATTTAAAAAAAATTAAATGGTGTACTCACCCATTCTTCTTTGGCAAGTAAGCTTCCATGTCGAAGAAGACATTTTCTCTCTCTTTAATCTGCGCCTGCAGGTCATTTATGTCCAGAGTCTCTCTGTCGTCGCATGTTTTTGCATATCTGAAACCACAATTTATCGACATAAACTTTACAAATAAAGTCCTTCAATCCCAGTAAGTGCGCCCGAAATCTTTATTCTTAATCAAGATGTGATACTGCTAGCTATTTAACAAAATTATGAGTAGTGGAATTGGCAATATAATTTTTTCCCCAGTTGGTCGCGTGTCAATTCCCAAGCACAAGCTACTTTTTCACCATCACACAACAGCTACCAAGTGATGTGTACATGTGCTTGCTCAAAGACACATGAAACCAATCTCCTCAGTTTTATCAAAAAACAGCATTGCAGGCAGTTTTGGTGAAAAAAAAAAAACCAAACAAACAAAACAGTCGTACAAGTCACAGTCTACCCACTTCCACATATATGACCTCACAAACCCTTATGATTGGCTTGCATCACTGTGAATGCCAGGGAATAAAGACAGTAATGCCATCATATAGATAGGATGGTTGGTCTAAAAGCCAAAGCAGAGAACTCAAGACCAAAGAGTGTCAATAATATTCTAGTACAGTCCCCAATCACCGTTAACAAACAAACAAACTCTTAACCAAAGAGTACGACAATTTATACTCTCAGGACTGCATTGATGGCTGTGGAACGCTTCCTCAGTATCTCAGACTTCAAACTCACAGGCAAATATTCTTAACTTTACATAAATAGAACACAGTCCCCTCCAAAAGTACTGAGATAGCAAAGCAAAAAAAAAAAAAAAAAGTTTAAATTTGTTTTTACTGTGTACAGCAGAAATTTGTGTGCGAGACTGAAAGGTCTCTGAGGAGAGATCAGAGTTTCAGGTTTTCTATGTTTAACAACATAGAACATAAGGCATTTTGCATCAAACTACCCAGTCTTTCAAATCAGCTAATGTACGGGAACAGAATGTTTTTAACTAATTTAAATTAAAAAAAAAAAAAAAAAAAAATATATATATA
>JAQMYF010000026.1:34675910-34690634 GCA_030014195.1 Neosilurus mollespiculum | reverse complement strand
TATATATATATATATATGTGTGTGTGTGTGTGTGTGTGTGTATATATATATATATATATATATATATATATATATATATGATACTAATATTAATAACTATGAATTCATGTTCACAGTTGTTATAAACTCATCTATATATCATTAGATGTTTAAACCCAAAGTCCAAGGTTAGCTTAAGTAGACAGGAGTCTTCAACATATTAGCAATAAGTAATTTTTTAAGTAATAAGTAAACATTTAACCCAAATCCTAACCATTAAAACTATAACAGCTAATGGACTATTAACTCTAACCTTCTGCATTTAGGTTGTATTTCAGGCAGCACTGAACAGATGCTCAACATTCACCACATGCCTGTAACCCCACCTGCTGGGTTTTATTTTGTTCTATTTGTTTTACCCCACACTGAGAGCATTATAAAACCAACCTATATTTAGTAAAAAAAAAAAAAAAAAAAAAAATCAAATTAAATTAAAAAAGCCTATTAATTTTTTAGAACATTGTATTTCTATTATTACTGCAGTGATTATTATTTTTCAGCTAGCAATAATTATTTTAACCCTAACTGATGCATTGAGTAAGTAGCTTCTCAGTTTTTAAAGCGTTCATGTCAGAAGGCATACCCCATGTCTGCGGTGTTGGAAAGTATCTTCATTGTGTGATTGTGATTTGCCAAACCACTTTATCCTACTAGGGTCCCGAGGAGGCTAGCGCCAACTCTGGGTGAAGACTGGGTACATCCTGAACAGCTCACCAGTCCATCGCAGGGCCAACACAAACAACCATTCAAACTCGCATTTAGGGGCAATTTAGAACAGCTATTATTAAACCTAACGTGCATGTCTTTGGTCTGTGGGAGGAAACTGGAGTACCGGGAGAAAACCCACACAAGCACAGCGAGAATAAGCAAACTCCACACAGAAATGTCCTTGCCAAGCCCAGACCTTGAACCCAGGACCTTCTTGCTGAGACGTGCTAACCACTATGCCAACGTGCCGCCGTGGAAGATATGTTACTGTGTAAATTACTAAGGCAAATTCGTGACCCATATTAAGCAAAGACAACAACTAAGGAAATTGCTGAAATTACTGAAATTGGGTTAAAAACTGTCCAGTGCTTTATTAAAACCTGAATGGAATGGTGAATCGTCAACTTTGAGCAAAAAATGTAGTCAGAAAAAAATCTTGACTGAGTGTAATAGAATTGTGAAAAAATTGACAGTAAAACTCACGGCTGCATTTAGAAAGAACATTTCCTTACATACAAAGTGTTGAAATCTCCCAGGATAGAGACAGAAAAGCTATGTTGCCATGAGCAATATAACATTTGATAGTTAGAAAAACGAGAATAAAAGGAATACTTTGAAAAAGCTTCAATTTTCTAAGGAGCATAATAATTCTACAATGGAATGACAGAGAAAGGTCATGTGGTCAGACTAATCCAGATTTACCCAGTTCCAGAGCATTGGTTTGGTTTGTACAAGCCTCTGAGGGCAGTGTTATGATCTCTGCTTCAGTTGGTCAGGTCGAGGCTCAGCAACGTAATGTGGCAATGAAATGAAATCAGCTGATGACCTGAATATGCTGAATAAGCAGGTGATCCCACCATGGACTTTAATTTCATTAAATGCTGGCTAAAATACTTAAAGAGTGTTTCAGGGAGCACAAGGAATTATTTCCACACATGAACACTTTACTGCATGGAAAATGTTTGGGATATAGTTTACTCTTTTCAGAACTTTTATGTAAATAATTAATAAAGTATCTTTAGTTCTATACTAGTGTCGCTTTCTTATTACACACTGCACTGCCTGCATCTCTATTTGGTTTCACACAGAATCGGTAGAAATACACCTTCAGCTGGAACCTTGACATTCAGAAGTAATGGCACTCACAACATTTCAGCCAACAGTCTGAACCTGTTCAATCTTATTTCATAAATATATAAATAATAATAAAATCCTATTGCAATGCCAAAATAAACTGATAACACGTGAAGTTTACTGGTAAGAGATCATTCTTACAAGAGATTGCAACATGTTTGCCAGTTTATTAGTTCACAGGTGAAACATACAGAATAACACCATGAAAACACACATTCAGGAGGGTTTGTTTTTCCAGTTTCCATTTTCTTTCTACTTTATCAAAAATAAGTTGCACATTTTGCAGTTTCTGAAGTAATCTTGTACATTGTACATTTTGCCTAATTTACACTTAAAAGCACAGCTCAAGCAAAACAAACCTCACATAAACATAGTGAAAGAAAGATCCAGATATCGATAGAGAAGGTCGAAGGTGGATGGGTTCAGTGTTTACAAGGTCTTCTCAAAAAGACAGGTCTGTGTGTGTGTGTAAATAGTGTAATTAATGAAAATGATGCACTGAAAAGTCATTTGTTTACTTGGTCAAAAGAGTTTTTCCTTATTTATATCAGTCTGGAGTGGTAAAAAAAAATACAGTTATTCCTTATAATTCCAAGAAAAGAACAAATACATCGTACATTTCTCCAAGTAAGTAGCAGCAAAGCCTTTAGAGTGGTTGCCTAGCAACCGCGTGCGCTTCAGGACCTAGATGTGGCTGCGGCTTCTCCTGATGGTATAAACAAAGTGGGAGCTTCAAAAACAGTGTAAGGTCATTAATTTTCTCTAAAAGTATTTCTTTTCTGTGGTGAGAAGCGTCGCGAACATTACCGGCGTGTTCTGAGCGGCAGAGGTGTCAGAAAAAAAAGTTGAAATCAATTTATTTTATGGTAATATTCTACGCTGCGAATCAGCGGCAACCAATCGGAAGTTAGGCGGAACTTCTCCGATTTAGAGAGTCCTGAAGGGACAATGGTTAAAACATTAGTTCCGTTTAAACAGTTCCTATGTGTGCTACCCATGAATAAATTGGTGGCGGGTCGTTGTATGTATTACATATCCATACATACACACACACACACTACTGTGCAAATGTATTAGGCACCCTATTTTTTGTATAAACTTTGCTATAGACTTTTATTTTGTAATTTGTGTATTAGCAGAACTAAGAAACTTTAGTTTCAAACAGTTTTCAAGCACAAAATTAAATGTTACTTTTATAAAAAAAAAAAATGTTAGTACAGTATGTCAATAAAGAAAGCAGCATATTACGTATAGGACAACTTTTCAGATAAAAATATACTGAAGACTGCTGAGATTTACATGCAAATAAAGAATCAAGTGTGACAGTCAACATTTCCAGGAGAACTGGGGCTGGTTCTGTACGATACCCGGTAGATACTGTACTTGTAAAACCGCACAAACTGGACCTGATGCTATTCAATTTTTAAACAAAAAGTCATCACACCTAATATTGAATTAGTTTCATTTATTACTGTGCTTTATAGAATTTTTATGTAGAGATCTTTAATGTCATTATTTATATGTAAATATAAGGCATGTTTGTTCTACACCCTTCCTTTGTGTACAGTATCTACTGGGTATCTTACAGAACCAGTCCCAGGTCTCCTGGAAATGTTGACTGTCACGCTTTATTTTTTATTTGCATGTAAATCACAGCAGCCTTCATTATATTTTTGTCTGAAAAGTGGTCTCTTATATGTAATATGCTGCTTTCTTTATTGACATGTTGGCATTTCATTTTGTGCTGAAAACTAATGTTTGGAAATCTGAAGTGTTTTTTGTACTAACTTGCTAATATACAAATTATAAAATAAAAATCCATAGCAAAGTATATACTAAAAAAAATGGGTGCCTAAAACTTTTGAACAGTACTGTATAGAGACATTATTGATTAAAAGGGCACCAACTGGGCAAATAAAAGCAGTAAATGCAACAACATTTCGTTCTGTATACACCTATATATCTGAATGACAAATAAAGCTAAGTCTAAATCTAAATCAAACATCTAATATGAAGTTTAATCAGGTTTTCTCACCACTGTTGAGTGTTATTTATCTATTAAATAAACTTGTCAGAGGGATAGAACTTTCCAAGGTACTGGTTTGTATTTTTCATATGGGCTATTGCTTGTAAGCATGAATGTGACTTTTTGGCTCTAAACAGGGGCATAGTGCTGCCTTGAAGTCCAATAGCAAGCCCCACACAGCACATTACTGCACATTACCTTGCATACAAGCATAGACTCCTACTGTACCACTATTTTTGGTTTTAGTTTTATAAACCTAAAAGTTGAGACCTTTCGTTCAAAATTTTTACTGCTCATTAAACAGGGCAGGCCACAAATGAATATTATTCTCACTCATTTGGTTGTTCAAAAATCTTTTCATATTTAACCAGTTTAACGATAACCAAAAATAAAACAATTAACATTTTTGCTAAACTGTACAAAAAAAAAAAAAAAAAAAAAAAGGAGACTTTAATCACCATTACACTTTAAACTGATAAAGACGATGAGACTCAGAAATCCAAAGCAGGAAACAGATTGTGGGTGTAATGTCCTTTGTGCTTTTCGTGATATCCTCAGAAGAAATCAGATGCCTTTCTCCTCTTTGGCAGCTGTAACAGATTGTCTGTGATGGAGGCGGGGTCATGTGAGGCTGGTGTGTGGGTTTTGCCAGGTGTCGGTGTGTGTAAGGATTCTGAGTGATTGAGAGGAGTTTTGGTTCCTGTCACTCTGTGAGAGGGTGAAGGGGTATAGCTTGCACGTAGGGCTTTATCAGTGTACTTCCTGGACGAGCGGTTGACGAGGCGCTGCAGAGCTGGAGACAGAGCTGCGGGACTCAAACCTTTTGGAGTCAAACTGAAAAACAAACATAAAAAAGGAATACATGGAAGTGTCAGAAACTTTAGGAAGTAATTATACTCACATCAGCAGGAGTCTGATGTCCATTTTTACACCACAGTGATCTAGTTATGGTGGTACTATTAGTTCAACTTGTGAATGTTCTAAGAACTGGCTTGCTTTTCCAAGCAAATGGCTAGAGAGACACATCACTGCGTACGTATAACTGATTCCCACACAAAGATACAACAATATAAAGAACATACTATTCTGTACTGTTAATATCCGAAAGCATGCACTTTCACGCTGTCACCCAATCTTAATCAGTGTGCATGTTCTGTTACCATGACAACATGAAGTGCTTGAATGCTTTAATTGTGGCAGTATAATGCCTTGGTCAGGTGGATAATGAGGATGCGTGTGTGTGTGTGTGTGTCATACCTGGCAAGATTTTCTGTAACTTTACGGAGAGCTTCCTGTTTCTTTGCTCTGTTTTTAGCTGCCACTTCATTGGCCATTTTTAACCCGAGTCTCTCTCTGCGTCCAGGCTCAGGGATCTAAACACACACACCACAACATATAATCAGTACAGTAACACTCTGCACTTTTACAGCGGCAAATGAATAATTACACTGCTATGTTATGTGTTACAAAAAGCTTTAGGATCATCAGTGCTATTTACTGCAGCAGTGTGTGTGTGTGTGTTTATGTGGTTTTCTTATATCACCTTAAATGCCGGGCCATGGCTCCTCTCTATGAGCGGTGTGTCTGAGCCGTCCAGTCTGAAGGGCGTGTCCTCAATCTCTCCCCATGTCATCAAGGGAGACTCACATACACCTGCCACACCATAAAAAACACATTAGGAACACTGCACATAACAGCAAATGAGAGTGTTAGTAAGTGTACTGTAACTTACCTGGTGCAGGTGAAGCCTCTCCCACAAAACCGTAGCCGTTGACTTTAGGAGACTCATGAGAGAGCAGCTCTTTTCCGTCTGGTCCCACCTTTCCTAATTTAAACTGAACACAAATAACATATACACACAAATCAGAACACAGACGGTATGTGAGTGGGCGGAGCAACATTTCACAGAGGAAAGTTCCCTGTGTATGAGGGTGTGTATCGGAGCTGATGAGTATGATAATGTGTAAGAGCGGGCAGGGTTCTTGATAGGTGGGTGGAGCTACCTGAGCATTGAGAGCCGCCGCCTGTTGGATTTGTGATTTGTTGAGGGCTTTACAGAACGGGTCCACGTCAAAGCGCGTGTTTTTGTACAAAACCTCTCTTGGCTTCTTGAACATCGTGTCGTCCTTCACACCTGTTCACGGATCCACACACATCGTGTAAATACAGGTTCGACAACTATCATCCCAAAAACACTGTGGAATCGTGGCAACATTCTCAAAATAAACCCAATTCATCGACTGAAGCTTCAGGGCACATTGTGTAAGCAAAAGAAGGGACAGAGACACAGATAAAAAGCATAGTATTTGTAAAAAGTATTTTCCCCCTTACTGATTTCCTCTATATTGTTTATTAAAAGCAAAAGGAAATTACAAAGGGGCAAACACTGTGTCACAGCACTACATAAGAGCCATATGAAGAGTGTATTTGTGTGTGTGCGTGTTTGTGATGCGGGCATTTCTCACCTTCCGGGTAGTACATGAGGGCATTTTTCGCTGTGTACTCCCATGTCTCTACTCCGGCCTTCACACACTCCAGAGCCTGAATCTCAGACGAGGGAAGAGCCAGATTTTCCTCTCGTCTCTGCGACATAATAATAACAACTTTATAGATAAACAATGTGCGCACACACGCACACACACACACACCACGCAAGTTAAGGCGGTGCTAACCTGTTTAAACTCGCTCTCAGCCTCGTACAGCCAGGAATTCCTCAGCTTCTCCTTGTCCTGTGCCAAAGCCATGATCTGTTCGAATGATGCGTTATCCTCACTCGTGTTCTTTGACAGGAAATGATCCAAAGACGGCAGCTCCTTCTCCTCTTTCTCGCCGTCTTTACCACCTGAGGAACAGAGCAGAGTTATGAGAGCCCATTCTGTACCACCTAAACGTAGCACTAGTTTAAATATGCACTACTACTACTTCTTTCGGGTGTTCCAGCTGGGGGTCACCACAGCGGTTCTTACTTGAAGGACCTAATCTGTATGTTTGATATGTTACATTTTTTACACCGGTTGCCATTCCTGATGCAACCCTCCCCATTTATCCAGGCCTGGGACTGGCATTAAGAGCACACACTGGCTTGTGTGACCCCAATGTCTGGGTTGTGTCAAACAAGGGCATACCGAAATCAACCTATACATACTAGGTAGTAGATTATATGTGAACTAATGGTTTGTACATCCTTTATAATGCAGTAAAGACCTTTCAGATAAACTGAGCCCATCGGTTGAATGGTGACAAGTGAAGGCAATGGATTTTTTCCAATTTTTGAATTTTATTAAATGCAGCAGAGAAGCAGGCGGTACAGAGACCTGTACCATAAAACAGTTATGTGCTGTGGGATGGCATACCATGTTCTGTGTCTCGGCCTGTCCTGGATTTACTGAGTGCAACGGACGGAGAAGCTGTACGGCCATCAGGAGTCTCAAATGACGACGGGGTGACGTCTGAAAACACACAATTAAATAAAAGCTCTGAAAATCAACCAAACGTCCAACATACCCTGACTAGCCATAACTTTAACACCCCCTGACTGGCCTGTGGCTTTCAGCCCCATACACAGCAAGCGGCAATTTACCTCACAGCTTGGCAAGTGCCAGTGTTACCAGGTAATCAAGGTATTCACTTCAGCTGTCAGTGCTTCCAATGTTTTTAATGTTATGGTTGATCAGTGCTTCATTTTTAAATATTTGCTGCTAATAAAATACCTATAAAATGTTTTACCACATACACTGGCATGACAACAGAAAATGTGTGTTTTTTTTCTTAATAAATAATCCCTAAGTGGCACTTAAACTTCCTGTCTCAGTAACGGTGATGGAACTCACAGGGGACGTATGTGCGCGGGGTGTATTTGGCCATGGCCGCGCCATATTTGATAGCAATCTCCCTCATTCTCTGCAGGTCTCCGTTCTCCTCGGCCTCCAGGTAATCTTTCTGTGCTCGCAGTTTACTGACGTCAGGGAAGAAATCCCTCTGAATGATCTGCTCCAGACTCTGCACACGGGAACCACATAAACAATAATGATCAAAATTAGCAAAAGGCTTTACACAAGTTGACTCCTCACTGTACAACATAGACAAAGCAATCTTGATGACTATCCAATATATATCCACTGACACTTAATTCAAATTTCGACACACATTCCCAGCATTATATTTTATACAACGACCGACTCATCGCTTCGGGGGTTCATGGTTCAATCCTAAACATACATTAATGTTCATGTTGTTTTTAATGTCCATGTAGGCTTTCATGCTTTATAGAAACATTTTGGCCGATAGGTGGCTAATCTATCATAGGCATTGTTGTGTGTGCATATGGGCATGTACATATGATCTGCAGTGGATTGAAGTAGCATCCAGTGTACACTATATAAACCCCTCAGCGCATTTAACTCATCGCAAGTGATCGGGCACACACAAATAGTGAGCACACACTCAAAGCAGTGAGCAAACACATTGAGCTGTTAGGGGTTACGTGCCTTACTCAAAGATTCCTCAACCATTAAGGCTGAGGAAGGGGAAGATGCTGCTCACTCCCGTTGATGCCGGGCATATTTCACGGCTAGTTCAGGAATCAAACCAGTGACTTTTCGGGCCCAAACCCACTCGTCTAAAATTTAGGCCAAGGACGCCCCTGTTCTTAACCCAGGTTTCCTGGGATCTACCAAAGCACTATCCAGGATAAACATGTCACTGAAAATAAACGAGGGCAGCACAGTGGCATAGTGGTTAGCACGCCCGCCTCACGGGAAGAAGGACCTGGTTTCGAGTCTTGGGCTCGGGCATTACTGCGTGTAGTTCGCATGTTCCCCCCGTGCTTGCGTGGGTTTCTCCCATGTACTCCAGTTTCCTCCTCCAGCCAAAAGACATGCACATTAGGCTAACCGGCTTTTCCAAATTGTCCTTGTGAGTGTGAATGGTTTTGTGTGGTTGGCGCTGTGATGGTCTGGCGTGGGGTTCATGGTGCCGACCCGGTGCCGGCTGAGATAGCACAGCCTCCCTGTACTGCTAGTAGGAGTAAATGATAAACAAATGATTAAACTATCTTCTCAATTCATCCCAAAATAACAAGAACAACGTCTACATAAATAGTCGTAGTGTTTATTCGTGGTTCAGGGCTTCTGCAGTAGCTCTATGGGTTGAAATTTTAACTCACAACCTTCTGGTTGAATTATCATTATGGTATGTGCCAATGCTACAACATTTTTTTTTACATGATTCAGGATACCCATATAATAAGATATGAAAATGATTCGGACTGACATCCTATGACTTCTGAGGTGATTAGCTTTGCCTTCTTCTCCTGAGTTAAAATGTCAGGGGTTCTTACTTAATACTCATTCATGATCTTTTGTACATGACGTTATGCTAAACAGTCAACAGTTAAACAATCGTGTAAAAAAATCACCTCGATATATTCATCCTCGTCCAAGATCTTTTTCCTCGGCTTGTCGTTTTGCTCCGTTTGTTGTTTCCTCACAGCCACGGTGCTGTCAGGCTTCAAACACACCGCAGTTTCCTCCATCCTCACCTCACACAACCGCCACGAACACCTCAATCTCCTATCTGTTTATTCCTCCGATTAGGAAGCTTAAAGCTAGTCGTGTAGCTAATCGGGAATGCTAATCCTGACCACAAACACGAGGCTAAACACTAGTTAGCAAAACGTTGGCTAGGTTTCCTTTTTAAACACATTTCCACACAGCGGAAACTCTAAATTAGTTCTACAAACTACATTTTAACGGAAATGTAAAACCTGAACACAAACAACTAAAGTGTCCTTAATTAGATACAGCTCTCAACCGAAACAAAACGACGTTGAAACACAACAAAATTACACAAACACCTGTATCATTGTACTTCCGGTGTTCTCCTGGTTATACCGCCCCTACAGGAAGTAGCTTACGTCACGCTAGTGATGTGTAAGATACTTCCAGAAGCTTACGCCACAGCGGTGGCAGTGCCCAGGCCTGTAAAATGTCCTGGTTGTTCGTTTTATTTTAAGTAAAATAACGAAAAACAATAAGTTGTCCCTGCCTTTTCTTTCTGCAAACAAGTTTTAGCTTTAAACATGATTTGTTCTGTCTGATTTTTAAACTGATCCATAATTTTTAATATGCTGGACTGAAAGAACGATATTTTTATAATAACTTACTTTGTGAATAATTCGTACTGTTTTTTTTTTGCAGAGTAGTTAGTGACTATAGTGTGGTTTTATAATTATTCCACCAAACCCCTGCACAGTAACTGAAATATGGTGAAACCAGTAAGCTGTAAAGGATGAAAAGTGAGTTGTGATCCAATACATGTTTTGCTTTGCGAAGAACTGCGATCGTTCTTGATATTTTTGAATGCAAATGTTTTACGTGTTGTGTCGTGGAAGACACAGGCCAATTCACCAGGAGACGTGGATTCAAAATCGAGCAGTTTTATTCAATCAAAGGAGACAAAATCAGCAGATTGTTTAGCCATTCAAAAAAAGATTCAGGAAACACGTTATTCAGTCAGAGTGAAAGCAATAGCAGTTCAGCACAGCGGGTGTGATCACCAAACGAGCATTCCCCATCATTTTTGTTTTGCTTAAGTTTAATGATAACCTGTTAACATCAAACCACAACTTCAATTTTTACATTTCTATGTTTATGTTTTCCACTAATTGTCGTAAATCTTCCCCCGTACAATATATGTTGGTATCATCAGCAAATAAAACCAGTTTTAGTATTTTTGAGATGTCATTGATATACAAATTAAATGGTTTTGGGCCCAACACTAACCCCTGGGGGACACCACAAACAATGTCCAACCATAAAGAGCACCATTTCCCCAAACTCACGAACTGTCTCCTGTTACTAAAGTAACTCTTTATCCACTGTAATGCAACCCCTCTAATACCATATCTCTTCAGCTTTCTTACCAATATATTGTGATTTATTGTATCGAATGCTTTTTTTTTTTTTTTTAGATCAATAAAGAGCCCAATTGCCTATTTTTTTCTGATCAATGGAATGTGTTATGTCCTCTATTGTATCCAATAATGCAAGTGAAGTTGATCTGGAACCATATTGACTGTCAGAGATTAAATTATGTTTATCTATAAATCTATCCAGATGGTTATTGAAAACTTTCTCAAAAATTTTGGAAAACTGTACAAGAAGTGAGACAGGTCTGTAGTTTGTGAGATGATACTTGTTACTAGTCTTGTACAATGTAATGACTTTTTGCCTTGACATTTTGCAACAATACCAATCGCTTCTTTTTCAACATTAACCAAAAAGAAAAAAAAAAAAAAAAGATAAAAACAATTTACTACATTATCCATACTGTACTCATTCTTATTATTGGCAACAAATAAATTTTGGGTAGTGTAAATGTCTAGAGCCACTTTTAATTATACTGTTCAGAATGTCCCATATTCCTTTAATGTTATTTTTATAGTCATCAAGCTTTCTCTTACAATCTTTCTTGCTGTTCCTGATAATAATAGTTAACTTACTTTTTTTTTTTTTTTTTTTTAATAGTTTTTGTATTTACATTACCATTAACATCAACTCATCCGGGTCTTCGAACAACAGAAAAACATAATGGCTGGGATATATGACTGTGTAAAGTTTTTGTTCAGTGGTCACTTTTGCTGGATTCATTCACTTTTCTCAAAATATATAAATTGCAAATCTAAACCTCCACCAGATCTTCACCTTGCCTTGGTGGGATGGGCTTGCATGCCCTTGCTTCTGGTAGGGCCACTCATGGCAGTAAGGTCGAGGATGAGGGCCCAGATGAAGAACAATCCCAACGGCGGGACAGGTGGATGAAGTTACCAAACTAACTTAACAGCTGTGAAGACGGACAATGGCTTCAGCAAGTTATCAGCTTCAATTGCCTTGCCATTGGGCTAGTTGGTGGCCTGTCAAGTTCCCGTGTGCTTACTGAGTGTGCGACGTCAAGTACGTGCTAACAAATCTATGCACAGGTGTCTGTACCTGCAAACCAAAAGTCTTTTGGTGATCAGCGATGTACAGCAAGAGCAAGCTCGTGAAGGCTGGAAGCTCCTAGTTCAGAACCGCCATGGAAGTGGTGGTAACTTGAATCAGTAGCCCTATCTTTCGGATGAAGCAGGGAAGATATTTGGCAGCAGTTGCCACAACTGAGCAGATCTCTTCAGGATCCACTCTGCTCTCCCTAAATGGGGGTAGGGGCTAGAAAATGTGCCCTGCTGAGTATTTCGAGCAAAAAGTGCGTACAGACGCACACACTTCGGCATATACTATCTGAGTGTCCCACTGTACGACCTCCAAATGGGCTGGATGGTCTTATTGAACTTGACACCCCTAATGCTAGCTGGTTCCAGATGGACATCACTTTGTGACAGTGATTACACGAACAACGATGAGATGTGGATCTTGTAAGGAAGAAATATTACAAGGTGTAGAGCATTTTGTACATGATTTTTTAAAAAATATTTGTCCTGGTACAAAATAATCATGAGAAAGAATATGACAGAACACCAGAGCTGAACAGCAACATGTCCTTTATTTAGCTTTTATTTAGCTGGAGATAACTTTACACACAATCTGAGTGCTGACGTCAAGGACTGATGTGCATAACCTTCTAGTTTTCAATATAAACCATGTCCCATCTTGCAACACACTACATTTTTACAGCAGCAGAAAAACACAATCATGTTGTGTGTGACAGTTAGAAATAAAACCTTTCTATTTTAAACACAAAATAGAAAAATAAGCTCAGTAAAACCCACGTCTTAAGAAGTCCTTGAAATTCAAGTTTTTGCAACAGTTAGTAAAAGCAAGATCAAAATAACTTGTGTCACATGACCAGACTATGACACAAATTAAGACAGTTAAGGCAGTATCAAAAGGCAACTCTTCTTAAACCTATTGCTCTTGTCTAAGACAGGAGCATTGCCATGTGTAAATGTAAGCCAGCTAATAAACCACTGCCTAATTTCTGGACACAAAATGGCCGCTTCAAAATTCTCTCTTCAAATTAGAATATTTTATTTTCATTTTCTGTCCATTGCATCACTATATATAGTTAGCTGATTATTGTTACAAAGTGAGATGATTATTTCTGTAGTTAAACATTAAATGCTAGCTAGCTTGGTAGTTTCGCTCTTATAAAATCACCCATACATATTTTTGGTCTTTCAAGCTAATGTCTGTTAACTTGCCACTAACTCTGGGGTTACACTGAAGCCACAATGTCCACGATCTTCATGATTCAAAGAAAGCGTGGAGCTCCATGATTCATGACCACACTTGGGGTATAAAAAGGAGGCAGGGCACATTCAAGAGATGAAACTTGAAGGAATCCCATTTCCAAGTTCATCAAGTTCCCCTACTATGACGCATCAAGGTCTGTTATGCTCTGTTAAGCTTCGACTCCTACGTTCTATCATGACTGCTGTGAAATCATATTAAATCATGGCAGTCATGAATTGACAGTCAAAAATTTTGTCACGATCATCATGAGTCCACCAAGTTCCCTCAAGATCATAATGATTCGATCCCATGACCCCCTCATGCTCATCACGATTCTCTCAAATCGTTTAGATTGTGAACATCATGGCCCCAGTGTAAACCCATGGTAAGCAAACTAGCTAGCATATTTAAAGGCACTGTAACATACGTTAGCTACCTCAACCATTAGCACATTTAATACAGTTAGCGGTACACTGACAGATGGTTCCCAGAGTAGTTCAAAATAAATAGTGATATTGCTAGCTAGCTTATGCTTAACTACCCCAATAGTCATATCTCAGTTCTTGGATAATCATCTAGATATACATATTGATTACTTTAATGTAAGGAGCTGCTAGATATTTAGAAATGATCACAATGTAGTATTACATTTAAGTCTTTAATAAAGTGGATTAGAATGAAGAGATTCTCCCTGCAGCAGGTAGTCTTTATGAATGTTACCTCAACTACGCTAATCTGGGCTTAGTTCTCAATATTTTTTTTTTTAAACGTGGTATCAGGAGGACAAGTACACCCACCACAGTGACCTTTGAGTGGCGTCACATCTTCCGTCGTGTTGATCAGGATGAGAACAGCGAAAACAGAGCGTCCGCTACCTATCTCTTAGCAGAATACAGATCACATTTCTGGCAGTAGACAGGCTTGCGCACTACAGAAACTGACGATTTGAGAGACAGCAGCCTTCTCAGAGTAACATCCTGCTCCTCCGTAATAAGTTTTTTAAAAATCCGATAGTACAAATGTCCAGTTCTTCATTAGTTATAATACAGTTTAAAGGTAAAAGGATAAAGATCAATAAAATTAATAATCTCCAACTCCTTCGTTGATGTGCACGCTGCTAACGCGAAAGAACGCAGTGTTTACAGTCAATATGAGTATGGAGATTTCTTGGAGTGTTTATGAGCAGTTCTGTGTTTTTTCTTGTCTGTGCATTGGGGTTGTTCTCCGAAGGTGTAGCGTGGCATGAAGGCGGGATTTAGGGGAGGTCTGGGGTAACAGTCCGCTGTAAAGCCTGACCTTGCGTGAGGTGGTGTGGGTAGGAGAGGAGGTGGGCCGCGGAAAGGTGGTGTAGGTAGAAGAGGAGGAGGAGCCCAGTGAGGGGGCGTGGGAAACAGAGGAGGTGGGTAGGGTCTTGTCTGGTCATTGTTCCATCTCTGGTTGAAAGGCCTGTGGAGGAGAAAAGCAGTCTAGAGCATCTACTCCATATTATAAACTGATTTACTCAGATTTTACAGAAAAATACAAACAACTAAATATAAACTGGGTCACAGACACTAATAAAAATATCTACATTAAAATAATCGATCTCAC
>JAQMYF010000026.1:34656186-34674898 GCA_030014195.1 Neosilurus mollespiculum | reverse complement strand
AAAAAAAAAAAAATAAACCCCCCCCCCCCCCCCCCCCCCCCAAAAAAAAAAAAAAGTCATAAGCAAAATTCGGGCACAACCAGAACTCACTCAGCAGTGTTCTGTATCGTCCACTTGTAATCTCTGGTTTTACTCATTTGGTAATTAGCATGTAACCTTGAAACAAGGTTAAGGTGACCCATATTACCCCACCCAATTTGCCCCTGAGGGGGACCCATTCAGCAATTTTGGTGATCCTATGCCATTTCCTTCCAAAATTACCGCACTAACGAGCAATACAGATGGACGGATGAAACCCAATTTCATAGCTGTCAAGTCGCTGACATTTGGTGGCAGCGGGAGCTAAAAACGTAGAGGCAACCGTGCCATAGTTTTTCACAGGAATCTTACAGAATAAATAGAAATATATAAATTGGTAAACAAACAAAAAAAAAAAAGTACTGTAGTAACGTTTCTTCAGACTGCGTGTGTGTTGATCACTTGCTTATTTATTGACAGTTAGCCTATAAAATTCATAAAAGATATTAATTGCTTACGTTCAATTGCTTCTTGAGGTTCAACACCATCTACATCAATTAGGTATCTGCAACCAGTGAAACACACACACACACACACACACACACACACACACACACACACAGTGTTGCCATCTAAAACTGTTTTTCCTCTACACATGTACAATTTTGTCTGCCGCTTTATGTTTTAAACTTGTCTGTCAGATGAATGGTACGAAATCTCCTCTACAAAACACATGTTCCTTATCAGTCATCCCGAAGACAGAAGTCTTACAGGAGTTTGAAAAAGCGGCAGCAGCTGTGACATGTCTCAGCATTAGCACATGCCTGCTTTCACACTGTTGGTTTGGTGGACTTAATTTTGTATAATTAGGTTATAGGCAGCATGGTGGTGTAGTGGTTAGTTCGTCCGCCTCACGGCGAGAACGTCTTGGGTCCAAATCCTGGGCTCAGCGATGGCGTTTCTGTGTGGAGTTTGCATGTTCTCCACATGCTTGCATGGGTTTCATTCAGGTACTCTGGTTTCCTCCCACAGTCCAAAGACATAGGCATTATGCTAACTGGCTGTTCCAAATTGACCCTAGGTGTGAGAGTAAATGCTTGTGTGTGTGTTGCCCTGCAATGGACTGGCGAACTGTTCAGGGTGTACCCCACCTTCACCCAGTGTCGGCTGCAATAGGCACCAGCTCCTCCGCGACCCGAGTAGGGTCACACACACCAATCATTGTGTTTCAATATTGGTAAGTGACCAGGCCAAATGTAAGACACTACCACTGAGATATCTCAGGCTCAAAATATAAACTCGCTGAAGGCGATTGTGTTCCTTATTAATGAACCACAATGTAGGATCAATGCCCCTCCTCTACCCCTGTCTTTCTAATCGTTACTTTCCTTCCAGATTTGTTCAACCAAAATATTTGGAACTCACTACAGAGCTTTGTCCGTTCTGGACTTCTGCCGTGGTGCAACATGGCGGCTTCATTAAAGCGCATCTGATCTCTATGTAGATATAAAGGGCTGGAAGGTTTCTCTTGTACACTGAAACTGATCATGGGCTCATGCCTAGTGTGGGGTATAAACCACATCACCACAGAATAACGACACACAAATACACGCTTACCTGCACACGAGGTATCCAGTTCGGTTTAGGCCGTGGGTGCAGTGAACACCAATCAGCTTATCTGAGAACACAACAACATGGGTAATCAGGACGCATCATACATCTCTTATATCCCTGGAATATTGTAGCACATTTCCATATGGTTTGTTCAAAATGAATTTAAAATCCACTAATGCACAGAATTCCACAGAATTGTTGCTTCATCGTCACTCGCGCCCCATTTTCCCAACGAAGGTTGTAATAAGAACAGCACATTTTGATGGGTATGAACATATACTATGCATGCAAGCTTTTATTAAGTTTGGCTTTAATTCCCTTTAAGCGTAGCTCTGTGCTAGTATCTGAAAATGTGATGGTTTGTATGTTTAAATCCCAACCACTCATGAACCTTCGATTATTATAGTAATGATTGTAATAATAATTATAATGATGATAATGATTGCTATTGTTATTATGTGACAGTACCGTTTTTTTTATTATCATGCAGAAATCTTCTCACTGCCTTTTTGAAGCTCAGGATGGTGGAGTCACTCGGCACCTCATGTCCAGCTGTAAATATCTTTAGGTAATGTAGTGTGTCTGGTAAATCCTGCCACACACACACACACACACACACACACACACACTTCAACATGAGCTGTGGTGTTATGAGGCCATCCTGTATTAAATATTGATCTGAATCAGTTACATTACATGTATTACATTAAAGCCTTATAGTGGTCTCTATTTCACAATCAAATCTGCAACAAGAATTTAAAAGATTATCTGTCCATCTGGAGATCACTGAAAGCTCAATGTAATCCTTTTAAAAATCCTGTCTGCAGTGTAATAACAATATTATCTCATTAAAACATGAAAGCTAGAAGACAATACTGTTTACACAGTACAAACTGTTTATTTGTGGATTTACAACAGAAAAAAAAAGCATATAGAGAGCGCAAACCCAGGCCAGCAACCAAATGAACCAAAATGTCAAAAAACATCCTATATCACAATGCTACAAAATTCTTGCATCCAGGACATGCAGTTGTGGGTGTTGTGTCGGTCACCTGGGGTTGGTAGTAGCGTGTGGTGAAGGTGAGATCAATGATAAGACCAAGTTCTTCACCGTCCTTCTTCAACACATCCATCAGATCGAAGGGTCCGAACGCTTCTGATTCACTCAGATGCCTTCTCAAAGCCTAGAGACAGAAAGGGGGGTCACGTGGTCAGCACACAGACAGTGTGAGATGATTGTTGTGTGTATACGTGCGTCGTTATAGTCGTCACCTGTTTTAAAGGTACTTTAAAGGTGATGAAGCGCGTGCCAGGGATCCTCTTGCCCACTGCCTTATAATCAGTCCATCTGGAGACACACACTGATTTAACTACAAACAGAAACACAAACAATTCTCTGACTAAAAAGTGAAGTGTGGACATGATAACTTACCTGTCAGGGATGGCACTTTTCTTTTTTGGACCCATGATCTTCACTAGTAAAAACTCTACTCCACAAAACAACAAGGAGTGGAGGGAAATCTGTTCAAAATACCAGAGCTAATCAGTGAAAATAACAAAACTACTGAATTTCAAAAGTTTATATCCAATAAATATATCAGATTAAAACATTACACAACCTCCCCCCGGTCCGTTACTTCAGACAAAATAATTATCCACCTAAACCAGACATTAAAAACTACATTTAAATTCTTCTAATCAAGCTTCCTGGAACACGCCATTTAACTCCGTCACTAACCAGCCTGTGTACGCATGCGCCAAAATATTGCGCATGCGCAACATAGGATGCTATGCTAAGCTAGCTAGACGGAAAATCTTATAACAGCATATATTCTTACAGTTTTACTACAAACAAATAGGTATTCTAGTCATTATTTTTACCTAATACCCCGGCCATTTTACCATTTAATTTATATAAAAATCATGTAATAAAAAATCTATATAGCTATAATAAAAACATACGGTAACTATAACATAGCATTACCTCACAACCGGAACTAGAGCCACATGTGCCGACGTGACGTCACTCACTAAGGGATCTGGCGCCGCCTGCTGGCTGGAGCCTGATAATGTCGCTTTTACTGATAGTAAAGTGGTTTCACAAAACATTTTGAGGCACTTTTCGTATTTTTTCGACCCTAACTGGGATTAAGCGGCTTAGAAAATAAACGAATTAATATATTCTAAAGAATTAGAAATAATAAAGAATTGCTTTCTGTCTCTTTCATTCATTTCTAAGACACTTAATTCTAATTAGGGTCGCGGGGAGACTGATGCCCATCTCAGCCGACTCCGGGTGAAGGCGGGGTCGCCAGGCCATTGCAGGCCCAACACACATACAACCTCCACATCACATTCACACCAAGGGGCAATTTGGAACCTCCATTCAGCCTGCTGTGCATGTTTTTGGACTGTGGGAGGAAACCGGAGTACCTGGAGGAAACCCTCGCAAAACACGGGTAGAACATGCAAACTCCACAAAGAAACGACCTGAGCCTGGGAATCGAACCCAGGACTTTTGCTATGTTTTATAATTCATTATGAAAATCCTTTGCATTAATCTGTGCAGGTCGATGATTTATGGAAGCTGAGTCATGCATGTTTCATGGGCAGGTGAAAGATGATTGTTCCGGATCAGTGGCATGTAGGTATTTTTTCAATGCAGACAAAGTACCTGATAAAATAATAAGGTCACTGCATCTGCCTGTCTGAACGCTCCTGTAGGATGGATAAAAAAAAATCCTGGTTTCTCATCAGCGCCCACACCTGGAAATTGGCGCTACATCAATTAAAACATTTTTTGCTTAGAAAACACGCTCAAAACCTCTGAAAACGCCTCAGACCAGTTAAAAACGACACAGAAGGTGTTTTGGTGTTGGATGGTGTGATTGTGATTCTGAGACTGGTTGAGTTCTCTTTGAAATAGTTCTATTTTATAAAGATTTTTGGAACCGCAAGGCTGCGGTTCTATAGACAGTTTTACAGAGTGTCAGAATTTAATATATGTTAAGTGTACATGTAAAACACTGGTAATCTAGGGTGTATTGTATCGCTTCAGTCACTTTATCTACATTTAGCTTTAAAAGCTTTTGGGCTTCGACAGTGGGTGCCAGCTTCCCCACGGCCATAATTAGGATTAAGTGGTTCAGAAAATGAATGATGAATGATATATATATATATATATATATATGTTTTTATTAAATGTAATACAGTAGGCTTTACTTTTATAAAACATTTAATAAAAGAATGAATCCAGATTACTTCAAGGCGTTAAAGAAAAAGGACTATATATGTACATGTGAAATATTGAAGTGATGAGGCGGAGGACGACAGGGATAGAGATTAAAAATGTGATTGCCAAATACTATTGAATTAATAATATTAATAAAAAAGAATCCGCAAAATTTACCAACACAACAATTTTTAATTTACACTGAGGCCAGTTAATTTACTTATGAGTGATAAGAATTGTACAACTGGATCAAGTTCCAGAATATAAAGGGTTACTGTACATTTAGGACAACACTTTCTACCTGTGATACGTGATTCAGTAATAAGATGACTAACATAGTTCACTGTGTGTACAGTAAAAAAAGCCTGTACATGTTTCAGTTTCCTATAAAAGGTGTGACCGGGTGTGGACTAAAGCCGGATGTGATTGTACAAGCTGGTGCAGTGTTCTTTCTTTTATTGATAAAGAAAGTAACAAAGGTTATTTAATGCTGCTGGTAAAGTGTCTAGTTATGTATTAAAGTCTGTAATACAATCCATTCAATAATCCATTCATCCATCCATCCCTCCGTTCAGTGATCCATCCATCCATCCATCCATCCATTCAATCTTCCATTCAATTTTCCATTCATCCAACCATCCATCCATCTATCCATCCATCCATTCAATCTTTTATCCATCCATCCATCCATTCATCCATTAATCCATTCAATCTTCTATCCATTCAATGATCCATTCATACATTCATCCATCCATCCATCCATCCATTCATCCATTCAATCAACCATCCAGCTATCTATTCAATCCATCCATCCATCCATCCATCCATCCATTCATCCATTCATCCATTCAATCTTCCATCCATTCAATGACCCATTCATACATTCATCCATCCATCCATCCGTCCATCCATCCATCGATTCATCCATTCAATCAACCATCCAGCTATCCATTCAATCCATCCAGCCATGCATCCCTCCATCCATCCATTCTGTAGGTAAAATACCAAAAAATGAGATAAATGAATAAATAAGAAATTGATGAAAAAAACCATTTGTGATGGCAGCTCAAAACATTTCTTTCAGTTTCAGTATCGTAATCAGTGATTATTTGTTTTTTTATGTTATTATAAATGTGGGAAGCAGAAATTGGGTTATAAGAAAAAAAATATTCAGGCTCTTTTTTATATTTATATAAAATCTTTAGAAAAGCTAAACAAGTTTGTAAGGATGAGAAAAAGATTTTAATCAAATATCAGAGCAGATCTTCTCTGTGGATTCAGTGACTAAACACATGAAGTTATTTCACAAAATGTACCTTTTTCTGTGCAAAAGGCGGGGCAAACAGGATATAACCCATATATCTCTCTGGCTTCCCTCCTTTTACTGTTATCAGGTGATGTACAACCAGGTGACCAGAACACACACACACACACACACACACACACACACACACTGACTCTGTAGTAAAGCTGAAGTTTTTCAGCCTTAAATAGATTCAGGCTGCTATTCATTTCAACCCAAGCTTTTTGAAGAGAAATGTCTTTTTCGAGTCTCAGTAAGAGCACCGCTCAACACAACCGGGCACTCATTGTATCGGTGGAGAACTTCAATGAATGTGCAGGACTTGGAAAGCGGACAGGTGTGCAATGGGACACCAAGCGCCTTCATGCGGCTCTCAGCCGGAGGGGCTACCTTGTGCAAATCCTGATGGACCCAGATGCAGATGAGATCATCAAGGCATTTAAAGAAGGTAATTTTAAATTTGTGGATTTATTTGATGATTAATGAAAGGGTTCATGAAATAGTCAACACAGAGTCATGATAAAAAGTTTACAGTATTGAAAGAGTAATATTATAGTAATAACACAGCAATAAATAAAGGTACTAAACTCTACCTTAGCATGCATTATTTACCTTGGAATGTGTACCTTTCATTAGCTTTTAAAATTAAGCTTGTTACAATAAAAAAAACATTACAGTGTGTACACCTTGGTTAAAGTAACTCAGATCCTTACACTTGCTCATTTTTCCTGCTTCTAACACATCAACTTCGAGAGTGTAATACATTCCAGTCCTTGGCAGAAGTTACTCACATCACAATATTTTTGTGTTTTGGGTCATAATATTTTTAATGATATGGCTGATTTGTGTGTGTGTGTGTTTTTATATGATAGTGTTTTTGGGGTATTTTTTAAATACAAATTTAGTACGCATCACCTTTACATTACTGAGTCAGTAAAAAAAACCAAAATTGAATGTTACTGTATATAAAAAATTATTTTCAAATAAAAAGAAAATACCAACTTCGCTTCCGCCTAGAGTCAGGTTAGCTAGGCGCCAACCTCCCCATGACCCCATTTCACTTTGTGTTATAAGGACATGAGCTGAAGGTTTTCCTGTTGAGCATCTCACAGAAGCAGCCACAGATCTTCTGGAGACCTTAAAAGTACTATCTTTACATCAACAGATGCTTTCCTTACTGATATAAAAATATTTTCTGTAACATTTAATTTTAATGCTGGAAAACTACAAAATGATGAATTAAAAATCTGTAAATGAAAATTATAGTATAGTACAAATAAAGGGTGACATGGTGGTATATGGCAAGAAGGTCCTGGGTTCGATTCCTGGGCTTGGGTGTTTCTGTGTGGAGTTTGCATGTTCTTTTCCTGCTTGCGTGGGTTTCCTCTGGGTGCTCCGGTTTCCTCCCACAGTCCAAAGACATGCCTATTAGTCTGATTGGCTGTTTCAAATAGCCCCTAGGTGTGAGTGTGAGTTTGAATGGTTGTGTGTGTTGCCCTGCAATGGACTGACGATTCAGGGTGTAGCCCGCCTTTGTCCAATGTTGGCTGGGATAGGCACCAGCCTCCCAGTGACCCTAGTAGGATTAATTAGTTCATCGAATAAGTGAATGAAAATGAAAGTAAAAATAAATAAAGACGTTCATTTGCGATCAAACGTTCTGTTATGGGACTGAGGTGGGTTCGTGATAAAATATTATTTACTGCAATGATGTCATCAACAAAAGAACTGAATGGCTGCCTGAATACATTATCGTCACCTGATCCCTGATTTGTTTTATAGTCTTGCGGTTTTCTCGTGTTCTGTTGTATAATTGGGTGTGTTTGACAGTGTGTTCAGTGATATGTAAATTGATTTATCGGAGGTGAAATGTGTGTTTGTGTAAGAAGCAGCCTAACCTGCCATAGTAATCTGAACTGTAGTTCAGTTTCTTATATAAGAATAATAAGAACAAGAACAAAACAACAAAAACAAAAGGACAGAATAACAACAACAAAATAATAATAATAATAATAATAATAATAATTATTATTATTATTATTATTATTAATAATAATAACAACAACAACAACAACAACAACAACAATAATAATAATAATAATATTGATGATGATGATGATGATGATGATGATGATTATGTTGCTGTTGATGTTACAGAGAGTGGGCAGTCGGTGCACAGCTGTTTTGTTGGTGTATTATCGAGTCATGGAGACCAGGGGGTAATATTTGGATCAGATGGACGCCCTGTAAAGCTCGCAAATATATACTCACAGTTTGGTGGTCCAGGGATGGCTGACAAAAACAAACTGTTCCTAGTTCAGGTCAGACTCACCTCACTCCCCGTGTACTTGTATATTACTGTTTATTTATATAGTATAAATGAAATGTATTATCCATATTATTCAGTATGTGTAACATGGAGTGTGTTGTCATCACTCCAATATACCGTGTGTCTACTTTATGTGTGTTTACTGTATGTCTCTGTGTGTGCACTACACAGGCTTGTCGAGGTAGCGACTTAGATGTTGGTGTTACAGTTGAGACCGACGGCGCAGACTCTTCTGAAGATGATGGTGTCTTTGAAAATCAATCAATCCCGAATGAAACAGTGGTTGCTTATGCTACAGCTCCAGGTAAAACACACACACACACACACTCACAATACTACACACACGCTAACAAAAGCCCATGATCCATCTAAGTAAATCTTTTGTAGAATAATAATCATACTGAATACATCAGTATTCGTGAAGCTGCTGGTTGGTCCTGTTGTGACTTCATCAGCTGGTATCTGGACTTCATATTTCCAAACTTTCTGTTAGCATTTTTCATGGCAAATTACAGTATGACGTTTATTTTTTTAGCAAATTGCTAACTTGGTATACTCCATGGGAATGGCATGATCTGATTAATCTCACTTAATCATTCATTTGCCCAAATGCTTTCTCCTATTAGAGTTGTGGGGAGGCTGGAGCCTATCTCATCCAACATTGGGAGAAGGCGTGGTACACCCTGAACAGCTCTCCAGTCCCCTGCAGGGCAAAGTTCTAATTGGATTAAAAAATATTAACCTGAGTGAATGATTCTTGAATCAAAACCCCAGACACTCATGATTTGCCACGTCGCACGGAACAGGAGGAATCACCATTACCATGCATTAAAAATATGCAAAATGCAAAAAATAGAAAAATTATTCATAAAAACCTTGTTGTAGTCTATTTTCATGTATTTCCATGTAAAAACACACCATTACGGAGCACAGTTTTCTTACATTTTTGTGTAGTATATACCAAAACTCTGATTTCACCTGACCTGCCTTTGTCATGGTTTGCTTTTTATGCATTTTTTTTGTGTGTGTATTTTATTATGTAGCATTCATGTTGCATTAATTTTAACACTAAGAGAAGGAACATCATGGGCGGCATGGTGATATATTGGTTAGCATGTCCACCGCACAGCAAACAGGTCCTGGGTTTGTATGTTCACCCACTGCTTGGGTGGGTTTCCTCTGGGTAAGCCGGTTTCCTTTCATAGTCCAAAAATGTGCATGTTTTTGGATTGTGGGAGATAACTGGAATACCCAAAGGAAACCCATGCAAGCATGGGGAGAACATGCAAACTCCAAACAGAAACGCCCCAGCCCGGGAATCGAACCCATGTGGCAAGCCTGTTTTGCCAAAAGAAAATCTTAACCAGTTAAAACAATTACTTGTTGAAATTCTGTGTTAATGTGTGTGTGTGTGTGTGTGTGTGTGTAGGTTATAGTGCCTTCTTGCACCCGAGTGGCTCTGTGTTTCTACAGACGTTCTGTGACCTGGTGGAAAAGTGTGAAGGGTGGGAGATCACACGATTTCTGACGCGGCTGAATGGGCGTGTAGCCTTTGAGTTTGAGGCAAGAGGAAAAGAGCTGAAGGGCAAAAAGGAGATGCCGTGTTTCATTAGTCGCCTCACTGCTGACTGTTACCCGTTCATCAACACACTCAGAGTTTCAGCCACAGAGCTGCTCCGAGACACACACATTACTCGCAAAAGCTTTATCAGCTGAACTTACACCTGAATTAAGCTCATATGGATCAGTCACTGATTGAAAGATTTCAGAATGCCTTTCTAAGGAAGTTAAATTTCATGCTGGTGCTGTACTGTAATGGAAACTCCTCCCCTGAATTTTATCTTTGTTACTGTGACTTCAGGAACACCTGAATTATATGGTTATGGATGCACTATAATGTAAGAGAACGTTTGCTTTGTGTCTTCAAAGGCACTGAGTGTTTGCACATACTTAACAAATACTGTACACAGAAAACATTGTACAGTAATATACAGTGTCTGGCCAAAAAAAAAAAAAGGCCTTTTGGCTTACAGCACGTAATCTTTATGCCATTGTTTCAACAAACTTAAACAACATCACATTTATTTCCATCCGGTGTTGAACTGATGACGGAAAAACTGAACCACTCCATAAAGTCTTCCCCAGCACACCCCAAAAACTCAATAATGTTAAGGTCAGGACTCTGGGGTGCCAATACATATGTGAAAATGATTCCTCATGCTCCCTGAAACACTCGCTCATTATTGGAGTCCCCGTTTTATATCCGTGCCATCAGGGAAGAAAAAGTCCATTGATGTGATAATCTGGTCATTCAGTACATTCAGCTCATCAGCTAATAAGCAACAATGCCATGGAGATTACATGCTGTGATCAAGGCTAAATGCACCCCATGAGAGTGTGTGACTCTTTTTCGGCCGGGTATTATAATATAACAAAATATATGCTTTCAGAAAGCACTTTATTTCCGAAACTTAAAATGTTATGGATTGGACAATTATGATGTTATGGATTATCATCATCATCATCATCATCATCTTCTTCCGCTTGATCTGGGGTCGGGTCGCGGGGCAGCCTAAGCAGTGAGGCCTCCTATGGACCCAGCACCTGTGGGAGGGGCTATAGGGGTCGGGTGCATTGTGACTTTGGTGGCTGCTGAAAGCATGGATTATTATTATAGATGTAAAGTATATTTTGTTATAAAATAAATTTTCACTGTTACTCTGAGTGGGTTACTCATTCCTACACTACAAAAGACATTCAGGTTCCCCAAAACACTTTGCTTTTCGACTGGTTCCCCGAAATGTTCACAGGATCAGAATCACAGGAATATTATTTAATGATTTTTCTGTTTTGCAACAATTGTGTAACTCGTACAAACATTCTGCAATTTGACTGACACACCTGACTTAACACACGTATTTAATATGCGAACGCAATCAGACAACTTTTAAATCGACCTCACCCAAACCTCCACCAGTCCCTCCTGTCATAACCTCTCTAAATTCTTATAGCGACAAAAGAACTTTTAGATTGCCTGTGAAAGGGGCTTTACCTTGTGTTTGGCAACGGCAGTGGTGGCTCAGTGGTTAAGGCAATGGGCTACTGATCTGAAGGATGGGGTTTCAATTCCCAGTACCACCACTTGGGCCTTTAACCCTTGTTTGCTCACTTGTATAAAGATGACTAAGATAAGAGCATTTGCTGAATGCTGTAAATGTAAATAGTAATGAAGGGTTGACAAGCAATCATTCGTAAGCATAAATCTAATAACACCTTTAACCATAAAACCATTTTACTTAATGCTTAATCCTACCAGGGATGCAGGGAGGCTGGTGCCTTAATACTAGATGACCACAGGGTACAGCTCGCCAGACCATTGCAGGGCCAAGACAGGCACATATAACCATTCATACTCATGCTCACACCTAGGGACAAATTTGGAATAGCCAATGAGCCTAATGTGCATGTCTTTGGACTGTGGGAGGAAACTGGAGAACCTGGGGGGAACCCACACAAGCAAGGGGAGAATATGCTCTACACTTAGACGCCTGAGCAGGACCTTCTTGCTGGTGCCACTGTGTCGCCCATGAATCATCTCTTTGTTAATCATAAATATAATAAACTAAAAGTGTATTCTCTGAAGATAATGTGGAGCGACTGCATTTTTGCAAAAGAAGATGAGTCAGAAAATGTGAAAAGAAGATGAGTGCTGGTCAATATGATCAATTGACCAATTGGGTCAAGCACAGGTGGCATGGTGGCATAGTGGCTAGCACGTCTGCCTCTCCGCAAGAAGGCCCTGGGTTTGATTCCTGGGCTTGGGGTGTTTCTGAGTGGGGTTTGCATGCTCTCCCTGTGCTTGCGTGGGTTTCCTCCGGGTATTTAAGTTTTCTTCTTCAGTCCAATGACATGCACATTAGGCTAAATGGCTGTTCCAAATTGTTACTAGATGTGAGTATGAGTGTGAATGGTTGTTTGGGTGTGTGTGTTGGACCTTCAGTGGACTAGCAAGCTGTTCAGGATGTACCCTGCTTTCTCCCAGAGTCAGCCTGGATGGGCTCCAGCTCCCCTTCAACCCTAGTAGGGTAACTTGGTTTGTAAAAAGAAAGAATGAATGAATGAACAAATGAATTAAATTAATACATGATTGTTCCCAGCTCCGAGCTATTTCCTCTTTTGTGAGAAAGAGTGAAAAGAGTTACGTGCTTCCTAAAGATGTAAATCTCAGAATCTCTCTACTGATCTTTTGTGTAATAGAATAGAACACACAATGAGGAAAGAACAAACTTTTCTATCCATATACCTATGAATGACAGGTATGCCCAACTGGCTTGCAGCACTCACCTGCCTACTGGAACACAGTCATGTCATTCGAAACAGGTATAAACTAGTTATGCGGAACAGCTGCATGGTCTGTCTGAACTACAGTATATCAAGATTTAGATAGAATGATGCATCAGTAGGTCAGAACTATTTTGTGGAGTACTATGATGTCAGAATACCTACCAAATAATGACATCCTTAATGCGGGGGTAAAATTGCACAATATTGTTGCTACTGCATTCCTACAAATGGGCTTGTTGTATTGTTTTTATTTCACCTGCCAGTGGTTCAGTGATGTATAGAGATGTAGTTCTGTGGTCCCCAACCCTGTTCTTGGAGGACTATCTCCCAGAAGACTTCTGCCCCAACCATAATCATGCCCTTCTGACCATCTAGTCATTAAATGAAGACTTATGATTAGGTCACACCACAGCTAAAAGTTCATTCATTCTTTTTCTGAACTGCTTAATACTAATTAGGGTCGCAAGGAGGATGGAGCCCATCTCAGTCGACTCTGAGCGAGGATAGCTTGCCTGGCCATCGCAGGGCAGAAACAGGCTGACAGCAACCCAATGTCCTACTTGTTACGAACGACAGCAATGGTTCTTTAACATGCCTATCACCGCAGACAGAGAAAGACATGACCGGCCCTTGATAACCCAGTTAGCTGCACTGGTGTGTCACAGCAGTGACAACTCATTAATAGTGTTGATTGAACCCCCCACTTTCAGTTTAATAAGCCAGCACCCTTCCACAGCGCCACCACTGCCCCAGCTAAAAGTTTCTGGGTTCAAATCTCAGTCACGGGCTTAACTGTGTATGCAAGCGTTTTCCCTCTGGGTGCTCTGGTTTCCTCCCACAATCTATAGCTATGCACATTTTGTCAAATGGCTACAGCTGGATAACAAAAAACAACAACCACCCAACTAACCAAAATAATAACAAACAAACAAACAAACAAACAAACAAATAAATAACATTTTAAAAATTATATTTAAAAAAAACATGGGTATAGGACTTAGCTAGGCTTGGGTATAATTCTAAAGCTATGTTTAGTACAAAAAGAAAAAAGCTTATAATATAAAGAACAACATAATCACATGAAGCATGGTGGTGGCAGTATCATGCAGTCTAGCAGGAGATGTGAAATACACTGTGGTTTAATTACTCATTCTAATAATTAATCAAACGTTTGCTAGTTCGCTAACCCAGTCTTACATTATTCACTGACTAATTACAAAGCTTTTGATTTAATTGATTTTGATTAATCTTGATTTGTGTTGTTAAACATAAAGGAAAAAAATAGCAAAATATACCTCACTGAATAATTTATTACATTTATTAAATTGCTTATCAAACTATTTAATTAATTTTTATATATTACGCAGTGTAAAATAAAGCTATTAATCCACTTGAGCAAAATCTTTTTCATCCTGAGGAAATAACACGCTACATGCTACTAAAACTTCCCAAAATTTCCCCCCTTGTTTCTCACCCTACAGGACGTTATGTTCTTGACAATCTCCCAAACCACATGCACAGGCATTATACTGTATATGAACCTTATCAGATCACACACGTGTATCACTTGCATCAGAATTTTCTCCTTATCAGACAGACAGGACTTTATCAGTGTCAAGTTACCACATTAAATATATTAATTTGTTTAAGAGGCCAAGTCCTCATTTCTAACAGAAAAAAATTACCCACACGCAAAGTGTGAAGCATTGCTATCAGGATGCTGACTTGTTCAGGTGCTAGGCAGTTTCCCCACTTTCTTCGACCTCAGTTTCATTTTTCATGGTGAGACATGAACGTGACTGCTGTCGCACATGAAGCAACGCATCATCTGATATTCAACAAAAGGAACATTTTCTTCACTGTGAACTCAGCATTAAAAGGTCAAAAGCAGGTGAAATGTAATTTACTTGAATACTTTATCAGTAAAAAAATAAGAACAACTGTAAAGGTAAATTGGTTAACGAGCTGTTATGGCAAAACAAAACTAAATGTAAAATTAGACTAAAAATGCCATCTTTTTGCAATAACTTGCCAAAAAAAAGGCAAGACAAATCACATACTCATTATTTTAAGGTAAAAAGATCAGCTGAGTTTATAGAAATTACATATATAATTTGCATTCATCCAACATTTGTACTGGTTATCCTTCAGGTTCACGGGGAAGATGGAGCCAATCACAGCTGACCCTGGGCGAGAGGTGGGCTTGTATGAACAGGTCATCAGGGCTAACACAGACACAAACAACATTTCACACTCACATTCACGCTCACACTAGCGCAATTTAGAGTAACCAGTTGATCTAATGTGTCAGGTCTCAGGTAGGAATCCAGAGTACCCAGAGGAAACCCGCACCACAAGTGCAAGGGGAACATACAAACTCCACATAATAATAATAATAATAATAATAATAATAATAATAATAATAATAATAATAAAAATAATAATGGGGGCGGCACGGTGGCGTAGTGGTTAGCACGTCCGCCTTACAGCAAGAAGGTCCTGGGTTTGATTCCCAGCTCGGGCGTTTCTGTGTGGCGTTTGCATGTTCTCCCTGTGCTTGCGTGGGTTTCCTCCGGGTACTTCGGTTTCCTTCCACAGTCCAAAAACATTCACAGTAGGCTAATTGGCTGTTCCAAATCACCCCTAGGTGTGAGTGTGAGTGCAAATGGTTGTGTGACTGTTGGCCCTGCGATGGCCTGGCGAGCTGTCCAGGGTGTACCTCGCCCTCGCCCAAAGTCGGTTGAGATGGGTGCCAGCCTCCCCGCAACCCTAATTAGGAATAATCGGTTCAGAAAATAAATGAATGAATAATAATGATGATGATGATGATGATAATGATGATAAGAAAAACAATAATAAATCGGGGCCGTGGTGACCTGGTAGTACGGTGCTGGGTTACTGATCCCAAGGTCGGGAGTTCAAGCCCCACTGTTGCAGGTTTGTCAATGCTTTCCCCCCAGGGCATCTAACTGGGTTATCAAAGGCCAGCCATGTCTCTCACTGTCTACTGGTGAGAAGCATATAAAAGAACCAGTGCTAACTATTGAAAAGATTGCATTGCCGTCAGCATGTTTCTGCCCTGCGATAGCCTGGCGAGCCATCCAGGGTGCACTCTGGCCTTGCCTAGAGTCAGCTGAGATGGGCGCCACTGTCTCTATGACCCTAATTACGATTACCGGTTCCAAAAATGATCGATGGTAATAATAATAATAATAATAATAATAATAATAATAATAATAATAATAATAATAACGATTAGCTCACTAGGCCATTGCAGGGCCAACACACATACAACCATTCACACACAGTCTCACACCTAAGGGCAATTTGGAACAGCCAATCAGCCTACTGTGCATGTTTTTGGACTGTGGGAGGAAACCGGAGTACCCAGAGGAAACCCACACTAGCATGGGGAGAACATGAAAACTTCACACAGAAATACCACGAGCCCGGGAATTAAACCCAATACCTTCTTGCTGTGAGGCAAACATGCCTTTCACTGTGCCAGAATACCAACAATTATTATTATTATTATTATTATTATTATTATTATTATTATTATTATTATTATTATTATACCAACTTAATACCTGCATATATGGTGGCAAAGGTGCAGATACAGTGTTTTAAGTTATATTATTATAGTTATATATATATAATTTATATATAGTTTATAATATGTAACAAAAATACAATATTTGATGAATATATTGTATATTATTTTGCCGACATTTTCTTTGTTGCCTTGTTTTTGAACCATGACATAAAAAATAGGGGTCAAAGTATCATTTACAACAGCACACAACAATAATAAATTTTGATAAGAAGAAAATGCTGAGGTAAGCGGTATATGAGTGCAAACAGCACGTGTGTTAAATCCCCTTGTGGACACTCATAAAGTCATGTTAGAAAAGACCAATGATCAGTGCTTTAGTAAGAACATGAAATAGTTATCAGCTGTAATGTTTTGGATGGAAGTGATGCCACGCCATGGTGTCTGAAAAGGTTTGGCGTGAGATGGAGTCCCCATGACGCATGATTCTGTGCTGTGATGAAGAATAAAAGCTTGAAAGTGTTCACTATAGCTACACATTGCCCCAAACTCATATATTTCTTTCCAGATTCAGAGATAAATAATAATCATACCTTGTTTACATGTACAATGGTAAATCCAACTTCTCAGTGAGTGTGTGTACCACATCGGCAAAACCTGTATTACATTCGTCATGCAAGTAACTACATGCCTTTCACAATAGTTTCATTAAAAAAATGACAAATATTCTTTAAGATAAATAACTAAACAATACACAAGAGGTTAACATCTTTATAATACTTTAATAACAGGTAAATAAAGGCATGGTGATACTCCATATCCAGAATCTAGCACAGTTAATTCCCTAAATGGAGACAAACAAACACACTGTTAATGAGTGAGTACATGGTATGTGTATAGTAAGTAACATGATAAAATGTCATCCAGTGTGACAGACTACAGGGAAGTTCACCACCATTTATGGTATAGTTATCTTAAAGTGAGAGAGAAACAGAACTTACAGAGAAGAAAATGTGAAAATGTTCTAGCTTATAGGTCATCCCCCCCCCCCCCCTTCCCCGCTCTCAGAATGGCCTCAGTTTACCATGGTATGGATTCGACAACGTCCATTTTCAACGTCTGATCCATTTTGAGATGATCACATCACAATACTGCTGGAGATTTATCATTTTTAGTCATGCTGGGAACACCCATTTTACCACTTCTCAAATGTGCTGTACTGCGTTCAGATGTGGTGACTCATTGTCATGTTCAATGAACAAATTTGAGACGCCTTGAGCCTTATGACACGGTGCATTATCATGCTGGAAATAACCATTATAAGATGTTGACATAAAGGGATGTGTGTAGTATGTGTGTGTACTTTGATAGGCTTTAGGATTTAAGCAATGTTTGATTTGAATTAAGAGGATTACTGTACACCCGAGATTCCTCACACCCTCACACTGCCATCACCAGATTGGATCCACTGATTCATCCTGTTGAGACTGAAAACCAGTACTACTTTCAGTATGTTTCGACCCCGGATTCCTGATTGTCGCCAACAGGAGTGGATTCGAGCATGTTTTGCTTTCCAACCATCTCATGGTTTGGAAATGGATTTCTGCTTATTATGGTTGTACATGGTGGCTCTTTGAGTTATGGTAGATATTCCGTCTCCTCAATGAAGTCTGGTTATTCTTCTCTGACCTCTCTCAACACTAAGATATTGCCAGTTGTGGAACTGCTGCTTATCCATCCATCATGTTTAAATAGAGTCAGAATACTGATGAGGAAAAATAGAAGCAGAGCATAAAACTCTGTGGGATGTCCCAGCATGGAGACACACTCTAGCTTAAATCTCAATTCAGTTTCTTATTCATTCATATGGGTTTTTTTTTTCTTTTTGACTGTTATACAGTATAAGCGTCATCAGACATGTGGTGGGACATCTTGAAAATGAAAAAGACAAAGAGACAGAAGGACACTGAGTTGTCTGTGTTATTGTGGAGTTTGTAAAATAACACTTTGGTGACATCTGTTGGTCAAAAATGTGTTACTACACAAACAATTTAAGCCACTTTCAATGCAACTTAATATAGAAGAAGCCTCCAAGTGATGTCAATAAAGGTTTTTTGGGCTAACATAGATAAGTATCCTTTTATATGGTTCTGAACGAATTATTTTATTATACTTGTCTAAAATAAAGTATTTGCTCACTTGAATAGACAAAGTGAAAAGGTATATTTTGTTTCTCATGCAATGGTAGTAGTGCAAGTCTTGTATAAAATTGATGATTATGTAATGCTTGTATAACTGGTACTAGGTAAGAAAAACCAA
>JAQMYF010000026.1:34635409-34648386 GCA_030014195.1 Neosilurus mollespiculum | reverse complement strand
GAAGAGCTGGAGGAAGTGGCTGGGGAGAGGGACGTCTGGACCTCACTGCTTAGGCTGCTGCCCCCGCGACCCGACTCCGGAACAAGCGGAAGAAGAAGATGATGATGATGGGGAAAAATCTTGTTTTAGTTTGTTTTTTATGTTGCCTTGTACTATATACAAAAAAACCCTTCCAGAACATGGTTTACTTACATTTTCATATAGTATGTAATAAACTTTGAATGAGTAGGTTAAACAGATGGTGTTAGCTACACAGTGATCAGCTCACCTCGAAGTGCAGAGTTCAGCTGACCTGCCTCTGTCATGGTTAAAATATGAGATAGTTTTTTAATATAAACAATAAAAATCTCATCTATGCACGATCCTACAATCATTTGGCAATTAATTATATAGTTATGAATCATTGAACACCTAACTGGAAGCTGTAAACACTGCAGCAGTTAGGCTACAATCATGAAATGATCACTAAGTTTGAATATTTAAACATAATTAGCAATGAACTCAGAAAGTTGCACTATTCAGAGGCAGCCATTTAGAATTTTTACGATGTGGTCAATTTTGACGAGTTACTGAAAGCCGATTTAAAGTATTTTTAAACTACAAAAATAGAGAACACCAGCATTTTGATGCCAATTATGGAACAGAAATGACCAAATCCTATTTTATATTTGAAATAGGTATTTTAAATGCATATATTATAAATACTGTGCATTCCAACTGACTGATTTTGGTTGTGGCAGTAACTTACTGTATCTCTGCCACAAGAATGTGGGCAAACTAATTACATGTACTCTATAACTTTAATCCCTTAAACTTAAACTAGCTAGTATTACACTTATGGAATAAAATTTGATATTAATACTAGACAACAATAATCTATAACAGGGTGGATTGATGTGAAACTGAGTTAATGTTACCGCCCTTATTTAACACATCGTACTAATAAATGAAACTAACAGTTTTCATTAATGATTAGCATGTCCGCCGCATAGCAAGAAGGTCCTGGATTCGATTCCCCAGGCTCGGGTGTTTCTGTATAGGGTTTGCATGTTTTCCCCATGCTTGCGTGGGTTTCCTCTGGGTACTGTGGTTTCCTTTGACAGTCCAAAGATATGCACATTAGGCTAATTGGATAGCCTTGATTGCCGCTTGGTGTGAGTGTGAATGGTGGTGTGTGTTTGTTGGCCCTGAAATGGACTGGAAAGCTGTTCAGGGTGTACCCCGCCCAATATAGGAATAACTATATATAACTATATATAAATGTTTTCTTTTTATTTGCAGTTTTACGGCTGTCTTTCTCAGCAGCAGAACATGCTTCAGGATTATCTGAGAACAGCCACGTACCAAAAAGCGATTTTACTGAACGACGTTGACTTCAGAGAAAAAGTTAGTTGGTTTGCATAGCACTTCTGATCATTGTGACATTTTATAAATGGCTCAGGTTATTTTTCATCATCTCTCTTTGCACAGGTGGTGCTCGATGTTGGCTGTGGAACAGGAATTTTATCCTTTTTTGCCATCCAGGCCGGAGCTAGGAAAGTGTACGCAGTGGAGGCTAGCTCTGTGGCCAAATATGCAGAAGTATTTACACTGCATTCATTGGTTCACACACTGCATTTCACTTCACTTTGCTCTACCTCTATCAGAAAACTTAAAAGATAATAAATGTGCTCTTTTATGAGGTGTCATTCTTCATTGAGTCCATCTTCAATGTTAAAAAACAAAGAAACAACACAACCTTCAGGTTCTGTTGTTGCCAAATCCTTTCCGCATATAGTGAGATCATAAGTGTTTGTTGGCAAACCAGGTCATATTCACACACAATAAATCACTCAGTACTGAGAAAATAAGGTGTCACACACAGTTCCGTTTGAGGTTTAGGTGATAGATCTGGGGAAAACATCTAGCACGGCTCACATGTACAGCGCTCACCAAGGAGACTTTGCACATGACTTGAAAGCATGACATTCTGAGTACTTAATGGCTTATGGACAGATCTGGCATTTGGCTATGGTGTGTGTGCATGCATGTGTGTGCGTGCATGTGTGTGTGTGTGTGTGTGTGTGTGTGTGTGAGTGATGAATGAAAGGAAGCATACTTTCATGGATGGAGGGATGCTTTACAGCTTTATAGCCAGACTCAGTTCCAACTTGATTTTTGTTCAGTTTTCATCTGTAACAGTTTTAAAATACAACCAGATGTGTTTCGTGTCATTTCCAGGACACTGCTCTAGAAAACCTGCCAAGTACAGTTTCTAAGCTTAAACTTTAATTTTCTTTAGAAATTGCAAAATAAGGTATTCAGTGTTATCATAGGTTCTTGGTTGATCATTATCAGCATGGCTTACATTTTTGCCCGTGTTGCTGCACGTACCCTAAATGATCTGTGACTGTGTGTGTGTGTGTGTGTGTGTGTGTATGTGTGTGTGTGTGTGTGTTTTGCTAGATTGTATAAAAAAAATCTGACAACTCAAACTAATTACTGCCAGTAATTGACAGAGACCTTTACATGACTCAGGTACTGGTGAGGACTAATGGCTTGGCAGACAAGATCATCGTGCTTGCTGGGAAGATCGAGGAAGTGTGCTGCCCTGAGAAAGTCGACATCATCATCTCAGAACCCATTGGTTACATGCTACTCAATGAGAGGATGCTGGAGAGCTATTTACACTCCAAAAAATGGTTGAAGCCTAAAGGTTTGTGGAAGAATCAAATAACAGACACCCCCCCCCTCAAAAAAAAAACAAAAAACAAAAAAAACCATAGTAAACAGTATAAATGGATTTCAGCAGCACTCACCAATTAGATTTCATTCCAATTTATTACACAGTGCTTATTGCTTAAATTTTACAATAAGCCAATCACATGGTAGCCAATCATATGGTAACAGTGCAACACAGCAAATCATACATCTACAGGTTGAGGGCCTTAGTTAATTATGCATCAAACATCAGTAACTTAATAAAAAAAAATTCATCCATGGTGAACAGAAAAGCATCTCAGAACGTGCATCAGAACACTTCTGAGGCAGATAGGCTTTTACACTAGAGCAGAGTGAGCTAGGGCGAGCCAAGGCCATTACTGTAATGGGTCCATGTCTGTGTTCCCCAGTGTCTATGTTCCCCAATCCTATGCTCCCCAGGAACCCTAACCCTAACCCTAATAAACTGTTACTTTGATGAGTACGTTTGATTTTGTTTCATCATACTTCTTTTACAATATGGATACAATCATTGTAGCTTACTTCTATAAATTACACAATACAATGGAAAATCCATTAATTTAATAGGGACCGGGGAACATAGGTACTGAGGAACATAGGGACTGGGGAACATAGGTACTGAGGAACATAGGTCTGGGGAACATCGGGTTTGGGAAACATAGGGACTGGGGAACATGTGGCTGATCCCGTGTTTACTGGCACTTCAAGGGCTTGTTTGCACCTCCTCAGGGCTACATCTATGTATAAATATTTATCTCAGTGGTATCTTTGTAATTTGTGTCCAAATATGTATTATTAATAAAACAGGTACAGAAACCATGCTAAGTGCTAGCCAGCTACACCATTTAAGCTATCTGACCCGAACTGGGTGTTACGCTAATCATGATCTATTGTTGATGTAATAAGACACATGTAGCAATATAAACATATTTTAGTTGTATTTTATGAAGTTACATTTAGCTTAAGTAAATTACAAATGGATCATTGTGAGCATCCACTCACAGTGATGATGCTCACACTGCTGTGCATCGCTGCATTGTTCTCTCCAAAACTTTCATTTCGGTCTCCAATAGATTTCTTTTAAGTCCTTAGCTCTGTTGGTCAGAGATCTTAGGCGGGGTGGGTGGCGTTTAAAGGCGCAAACTGGTTTTTGGCTCAAGGGCTTAAAGCCCCAGGCTACAAGCTTCAGGTAGCCTTGAGGTAGACCTGGCAGGATAGCCAGGACAGCACAAAGATATTGAAACCTGATGGAAAAAAAATGTAAACATGATCTGCGTTTTTGAAGAGAGTGAGACGCATCTGAATGCTTTTATGCTTTGTGTGGCCGCTGGAAAATTGCATGATTGAGTGTATGAGTGTATATCACCATGACTATTTGTAGCAAACATCTCTTTTTATGCTAAGGCATGATGTTCCCCACCTTCAGTGACATCCACTTGGCCCCATTTACAGATGAGCAGCTTTACTTGGAGCACCATGCACGCTCCAACTTCTGGTAACTCATCTCACCTCTTTTGTTACAGTCTTCAAATGATAAAATAAGCTTGGAAAATGTACAAATAATATAGAAAGACTCACCCTCCTCATTTTTATACACATTATATATATATATATATATATATATATATATTCATACATTTCATATAGTTATGTATCAAAAGTTTTCTATGAAGCTCTATAAAATGGTATGTATCAAAATACAGTTTTGCTAATTTCTGTGAACAGGAAATACTTTATTTGGCACATCAGCTCTTCAGTTAATGTATGTATATGGTTTTAATGCATTTTTGCACATTCCTAGCTGCTCATAATGATATTGTAGATTATAAATACAAAAGCCTGCTCTTTGAAACCTTGAAGCTTTCTTGGATGAGGTCATATCCTCAGCCTATATCCCACAAAACCCAAACCCCTGCTTATACACATACATTCCTCTTCTCCATGGATGATGGCTTGAGGAGAAATACCAGCGCCTTAACAGACCATACCTGACCCCTCATCGCCCTCACAGTCCCTCTTACCATGGCTCCAGCAAAGATTCATGCCTCCCTTTGAATGTTTATATGTCTCCTCCATGGTTTATTTGATTTCTCCCAAGGGCCTTCAGTTGGCCGTCACAGAGAAACGGCAGTCAGCCCACCACCCACAGCTCACGTTCTGCTCGTATGGTGCTTGGACCCATACCAAGTGGGCTTCCTGCTGCTGTACGCTCCAGCGCAGTCCAATACTGACTCATAGCAAAGAGACAGGGTGTCCGCTGCATCTCTGTGTCTCTCTGCTTCAACGATGGCGTTAACCAAGCAAAGTGCCGGGAGGGTGGTTCAGGTCATCCAGGAGGAAATTTTACCCAATCAGAAATAGTCATCTGATATTAAATTTATTTTTGGAAGGTAGTCTTTTTTTTTTTTTTAAATTGATAATGCCAGTGCAGCCCAAACTAGTTTCATCATGTTTTTCCACATTTTTTATTCAATATCACTGACACCAGCTATGTTATCTTGATGACATATCATTATGGACGATACATCACTGCTTCTCTCAGTATATATGCTGCCAGCCTATAATCAGATATTAAGGGAAGCTGCCCATGCAAGCCTATACCTCAACACTGTGAAGGAAACAAATATCACAAGTACAATTGTTTAAATAAAGCACATTCATGAATGCATTCATTTCTAAGCAGAAGATGTGTGGAGAACATGCAAACTCCAGACAGAAACACCCCGAGCCCGGGAACTGAACCCAGGCCTTCTTGCTGTGAGGCGGACGTTCTAACCACTGCTCCAACGTGCCGCCCCATTTATCAATATTTCTAATAAAAAACTATGGTAAAGCATGTATTAGATCATTATGCTTATCGTTAGACATTTCATACTGATTTCAAGCTCTAAAAATAATCTTATCTATCTGCCAAGGAGATTATGTTTTATCTTTGGCTTGGTTATCCTGTGTTTTTTTGTGGGATTCTCAAAAAAGATTATGTGCAAACTTTTTTATAAAGTTTCTACCAGAGGTGGAGGTTCGGACAAGAAAGCTTTCATTAGATATCAGTGATGATCCGGATCAGATTCAGGATCCAGGAATGTTTAAAGGATTATCTAACATTGTGAGAGAGGATGATTTTTTTTTGGAAGTGTGGTACTACAGCAGGCCCAGCAGGGGGTGCTGTATACATCCTGTTATGTGCAAAACGTTATGTGTGAATTTCTACCAAAGGTGGGGCTTTGGACAAGGAAGACTCCATTTAGATTTTGGAGATGAGTCACATTAAATTTTTGGATTTAGGAATATTTAAAGGATTCTATAACATTGTAAGATACATTTTGGTCCATAAGAGGATTGCTGGGCTTGGTGAAGGATTGCACGCTCCAAGTACTTCTGTTTAAAGTGTTTATTTGCGAGAAAAATAATATATTTTACAAGAAAAAGAGAAGAAATCTGTTTTAAGTTTTAAACAGTGTTTTCTTTATTATGATGTAAATTCAAATTTCAATCCCACAACTGGAACAATATTATAGATATTTGTTATTATATGTTACTGGTCTTGAAAATGTAAAATAAGTATCAATATTTATAAAATTTCACGGTTCAGGAATGTTCAAGCTCACAGCTGTTCAAGTTCATATGTGGAACTTGTATTTTCTTTATTTTTTATCATTGTTGTTGTTGTTGCTGCTGCTGCTGCTGCTGTTGTTGTTGTTGTTGTTGTTTTCCATGTAATATTGTATTTTCTTCTTATTTCCTTCCACATCATCCTGGTGTTTTTAATGTATTTTTCTCCTATTTGAGTGTTCATATGTCTTATTCCTCTGAAAGACTGAGGCATATTTTATCAGCAGTCCTTTAAAAGACACTATAATTTAGACTTTTGGCAAATTTTTGAGAATTGTCTTCATGAAGATTTAATAAAGGCAAAAAGTAATATTATGTCAACACTCTGTCTGACAAGTTTAATAAATAATTTCTCATCAGAACTTTCCTTAGCTTTACTGAACTTTTTATTTTTATAAATCCGACCATGTCTGAATATGGAACAAGGGGTGAAAGACAAGTCATCAGATCATATTATTATCTTTTCCACTGCTTGCAGGTCTGGGGTTTGGGCTGCTTTAACCGAGCTGTGATTCAGCTCTGCAATTTCAGCCCTGCTATTTCCTTTCGATGCCCAGTGTCACGATTAACAGCTTTTGCCTTTGTGCTGCAGTGATAATAGATTTAATCTAAGGCTTTTTAGAGAACATCATTTTGTGATGGGGCGGCATGGTGGCGTAGTGGGTAGCACTCACAGCAAGAAGGACCTGGGTTTGAGTCTAGTGCTTGGTGAGGGCATTTCTGTGCGGAGTTTGTATGTTCTCCTTGTGCTTGCATGGGTTTCCTCTGGGTACTCTGGTTTCCTCCCACATTCCAAAGACATGCACATTAAGCCAATTGTATATTCTTGACTGCCACTAGGTGTGAGTGTGAATGGTTGTGTGTGTTTGTTGGCTTCGCCGTCCCGCCTTCGCCCAGAGTTAGCTGAGATCCAGCCTTTTTTTAAGTGGGTTAAGAACATTAAGTGGTTCTTAAGTGGACTTTTGTGATGTTTAACAACTATTAAAACGGTTGTTATAGGTAGACTTGATGAGCGATACTTATGATTATCATAAACTTTCATATAAATTTTGCACAGGCTGCAGACTTCCTTCTACGGGGTAAACCTGAGCGGACTCCATCCTGCAGCCATGGATGAGTTCTTCAGACAGCCGATAGTGGTTTGCCTCCACTTTCAACATTCTTACTATATTTTCTTTGTTGAAAACTTTTGTCCACCAAAATGATTGTGAAGTTCTGTCTCTTTCAGGATACGTTTGAGGCTCAGATCCTGATGGCTCGATCCATAAAACACAGCATTAATTTTATGGAAGCAAAGGAAGAGGACTTGCACAGGTATGGATTTAAAGAACAGTTTCTAATGCGTGCTTACAAATTGAATGGTAATATGAAAGTCTTTGGTTCGGCAGGATAGAAATTCCTTTTGTCTTCAAACTCATGCAGTCAGGACTGATTCATGGACTTGCGTTCTGGTTTGATGTGGCTTTTGTAGGATCAAGGTGAGAATTAAGACATGCAGCTGATGTGAACTAATTTTGCCCTCAGCTATCCAGATGAATCTAATAAAATAGTCATTATGCTGTACTTTATAGAAAAACAGTCTGGCTCTCCACTGCTCCACATGAGCCACTGTCCCACTGGTACCAGGTCCGATGTCTCCTACAGACGCCTTTGTTTGCTAAAATCGGCCAGACGCTATCTGGACAAGTTCTACTGATTGGCAATAAGAGGTATTTTTCTAAATATCCCAGAGATACAGTGGATGAGGAAACAACTGTGATGTTTATCTCTGATCATTCAAAAATGTACAATTTACCATCTTTCTTATTTGACAGGCAGAGCTATGATATTCATATCACAGCTGTCATTGATGAGTCTGGCTTTAAATCCGGCAATACATTGGACCTTAAAAACCCCTTCTTCCGGTAGGCATCAAACTAACTCTTAAGAAATTCGTCCTTTAAGCAGACCAGTACAAAAACTAATAATGATTATTATTATTATTATTATTATTATTATTATTATTATTATTATTATTATTATTTGGCCTAGCAGAAATCTTTACTGCTATCTAGTGGTGGTGTCTTAAAGCTTCTTGAGAAGGCTTCATACAGATTTTTTTTTCTGCTAAACACAACAGTATCTTTCTTTCATTGGGGACATTAATGAATAAAGACTAGCATATATCAAACTTTTATTAAACATTATTACACACTTTTCTTAGTATTACGCATCGGCAAACAATTCCTGTTCATTACATACATATGTATGTGTCTGCCTGTTTAGGATGGCAGGGTGGCTGCAGATGTAAAGAGCCCACAGCAGTAAAGAGCATTAAATGAGGACTGGCAGAGTAGTCAGTGCCACAGTGGCTGGAAAGGTGGCATTCATGGAGTAGGCTGGGTAAAGTAAAGACATATGAAGCAGCAGTGATAGTTAAAAAAATATATAGTTTATATGGCTTCACTGGCAGATTTTTACTAAAATATAAATTAAATCATAATATAATAAAATAACTAAATTATAGTTGTGAGTGTGGCAGACTTGGAAGGTCCTTAATCATATTTATAATCGCATTTTACATTAATATTTATGGCATTGACACTCTTAAACACCGTGATTTACTTTAAAAAAAATCTATTAATACAGTTGAGCAGTTGAGGGTTAAGGGATCAAGAACCCAACAGTAGCAACCTGGCTTAAAAAATTGTCCTAAGAGAAATGCTACTTGTTTTTGGGCATTGATTTATGGTATATTTCAGGAAGACAACATTCCCATACATTTGTGTAAAATGCGGACAGATTATTTGAACAAGAAACAACAATCTGGAACACTTGCAACGATGGATTGGCCAAACTTGGAAAATTCCAAAGACAGTCTTTTGGAAGAGTTAGAAACAAGTGCTAAAGAAACTCTGGCTCACAGAAAGTGTGAAAAAATAATAATGCCAGCAAGAATGCTCTCTGATATAAAGCCATATTAAGAGTTTTCTGGTAAATTTTACATTTTACGTACCACTACGCCCCCCATGCTGCCCAAAAATGAATCATAGAAATAATTAAAATAACAAGTGCAACATAAAAGATAGCATACTTTACATACACTATGTAGTCTATTTTTTTACAGAGGCAACTAAAATAATGTATATACCTCTTTTATGAATAATTTGAAATTTAACTTAATAAAATATATTAAATTATAAATATTATTTTATCATTTATAATTATACTAATATTTATTTTGGCAGACTCATTTAACCAAAAACTGTTAAAGGGGAGAATCCAGTCAAAAACTTGAGCAGTTGAGAGTTGTGTTTAAAGACTATTTGACACTTTTGCACTGATGATCTCTGAGCTTGTTAAAAAGTTTCTTTCTGTCTCTTTTTCTCTCTTAGATATGCTTGACTGACCAGTTGTTACTGGGATTCTCAATCTGCCCTGAAATCCTCAATCAATTCCTAAAATTACACCACAGAAGCTCAAATCATTATAACGCACATGTTTTATTTCTCTAAGAGCTGTGTATTGCTTAAGAGTGTGTTGTGTTTTGGTGTAACTTGAATACAAATAAAATACAATCATTTGTAATACAGAGTTAATGGGGTAATTGTTTTTCTGACTCTGATTATGCTCCATTGTATTATTACTCACTCATTTGCTGAACCACTTAATCTTAGTGTTCCTATCATGAAAGCGGGGTACACCTTGAACAGCTCGCCAGACCATCGCAGGGCGAGCACACACACAACTATACACACTCACACCTAGGGGCAATTTGGAACAGTCATTTAGCCTAAAGTGCATGTTTTTGGATAGTGGAAGGAAACAGAGTACCCAAACCCAGCACAGGGAGAACATGCAAGCTCTACACAGAAACGCCTGAGCCCGTGACTTAAACCCAGGACCTTCTTGCTGTAAGGCGATGTGCTACTACGCCACTGTGCCACCCCTTTGTATTATAATTAAAATGTAACAAACAGGTAGGTTACTGTTTCCACATGTATTCATGTTTGTGTTACTTTTATTTTTTTTATTAAAAATTCATTATTATAAATTATTATCAATTATTAATAAATTAATTTTATATTGTTTTAATCGATATTAATTTAGAATGGTCAAATACAATGCTGTGCAAAAGTTTTAGACACATGCACAGAAATAATGTAGAGCTAAGATGCCTTATATTTACATATAAATATTCATTCATTCATTCATTTTCTGAACCGCTTAATCCTAATTAGGGTCGCGGGGAGGCTGGCGCCCATCTCAGCCAACTCTTATTTTTCTTTATTATCTTCCATTTTTCTGTAATATTTTATTTTGTTCTGGAAAACTAATCACTGGAAATCTAAAATGTTATTTTTTAAATGATTTGCTAATGTACATCTAATAAAATAAAAAATCAAATGCAGAGTTTATACCAAAAAATAGGGTGCCACAGATTTTTCACAGAAAAAAATTTTCATTTATCTCCTTAATATGTTTGACTTGTCTTTATGTCAAAACACTGAAATAACTCTTTTCACTATATCACTACATTACGGATATATGTGTAATATATGTTACAGTTTCACAGAAATGTAAGCAATTTAAGTTCAGTGAATGAGCTGAAAATGAAGAAAGGTAAGAGTAATGTCAAAGCTACATTAAAAGAAAGGCACAAGACTCACAGAATGGTCAGTGCAGTCTCCAGACTTAAACAACATCACACTGGGTTTGGGATGAATTGGACAGAACGGTGAAGGCACTTCTGTGGGAACTTTGATTTCCACCATTGAAAGAGTGCCATGAGTGTTTAACTCCCATTTTGTTGAATGCCCGCCTCACAGCAAGAAAGTCCTGGGTTCGAGTCCCGGGCTAGGGAGGTTTCTGTGTGAAGTCTGCATGTTCTCCCTGTGCTTGTGTTTGCGTGGCTTTGCTCGCCGGTTTCCTCCCACAGTCCAAATACATACACATTAGGCTAATCGCTGTTCCAAATTGCCCCAAGTGTGAGCGTAAGTGTGAATGGTTATGTGTGTGTTGGTCCTGTGATGGTTTGATGAGCTGTTTACCTCTCTTCACAGAGAGTTGGCGGAGATAGGCTCCAGCCTTTGAGCGACACTAAGAGGACTTTGGCAAATGAGTGAGTGGTTTTTTTTTTGTTTGTTTGTTTGTTTTTGTCTTTTTTTTGTTCTATTCCTTAATAAAAAAAATTCCTTTTTTGCTGTAAAATTTTTGACCAGTAAAAATTTGAGATGCACTACATATTCAGTGCATATACTTTTTGGAAATTATAAACCATGTTGGGTTATCTATTAAGTGTAGAGGGCTGGCAGAAATTCCTAGTCCTCCACATTGACTATAAAAAAGGTCCTGCACTTTAGTCTAATGATAATAATTTTAAATCACATTATGTATTAAAAGATTTACTCTCATCGAGCAAACAGTTTAATACATCATCTAAAATACAGTAAAACCGTGTATATCCATCAGAAGCATACAGATAATATATTATTTAGTAGCATTATGGCTATGTTTAGAAGCTGATATTAAGATTGTAAAGCGACAGTGGTGTCGCAAAATGATGACGTAATTATTCACGACAGTCTTAGCAGTGAGTGCCGTAAAGCGTTTCTTCTCAACACATGGGTGAGTTGTTAAACGTGTCTGTTAGCAGTGAAATTAGAAAAATAACACATAGCTTTACGTGTACATGCTTAACACTTTGTAAAATCTCAAATTTGTTGCATTTTCAGTTAGTATGGGCTGAAATTTAAGTGTAAAGCATGTATTTAGAGATTATTAATAAAGTTTATTTGTAGCATGGCTTGAGTTTTTAGCTAACGATGGCTGGTCTGTTGCAAACAAGGCAAACATATCTCGGTGTTTATAAGAAATGAATATGACACAGAGATATTTCTTAATGTTTCTGTTTTGCAGTTTGTTTGGACATCATGGAGTCCAAACCAAGAAAGAAATCATTCAGCGTTAGAGATGGAAAGAAAGCTGGATTTAAAGGGAAGGGTAAGAACAGTTCATATGTCCAATCAAACCTTCTAGTGATTTATTTACTAGTCTTTATATTATTATATATCAGATGGATTATATGATTAATGGGTACATGCTCCTAATGGTAATGTCTATACAGATGGTATACATTTCTGATGGTAATATCTGTACAGATTTCTTTTCATGATTTTTCTAGCTGTTTTTTCTGGAAGTCCCTAAAACGAATGATGAAGGAAAGTGAATGACGAATGACAACAGCAAGAATAAGGGGAATAACGAATGGTGGGCAGTACTGCACATATCACCTTCTCCTTCACCATGCCACAAAGTGAATGACAGATTGAACACACAGAATAACACACACTTTTACCTGTAGTACCGCTCACATTATCCCTCATTCGCCCCTCATTCGCTCCTCTAAACACACACACACACACACACACACACACTTTTTTACCTGTAATACAGCTCATATTACCTTGTTCTTCACCATGCCACAAAGCAAATGAGAGATTTAACACATCGAATAACACACACTTTTACCTGTAATACCGCTCATATAGACCCTCATTCGCTCCTCACACACACACACACACACTCTTTTACCTGTAATACAGCTCATATTACCTTGTTCTTCACCATGCCACAAAGCAAATGAGAGATTTAACACATCGAAT
>JAQMYF010000026.1:34623847-34635309 GCA_030014195.1 Neosilurus mollespiculum | reverse complement strand
AACACACACTTTTACCTGTAATACCGCTCATATAGACCCTCATTCGCTCCTCACACACACACACACACACACACACACACACACACACACACACACACACACACACTTTTGCCTGTAATACAGCTCATATTACATTGTTCTTCACCATGCCAAAAAGCGAATGACAGATTCCAAGTCAAAATACAACTGCTTCTATCTTCAGATCCTGCAAATTGTTTTTTTTTATTAGATTCTTCAGTTAAAATATAATGTCTGCCTTCAAAAAACTTCCATGTTCAAAGTTTATTCGCCATACTTGCGACTTAGATCAAGGAATGACATGGGATGCTAGCTTTGTTCTACGTAAATGTGTGTTATTCTGTGTGTTAAATCTGTCATTCGCTTTGTGGCATGGTGAAGAACAAGGTAACATGAGATGTATTACAGGTAAAAGTGTGTGTGTGTGAGAGAGGAGCGAATGAGGGGCGAATGAGGGATTATGTGAGCGGTATTACAGGTAAAAGTGTGTGTTATTCTATGTGTTAAATCTGTCATTCACTTTTTGGCATGGTGAAGGAGAAGGTGATATGTGCGGTGCTGCCCACCATTCGTTATTCCCGTTATTCTTGCTGTTGTTATTCGTCATTGACTTTCCTTCATCATTCGTTTTAGGGACTCCTTGTTTTTCTAGCATATAAGAAGCAAAAAATATTCATTTACATGTTATATGAAATCCTTTAGGCAAAACCGAGGGAAAGCCTGCAGGTAAACGTCCTTTTAAACCTCACAACTCGGACAAAAAGAAAACTTTTACAAAAGCACCAGGAAAAGAAGGGGCAAAGAAATTCTTTAAGCAAAAGCCAACAGAAGGAAAGATGACAAAGAAAAGAAAATTATCAGAGGATCATAAAGATGAAGGTATGTTATGATACGAAGGGTTTTTTTTTTTGTAAGCAGTGTAATTCAGATCATTGTAAGTGTGTGTTTATTTTGAACTGTGCAGACCCTGAGGCAAAAAAACTTAAGTGGAACGAGTTCAAACAAAAGAAGAAAGAATTAAAACAGAACCGACAACAGAACGATAAGAAGGAGAGCTACCACATAGTGAACAGAGCCAAACAAGTGTGGGAGATAGTCAGAAGGTAAGTATTACATGATTGATGTATTCTGTGTGTGTGAGAGAGAAGAGAAAGAGAGAGATTGCTGATCTGATACTAGCTTCAAAGTAATTCTGACCTATCTGCTACAAGTAGGTGATGAGTCAGAAGTAATATGTCATGATTTCTTTAATTGTTGATAGTGTTAGTGAATTGCACAACCTGATATTATTTAGCATCACCTTGTATGGTGTTAAGAAGCAATGAGTTGAATCAAATCATGTTGAATAGCCTCCCCGTGACCCTAATTAGGATTAAGCAGTTCAGAAAATGGATGGATGGATGTTATTGTTGCTATGTAACTCGGTAGTTTACAGTTTCACAGCCTATGTTCTGTTTATTGTTATCTTGTGCACTGCTTCTGGTTTATTCGCTGTGTGGCATCATGGTGACGACATTTTGGTTTAATTTTCTTTTGCGGACTGACAAAGTTTTTTAGACCTACATCAGTCTGTACTGGATTGCTGCATCTCTACTGTGTCTAATATCTGAGCAGCTAAACTCTTTCAATCCCTCACATGTTTATACTTCACATAATACATAATGTATGTAACTACATGATTTGTCACTGTGATTTTGTCTTTGGCTGCAGAAAAGACTGCGATGCAGGCAAGAGAGCAAAGCTGATGAAGGAACTGCAGGAACTTGTGCGCGGCAAGATAAAAACTGTAAGTACTTGCTTTAGCTCGTGTTGCTGACAAACAAGATATCATTATGTATGTGTGCACCCTCAAGCACTTTGAGTTTTTAATTTAATCCAATATTTCATACTGTGTGTTGCTGTCTCACAGAGATGAAATATTTACACTGCAATAAATGCGATATGAACAAACGTGCAGTCTTATTAAACTGTAAAGACGACTTCCAAAATAACAACATTGAACGTTTGTATTAAAGTAAAATAAATGTAGTAAATGGTACCAAATTAACAAGTCAGTGTTTTGCGAAGCGCCTCTCTGATTATTATTATTATTATTTTATTTCCTCTACGAAGGTTATATTTTTGTTGGTTTGTTTGCCTGTTTATTTTTGTTTCTTAGCAGCTTTTATGCAAAAAGTTATAACTGGATTTTGATGAACATTTTTTGAGGGGTGAAGTACGGCCCAAGTAACAATTTTAGATTTTGTAAATGATTCGGGTCAAATTCTGGATCCACAAGTTTGGGGGGGGTTCACATTGAGACACAGGACCGAATGTGTGGTATTAAAGTGGGCCCAACAGGGGCTGCTGTGTACGTTCTGCAATTTTTTCAGCTTGGCATTTCTTTCTTCAGGAGTAGTCTCAGTTTTTTCCTTCAGGTTGTGCAGATTTATAAGGAAATGGATTGGGATGTTTCACTGAAGCCTCTTGCAGAACCAGCAACGGGTTTTTCTGACACTTTGACTGACACACTTGCTTCTTATTTTTGACGCAAATATAATAAACTATGTATTTTTTATTTTTTGACTTTTACTATTCTTTACTGGAATATAGACATTTTTCAGTATCATTATTTTTTCAAAAATGTTTTTTACTGACTCGATAATGTAGAATTCATAAAGTTAAAATCTGTTACTGTATTTCTATGGAATTTGTACAAGAAAATAAGGTGTCTATGACTTGTACACAGTACTGTATATACTTGGATTTGCACATGCTGTAATAATTCTCATCTGATCATCTTTCACGTTCTTCCAGATTGCATTTGCTCATGACTCGACTCGAGTACTTCAATGTTTCATCCAGTTTGGGAACGACAAGCAACGGCAAGAGATCTTTGATGAACTGAAAGGTCAGTGTTTGGAACAAAATTGAGTCTAAAATTGTTTGTGTAAATTGTTTTTAAAATTGTTCTTTTAAAAAACATCTGTTTCTGAATCTTGATCTCTTTGTCTAGATCACCTGGTGGAGTTGAGTAAATCCAAATATGCGAGGAATATCGTAAAGAAATTTTTAATGTATGGGTAAGTGACCATGTTTCTCAGTCACTGAATCATTTTTAATGAGGTGTGTGAGGCACTCTACAGACTCGAGAGCAGTATATCTCACAAATGCTCTTATATTAAAATGCTAACTATGCTTAAGGCAGCTTATGACCAATATCCATCATGGGTTCGGAGCAGCAGCAACTAAACCATCTGCGGCTTTATCCAGTCTTTCATCTTTCAAATTTCCTCACAACCTTGATGGGACATCATTAATCACTAAAATGCTCTATGTACAGTTAGTCGAGAATTTATCCAGTGATGTTTTACACACTATAATCACATTACATTTTTTAAACCTGTTTTTGTTGGCTAAAATAATTTATTCTTGGTCTATATCCGACACTGGTCACATCAATTTGCTTAAAGAGTTCCAGTATTGGTCATCCTTACAGCATAATTTGTGAATATGTAATACTTTTAAGCGATACAGATGCTTATTTTAACATAAATGACCATAAGCAGGACAAATTTGGGTCATTTTATCCCCTGGATTACTAGCGAGGGCTGAACCAATGGTTAGCAAGTGACGTGGACTCGTTGGGGGGGGATTGTCCAGTGCAAGAAAAGAAAATGTTAGGTGGTTAAAAACATATTCAAGAAGTAATTTGGAGAAAATGGGTGTAAATGGTGACCTATTTGAACCAGAGAGGGAGGAGTCTTGTGGAGACAATGAGACGTCACATTCTAGTGACTCTGAGGGCGAGAATGCTGCCAGAGATGAGTGTGACTGTAAATCCAAAATGGCTTACGCAGCTAAAAAGTTTTCCGACTCAGTTTTCTTGTTGTCAGATGGTTTCTGCGCTTGTTGTTTGTGCAGCTCAGCACTGGCCTATAATGTATTATGATGTATGGGGTCAGTGATGCACCCCAGCCAATCCAATGAGTTCACGTCACTACCAGGTTGGAACAGCCAATGAGGAAGGCAACATGTCTCTGAGCATGCCCAGTATTTGCAGCACTTGCACGTACTTTGACAAGGGGAAGGAACCGATGTCCAGCGTGATCATTTTAAAGAGCTATTAACACTAATTTACCACAGGTACACACAGGTGGACAGTAGTGGCTTAGTGGTTAAGGTGATGGGTTACTGATCCGACGGTCAGCGGTTCAGTCTCCACTATCACCAAGGCCCTTAACCCTCAATTGCTCAGTTGTATTAAAAAAATGATAACAGTAGGTCGCTCAGTTGATGAGGAGGAGAAAAAAAAAATTATGTACATTCAGCCCGTGGACAAAAAAGGGGGGAGCACCTGTCTGGTTTTGCCGATTGTCGTAGCTTCCGAGAATGGTTCGGAAGTGAGTAATAACATTTTAATCATGGAAAAATAGGGGAAAATGTTACGTATGCTGCGATGGCCTGGCGAGCTGTCCAGGGTGTACTCTGCCCTCGCCCAGAGTCGGCTGAGATGGGTGCCAGCCTCCCCGCGACCCTAATTAGGATTAAGCGGTTCAGAAAATGAATGAATGTTACGTATGTTTATACAACCACATCATCCAATGTAAATGTAAACCCAGTGTAAGTCCACTACAAAAAAAGGTGTGAAATAACAAGGATAGCATGGGTGTACTGCTGACTGCGGTAAACAAACTGACGCACACCAACTAACGTCTGCCCTTGCCAACTAACTCGTATCTGCCCTTGCCGACAGCCGAGCCCTCCCGGACAATTTGGCTACTCCAGACTTTGTCCGTAGCATCCGATATCCGTTAAACCGGGGTCCGTAGAATCGAGGGTCGAGTGTAACTCCACTTTTACTTGTGCTCTATTAGGAACAAGAACCAGGTCGCAGAAGTGATGGTGGCCTTTAAGGGGAAGGTCAGACAGATGCTCAGGCACTCGGAGGCTTCGTCCGTGGTCGAGTACGCTTACAACGACAAGGCCATCCTCTCCCAGAGACTCATGCTTACAGAGGAGCTTTATGGAAACACGTTCCAAATCTGCAAGGTAGAAATATTTTCAGGCTTCTTCTGTCATTTCAGTGTGGACTTGTTCCTGTTTCACTTACTTATTACTGCTGGTTAAGTGTTATTCGTCACTTGGGTTAATAATAACAGCAGGATTTTCTCTTCAGTCTTCAGTGTGTCCTACGATAGAAAAGGTCCTGGAGAGCAATCCAGAAAAAGTCGAGAGTATCATGGAAGAAATGAAACAGATCCTCACACCTATGGCTCAGAAGTAAGCTTCAGTCATCTGCCCAACGTTTCCAACGTTTTCATTCATGTATAAAGTGGGTCATTTACAGAAAAGAGGGCATGTATCAGGCTACAGGTCCTTAAACTTAGGCTGTCAATCTTGAGTGTTCATTAGAGCATTAGGTTATGCCCACTACAGTGTTTTTAGATCTGCAAATTCAGCTGTTTTTGTGTTTGAAGACTTTTTGTGGGATGTGTTTGATTCATTTTTGGTTAAAGTTAGCAGTTTATCAGTTGAGTCAGGTTGGATTTGCTGGAAATTTTGTACTACTCAAGCTCAGATGTCTAGTATTTATATATATTAAATCTACATCTAGTGTCGAGTATTGGGCAGGGGTTAAGGCTCTGGCTTACTGATCTGAAGGTTCAGGGTTCAAGCCCCAGTACCACCATGCAGCCACTTTTGGGTCCTTGAGCCAGGCCCCTAACCCTCAAGTGCTCAGTTGCATAAAAATGATAAAAGTACTTCACTCTGGGCAGTTGACAAATACCATAAATGTAGTATCTCAGCATACCCTAATTTCATTTACGAAACCAGCCGGATATGCTGTATGATGGCTGGTATGCTGTCAGCCAGTCAGGTGAGAAGGAGAGTCAAAAAAAAAGGAAGAGTTTTTGTATTATTATTTTTTTTAGGTAAATTACATGCCCCGGCCAAAAAAGAAGTTGCACACTGTTTTCATGGGGTGCATTTATCCTTGATCACAGAATGTAATCTCCATGCCATTGTTGCTCCAGTTTGTCTGGTTGAGGCTCAGCAACATTAATGATGCAATAAAATGAAGTCAGCTGAATGAGCAGGTTATCACATCAATGGACTTTTTCTTCCCTGATGGCACGGATATGAAGTGGGGACTCAAATAATGAAAGAGTGGTTCAGGGAGCATGAGGAATCATGTTCACATATGTATTGGCACCCCAGAGTCCTGACCTTAACCCTACTGAAAGATTTTGGGATGTGCCGGAGAAGACTTTATGGAGTGGTTCAGTTTTTTTCCCTCACCAATTCAAGATGTCAGTAAGAAATGAACCAACACTGGATGGAAATAAATGTTATGTTGCTAAAGTTTGTTGAAACAGTGGCATGACGATTACGTGCTGTAAGCAAAGATAAAGGCCTGACAACAACATATTGGTGTGTGCGACTTTTCTTTTTTTTTGGCCCGGTTGTGTATTTGATTCATTTGTTTGCTGTTTAATGTAGTGGAAGCTTTGAATAATTTAGGATTTAGTTTATTATTATTTTGTAAATAATTAAAGATTAGTTGATCTGGTGTTGCACAGTTACCTCTGGTATTAGGAGATTTGAGTCTATCTGCTGCCGTGGTAACTGTGACCGTCACACTGAAGAAATAAAAGTAATCATGAGTCATTAATAATGCAGCTGTGGTAGCTTGGTGTTCTATAGTCCTATTGCTATGGTATTATATTATTTGGGATAGAACCTTGAGTTCTGTTTGAATGTCTCTTTTGGTTACACTTGCAAATTAATGTATACAGTAGAGGAAGAGAGTAGAGCACAGCGTTGGCATTAATAGCACTTAATTTTGGACTTGTTTTTATTAAAATAGCTTCATGCAATTGTCTATTTAATCGCTTTTGTGTGTTTTTTTCCCTTAACAGAGAAGCTGTGATTAAACATTCACTTGTCCACAAAGTGTTCCTTGACTTCTTCCTCCACGCGCCAAACAAACAGAGAACGGTAAGTGATTCATCCTGTGAAGAGCACGAATATTAAAACAAATGCATTTTGTATATATTACACAGTTCAGAACTGTACAGCCTTGTTAATCTGAATGGCAGGAAATGATCGAGTCTATAAGGGAATCAGTGGTGTACATGGCACATACTCATGATGGCGCACGTGTAGCTATGCATTGCCTGTGGCACGGCACAGCCAAGGTGAGCTCTCACCAATTCTCATATCCCATAATAGATAGAAGTAAAAGATGTACCTTGTTTCCTGTGATGATGCATTCTTTTTAATGTGTGTGTGTGTGTGTGTGTGTGTGTGTGTGTGTGTGTGTGTGTGTGATTTGTAATTCAGGACCGGAAGGTCATCGTGAAAACTATGAAGACGTACATGGCGAAGTTTGCAACGGTAAACGGGGTTTATGTGTGTGTGTGTGTGTCGATATAGATGTGTATGTGTGCAATAATTATTGCAGTGGATCTTTTAAAATATCAATTACATAATTACTTAGGGTGGTGTAGTGGTTAGCCCATCCACCTAACAGCAAGGTGAGGTCATTTTGTGTGGTGTTTGCATGTTCTCCTCTTGCTTGTGTTGCTGTACTCCTTTTCTCCTACAGTCTAAATATATGCAAGTTAGACTAATTGGCCGTTTCTGATTGCCCCTAGGTGTGAGTGAGAGTGTGAATGGTTGTGTTTTGGCGCTGTGATGGTCTGGCGAGCTGTCCAGGGTGTTCCCTGCCCTTGCCCAGAGCCGGCAAGGGTAGGCGTCAGCCTCCCTAGGATTCTAATAGGGTTAAGCAGTTCAGCAAATGAGTGCGATGAGATGAATAATTATGATTTATGTCCAAAAATGTTTTAATACTACATGGAAAAGCTACATATACATCATGTATACATTGTTTTTAGTGCATTTATCAGTTCATGAACCTGAATCTCCGTTTCACAGGGAGAATACGGACACTTGGTGCTGCTTGCAGCCTTCGATTGTATCGATGACACCAAGCTGGTTAAGCAAGCAATTATATCAGTGAGTGTCCATAATATTATCCTGGTTTTATCTGCTCAGTTCTCACCAAAACGACATTTAATCAGCTTTACACTGTTTAAGCTTCTTTCTCCTGAAGGTTCTGTGTAATTAGAAATCTTCCTCTAATATCATGATTCTAGTGGAGGGCTTTATTAGAGACAGAACATGCACTGGATTTTGAACAGGACTTCTTGTCCTTAAATCAAATAAAAACTTATTCAGATACATCTCGTTTTGGGATGAAGATGAGCAGTTGGAATTTAAAAAAATCTGACTGGAATATTGTAATCCCCAGGAGCTGGTAAGTTCCCTGGCGGAGGTCATCAGTAATAAACACGGCAAGAAAGTGCTGCTGTATTTGCTCAGCCCCCGAGACCCGGCTCACCTGTTACCTGAAATTGTGCAGCTGCTGGAAAAGGGAGATGGCAATGCTCATAGGTCAGACACACACACACACACACACACACACAAATACAAGTTAATTGGCTCCTGTCTACAGAGTGAAGCAGTATTATTTTATTTCAGGTGTAATAATTTACATTTTTTTGGAACAGGAAGAGATATTTCTTCACTAATAAATGAAAAGAGTAATGATTGTAAATTAAAAGCAATAATACGAATATTTAGTGTAAGTTTACCGAAACATTTTTACATTTATAGCATTTAGCAGACGCTCTTATCCAAAGCGACTTACAATTATCATTTTTACACAAATCAGCAGTTGAGGGTTAAGGGCCTTGCTCAAGGGCCCAACAGTGGTGGTAGAACACTGCTGATCTTCGGATCAGTAACCCATTGCCTTAAACACAAAGCCACCACTGCCCTACATAGAAACATGCCTATCTTAAGTAAGAATAAGCCATGAAGTGCAAGTGCACTCAGTGCCGGTGGCAGCGCACGCTATATATTTATAACTACACTCTTAACACGACATGTTGTGGTCCTTGCTATAGAACACAGCTGTCAAACTCAAGGCCCGCGGGCCATATATGGTAAGCCAACTCATTTTATGTGGCCCACTGGAGGTTTCAAAGAATATGATTATCATACATTCTTTGCATCAACCATTACCATGAAATGTAATTTATCATCCATCCACTAGATGGCAGTCACCTATTTCAATTAAACACCTAGTTATTTATAATTCAAGAAAAAGCTAGCTTGTCGCTGTCAAATGTTGTCAGAAAAGGAAATGAATAAATGGAAAAAAAGGGAAAAATTCCTGAACTTATTTTGTCATGGTTGCCCCTTCTGAATAGATGTTCAGTGATTATTCGGCCTATGATGACCTAGAAATTCAGTGATGTGGCCCTCAGTGAAAATGAGTTTGACACCCCTGCTATAGAACCAAAAGTCCAGGAAGTGGAGCTGTACCTCATGTAACCCTAACCCATGAACCATGCTTAACAACACAGCCTGAAAGACACCTAGTTAGTCTCCACATCCTGGAAATTTGTTTTGACTTCACTCAGGTAGGAGGAGCTGGATCCGGTCTGACTCCCCCCTCCTGGACTTTTGGTTCTGCATCGAGGAGTTCTAGGCTTTTAGCGATGTAGAAAGGAATGAACTGTATACTCTCAGGTAAGCTTGTGAGTTAAACCAAACTTTAGGTTAGCACTAATATATTGTTTTTCTTTTGTAGTAAAAAGGACGTGGTCGTGAGGAGGCGGGAGCTCTTGGAGGCCGTGTCTCCTCCTCTACTAGAGTACCTGTGTGAGAACACTCGCTCCATGGTGATGGATAAAGCCTGCAGCGTAGCAGTCAGTGACATCCTGGGAGCTGCCCTCGGTGACCTCCGGCCTGCCATGGAAGCTGTGGCAAGACTGGCGGCTGAAGACTTTGTGGCTGGTGGTGTGGATGGACAGGTGTGTTATGGACATGTGATTAAGACTATGGCATACGTTAAGTGAATGTGGGCAGTCCTGTGTCCCTGAGGTGTGTTGGTGCATCCCAAAAGTCTCCTCGATGTCTCCTTGATGCCGCTATTGTACACACTTCAGTCCATGACCCAAAAATCAGTGGCAACCTGCCAGTTTTTTCAGTTTACCAGTAACACACTATGGAATCAGTGAGGGAGGATATGTGATGGAGCACGTGAAAATCTGGCAAACGACGCATGGTCTACAGATAAACAGAGATACAGATTGTACAACATTAAGTACCAGAAGCGTAAGGAGGAGGCGTGGCTTCCTGCTCCTCACTTTGTGATTAAGAGCTTTCTGAGTCACTTTATAGGGGCGTCACAGTGGGGCCGTGGTTAGCACGTCCGCCTCACAGCAAGAAGGTCCTGGTTTCAGGTTTTGGGCTTGGGTGTTTCTGTGTACAGTTTGCATGTTCTCCCTGTGCTTGCATGGATTTCTTCTGGGTACTGCGGATTCCTCCTACAGTCCAAGACATGCACATTAGGCTCATTCCACCAAATTGCCCCTGGTGGGGCCGGTGGCGTAGCGGTTAGGGTGCCGGGCTCACGATCGAGAGATCATGGGTTCGAATCCCCGTTGGACCCCCACCGTGCTAAGACCCCTGGGCAAGGTCTTAACCACAAGTGTGCCTCTGTCCACCCAGCAGTATAAATGGGTACCAGTAAAAATACTGGGAAGGTAACCTGTGATGGACAAGCGCCCCATTTAGCTTCACGCTACAGAAACCAGGGATAAGCACCGGCCTGATGAGCCACTAGGCTCGGGGGTGTGTGTGTGAGAGAGAGAGTGAGCAAATTGCATTACATCAAAGACGGCCACTTTAAATGTGATTTTATAGAACTCATCGGTTGGATTGAGAACTGAATTGTCACCACCAGAGTGATGGACATTCCTGTAATAAGTGACATCAAATTACTTCGTTATATAAAAGATTTAAAGGTTTATGCTGAAAGTCAAGATAAATTCCTTCTTTGTTTTAGCTGCACATGGCCGAACACCCTGCTGGTCACCTTGTGCTGAAATGGCTGATTGAACAGGATGCTAAGATGAAAGCATCTGAGCGAGAGGGTGAGTGAAGCGTCTCTGCTGTTCAGTTACAATCACTTTAGCCTTGGGAATTCAAAGGGGAAAACAGTAATAAAGATCTTACCTTGAAGTATTGAAATTGGATTGTGGCTTGCATTGTGAGTGTGACGCTGCTGTTCATCAGTTCTCTCTCTCTGTCTCTCTCACTCTGTTTCTGCCTATCTGTCTCATTCCCTCTTTCTCTTTCCATCTCTTCGTCTCTGTTATTCTCTGTCTGTCTCTCTTTCTGTTTTTCTGTCATTATCTCTGTCTCTTTCTCTCTATCTCTGTGTGTGTGTATGTGCTTTCTGTCTGTCTGTGTGTGTGCTTTCTGTCTGTCTCTCTCTCTTTCTCTCTGTGTGTATGTGTGTGCTGTCTGTCTCTCTATCCGTCTGTGTGCTTTCTGTGTGTGTGTGTGTGTGTGTGTGTGTGTGTGTGTGTGTGTGCTTTCTGTCT
>JAQMYF010000026.1:34612574-34623422 GCA_030014195.1 Neosilurus mollespiculum | reverse complement strand
TGTGTGTGTGTGTGTGTGTGTGTGTGTGCGTGCGTGCGTGTGTAGAACGTTTCTCTCAGATCCTCCTGGAGACGGTGGGGTTAGAAAAGCTGAAAACATGGGTTTCAGTCAACCGTGGGGCCATTGTGCTGTCCTGGTGAGTGAGCTCACTTAAAGTGATTTTATTTTATTCTGTTTAAAAAGTCCAACTCCCACACTTTGGTAAATAATTTTTCACTGTGATGCATGGAAAAACTACAGCGTGGTGTAAAAAGCGAAGTGTTGACATGTATCCAAAGGAATTTCTGATTCATTGCCAAATGACTGCAGCTGAATTCCTGTAATTCATCTTATAAAAAAAGAGCATCTCTCAAACTTTCAGAACAGATTTCTTGCTCTTCCATCAAGCTCGCAGTCTCACAAAGCCGCCTTTTATTGTAAAGCTATATTCCAGTGCACTTGGCCCGAGTGTAAGCCAGTTGTATAGCAGCCATGCCGCAGCATTCCCCTCCCCAGCGTTAGTGTGCTAATAAAGGCCTACACAGTGGCTCCCTCCTTTCATTCAGTCTTCTAGTAGGATTACTTCACTCCTCCATAACTCTCCTCGCCCTCCCTGCTCTTTGTGCCTGACCTCCGCTAATCTCCCTAAGACTTTAAGCGGTGAGAGATTTGTCTGTTTCCCTCCATACACCATGCATGCACAATAGTGTTTTGTTTTCACAGGTCAAGGCTTTTCATTAACATGCGGGAATGTAATGTTTCATTTTATACCACAGCACTGTTGTGCTCTCAAATCTGATTGGTCAGAAAGAGTTGGTTTGTCGGTAACAGCAGCTCTGACAGATGCTCCAGCTGCTACGTTGATATTAAAGGAGCCGCGTCATGATTTTTACCTGAATCGAGTTGCCATAAAATCGTGCAAATATTCAACGAATGTCCAAAATAGTTGTCTATATTTGTTATCTGCTCCAGTTTAATACGGATTAAGTTGCAAGGTTGTGTTTTGAGTAAGAGCCAAAGTAAGTCGGAAATGGCGTACCTGGACGAAAATGCGAAATCTCCAAAAATACATCCTTCAATGCATAATCTAAAGTTCAAATATCCATGAACACAATCTATCCATGCTAAAATACTTGTTTTAGAAAGGGTTTCATGTCCACGTTGTTGAAAAACAATGGAAATATCCACTTATTTTACTGATTTTCAAACCACTTTTGTGCTTGCTCAGGGTGTTTCCTTATTAACCATATTCACTACCAGAATACTCTGCCTACTAACATAATCCCAGAAGGATTCCCAGAATTATAAAGCAATAAACCAAAGAAGAGCCTCAAAACAGACGTGACTCAAAACAGAAAGAACTCATCTGTTGCTAGGAAGACGCTATGAAGATCGCGCTGATTGGTCAAGAGCCGGATTCATTTAGTGTATGGATATTGGGGAGTTTCAGATGCAGACATGCAGAAACTGGTTCCGTAACTAAATTAGCTATTTTCTCAAAAGTAGCATTTCCTGATAAGGATGCATATTAAATTCTCTTTCCAAATATATGAATATCTCAATATGTCAAACTTCCTACTTAATCTGTATTTCGCTGAAGTCGGTCACACAAATAACTTAAATATACGTTTAACTCGCGATGCAGAAAGAATTGAAAGTTTTGGGACCGAACATGGCGAATGAGAATTAATTACATCATGAAGTTTTTGAAATCTTCCTGGGCTGAACAGTTTTTAAAGATTAAAATAGCGATGCCGTGTCCAAGTAAATTGGTTGTTTCAACCAAATTCGTTTGTTGGCCTTAATAAACCAAATGTGCATGTATATAAATGACTGTGTTTGTTGATGCTATTTAGCATTTTTTGACTTTTTTCAAACAGCCGTGAGACAGCCCCTTTAATGCATTACTTCTAACGTGTCATCATTTCTATATTAACAGCTTCTATATTAAAACCTTTAAAAGCTTTTGCTTTCCATTCTGTCCATATTTGTTAGATTTTTTTTCCATCAAATAACTTCTGAATGGTTCTCTCCCTTTATGTGACCATGTTCGTTTCTAGAGAAACACAACGCTGTATGACTGGCTCCATAATTTCATAACTCTCTATTTGTAAATTCATAACTGGTCATGTAATAAATTGTGTTCTGACCTGTCACACAACGGTACTGTTTGGATAAGAAGCTCTTGGGGAAATCTTAAAATATTTATTCAACTCATCTGTTCCAAAACTAAGTACCGAGAGGGTGTAGAGGGCTCATTAAACAGTAAGGCATCCACAAATTGTCCTTGTAAATTGAGACTTCCACTGCAGGGTGGACGTGGTCAGCAAGAGACCCAGTCGGAAGTGTTGGCTTAGTGGATCTTAGTAGGTCGGGGGTTTAAGCCCCAGCACCAACAAACAGCCCTTGACTTAACCCACAACTGCTCAGCTGTATAAAAATATATGTAAGTTGCTCTGCATAAAGCTTCACTGCTTTCCATTTAAACCCTGTGCTATGACTCCGCCCTCTCTTCTCTCTGTGTCAGTGTGGTTTAAGTCTTCCGGACAGAATGCCTGTGAGAGTTATGACCTTTTAACTGTCTGATAGTCTTCCCTGTTGCCTTTTGTAAAGAAATCCACATTATAGAATAATTTTCTTGTTCCCTGTAAGTATGAACATGTTCTAGCCGTGGACACCTGATTATCGGTGCTTGTTAAACAGTTCATGCTGAAACTATGCATTAATATTTTACTTTTGGGTTAAATTGATATTTTACTGATACTGTTTTTCATTGGATATTGGGCTGTGACTGGAGATTGGTGCTCATTCAGACTTTAGGTTTTTAGTGATGGAGGAGAGCGGGGGGTGAGGCCTTGGGGTGCAGCCAGTGTTCCAGTTAATTCTTGTAGTGTTTAGGGGGTTAAATGTCATGTCATGTCATTTTCTGAAATGCTTTATCCTGAATTAGGTTCACAGGGAGGTTGGAGCCCACACTCGCAGCTAGGGACAATCAGTTCGCCTAATGTGTATGCCTTTGGATTGTGGGAGGAAACCGGAGTACCTGGAGGAAACCCACGCATGCATGGGGAGAAAACAGCCCGAAAGTCCATATACAATATCTTATAGGGTTTGATGGTGAGGTGTCCCCCTACATCTGGGCAAAGTGTTTATAAATTGGTGTTAATGGAATGACAAAATGGAAGACAAGACAAATCTCGTAAATCCTGTCACTAAAACTGAGCTGTTGATTTTGCACAGAACTTAACAACATAAACGAATAATGTAAACTTAAACATCTTTATTACTAAAACTGTAGAGGAACTCGAGATGGCTATCACGTCCGCCTCACAGTAAAAAGGTCCCGGGTTCAATTCCTGGGCTCGGGGTGTTTCTGTGTGCAGATTGCATGTTCTCCCCGTGCTTGTGTGGGTTTCCTCTGGATACTCCAGTTTCTTCCTACAGTCCAAAAACATGCACAGTAGGCTAATTGGCTGTCGAAATGTCCCTTAGGTGTGAGTGTGAATGGTGTGTGTGTGTTAGTTCTACGATGGCCTGGCGAGCTGTTCAGGGTGTACCCCGCCCTCACCCAGGGTCGACTGAGAGGCACCAGCCCTCCCCGCGACCCTAATTAGGATTAAGCGGCTTAGAAAATGAACGAATTAATGAGTGTAGGCTCCCTTTCCTGAGAATGCTCATTAAAATATTCTACCAAGTGTGAATTTAACTAGTTATCATTTAATTAAATGCTAATTGTGATTGTAAGTTTATTTCTGCTTGTTTGTCCGTCAGGCGTTTAACCTGCGCAGTGATGATGAGTACAGCTCATGAGCAGAATTCAGCTTCAGTAATAAATCTGTTTGTGTATTGCAGTGTAACGTAATTTAATGGTCTGCTTGGTTTCTGAATTGACATTAAATTGTGCTTTTGCCATCTCCAGTCTCCTCCAGAGTGCAGACGAAGATGTTGCGCAGGAAGTAAAGGCTGCCTTACAGTCCATTCGTCCTGTCCTACAACAAATCTCACACTCTAAAGGAGTGGAAGCTCTGCTGGAGAAACTGGCCTAGTAAAACCTTGGTACTGATACACACTGCCATGTATGTTGCTGGTGTTAACATCAAGATGATGTGAATTTTCAGCTCCCCTCACCTCTTCTCTGTAAGACTTGATTTAAGACTTGACTTAATTACACTCAGTTTGTAATGAAGCAAACGGGAAAAGTGTAAAGGCGTTTGTAATTTTTTTTTTAAAATTTTTATTACTCTTGGATTCAGTGTATTTAAACACACACACAGATGCATTGGCCACGATGTCAAACTTGTTGAACTGTTCTTTAATCAGTAATATTATGCTTCATTGTAATATTAAATATATTTCACCTAAAGTAGAATGTTGTTGCTTTATTGCGAAACATGAAGACTTTAATAGAGCCAAAGTGGTTCTTTTAGATGTATAGAATTATTCTGGACTTGTCCAAATGCAACATTCAGAGAAAAAGCATGCACACTAACCAGATCATCGTTCAATCGTCCCGCTCCACACCCATTAGTGTTCGTGCAATCTGCAACATTTGGGTCCTTATTTTCAACGGTAGATCTTTTAGGGCTTTTGTTCTTGTATGAACATTAGAGATGGAGGAAGATACCAATTCAGCTCATTAAAGCATTTTCTTTTGTGCAGTGATTCATGTATCACCACATTGGTTTCAAAATAGATTTTTAAAAATCTGTTGTATTTGTAGTTTTGTAATGTTTAAATCCTGCCCCCTTATTTTTGTGTCTGGGTGTAAATGTTGTAAGCAGTAGGTTGCATTTGATCACTAATGATCGATTCAGCTGTGCAGCTCTTGAATAAAGCTTTCACGGCTTTAGAGGTATGATTCAGCTTTTCATGTTCGATATTTATAGAATCACAATACTTAGAGAATCAGCACCTAGGTATCGTAATTCCAGTATGTGGTGGTTGCTGGTGATTTCAATCCCTATTGGGAATCAGGTGCTTTTTTTTATTGGAATAAGTACATTTATTCAGTGAAAGGTCTAACTAAGTTCTTGCCATATTTGTAATCACAAATGTTTTATCAGTGCATGATGTATATACATTTTTTCCCCAGCAATAATTTTTTTTTAATCTGACCAGGAACTGCAGCTGAGAAAATCATATTATATTAAGCATAAATCGGATTTTGCGGATTGCATCTTGTGCAGGCGTTCATAAAGGTAAAGGGAAGTAGTCATCGCCAGATGTTGGCCCTTGAACCTGTTTATATATTGAAAAGCCATCCACACTGGATTATATCTGGGTTTTTTTCACTGAATGACCTTTTGAATTTTTTTTAAGTAAACATGTATATCATTATATTAAAATTATATTTTTCATAATAAAGTTTTTTATTTGTATTCCTATTGTGTAATCTTATAAACGGTGTTGGGAACAAGTAACCACAAAAAGCATGCGAAAATAGTTTTTATTGAGAAATTGATTGCAGTGCTTCAAGTTTAATGAATTCAGTTCTGTGAGTACAGCGAAAAATCTAAAAACACTGAAGCTAAGCAACCATTGTAATAAGAAATGTGCCTTGCAGTGCTAATTCCAGAAATTATTTTCCACTTGTGATGGGTTTTGATATCACATGGCTTTAACTGAAGTACAATTAAAGTTAACCATGCCCTTTTGTAGTTAAATCATGTTTGGCAGGATCTTTCTTGGCTGAATGGCTCGGGGCTTAGTGTCATGCGTGTTCACAGCACTCCACAAACTTCTTGACAGCTCTTTTGGCAAACCTCACCTTCCCACGTGCCTTCACACTGGAGGTGTATTCATGGGATTTCAGCTTGGAGTAATAGTCGGAGAACTTGTTATATAAGATGGAGATTGGCATGCCATTCAGAATGATCCCGAATGAGATGCAGGCAAATGCAAAAATCCTGCCTAGGTGCGTTTCAGGAAACATGTCACCGTAGCCCACTGTAGAAATACTCACCTGCGGGACAAATGGATGAACACCACTTAAACAACATAAATCACAGGGCTGCTAACAGCCGAATAGCATGAATTAGTCTGCAATGTTTAAAGCATTACATTATAACAGCTCTCCTTGACATCAATTGTATGTTGCCAAACAATAAAAGGAAAGCCCCATGCAGTCCAGAGTAAATGCTTGAACAGCAGCCTATTGGGAATGCCATAATAAATTAAGTTATAAGCAATATAGTTGCTAAAGATTGACAGACACACTTTAATTTCCATTTTATCACTATGCTTAAACTGCTTCTGAAGGTTTGAAGCCATCTGTGGATTTGGAATTCCCAATTACAATTTCAAGATTGAGTATTAATCGTTTAAAAATTCAAACAAAAAGTACTTACAGCTGCCCACCACCATGCATGGGGTATGCTAGTGAAGTTCGTCTGGTGGACATCATGCTCCACAGTGTAAACCATGGCTGAGAAGGTAAAAATTCCCATTGCGATGAAAAGGAAAAGGCAGCCAACTTGCTGATAGCATTGACGGAGCGTGAAGCCGAAGGCCCGCAGTCCAGTGGAGTGACGGGCCAATTTCAGGATGCGGAAGATCCTCATTAAACGCATTATACGCAGTACCTGTCCCACTTTCCCCACCCGTCCCACCGTCTCGATATCGCTGCCATGCTTCTGATGATCCTCATTTTCAAAGCACTCCAGTATCATCTGGATGTACAGTGGGAGGATGGCAATCAGGTCGACGGCATTCAGCATGCTCTGCCCAAAGCGTTTGAGATCTGGTGTAGACACAAGCCGGAGAAGGTACTCCATCGTAAAGAATGCAATGCAGAATGTTTCCACATACTCGGTGTAGGTCTTCCCACTAAGCTGACCACTTGGCATTTTGTACTGCATCTCCTCGACTGTGTTAAGGGTCATAGCCACCAGTGACACCAACACAAAGAGGCTGGATGCCACAGCCATAAGTTTGGCGGTGACTGAAGAGAAAGGTTTCTCCATGAGGTTCCAGATTTTGCGACGTGTATGCCCAAACGCCATTCCTCTGAACAGCTCTTCATTTTCCTCCACCTCAATTTCAGCTTGGAGCTCACGCTGCACTTTCAGCTGCTCGTTCAACTCATCCTGTCGTTCTTCAAACGAGATACGACAACAGCGGTGTGTGTTCTTGATTCGGACGCCCCAGTAGTTGATTTCCTCCAAGAAGTTGCGAGGACACAGCTCATCTTTTATCCAGAGAACCCCAGTCCGATAGAAATTGAAGATGATGTGAAAGACGTCTGGATCTCGGTCAAAGAAAAATTCATTATTTTGGACAATGTAGTCATCGCAGAGATCAAGCTTCCGGTTATGGTCCGTATATGTCGCAAGACGCCCAATTCTGGTCTTGGGATATTTGGCTGCCACCCTGTAAGATATTTGGTAAACCTTACCACCTACATTGATGTTCAACAGGTAGTTCTTAGCTGGAGACGAGATCTTGAGAGGGGTTGATAAAACCTTGTCATCGTCGTCATCGTACTCTTCATCGAGGTTATAGATATCTCGGCTGAGTTCCTGCATTGAATTCCATGGCTTCAGACAGTTTTTCTGGGCTAATGGAAGCTCATCTTCCTCCACTGGATCACTGGGAGAAAGGGTCATGCCCCCAAGCTTGTAATTGGGGAAAAGGCTTCGCCTCCTGCCTTTAAGCTTGAACATGGTCGTCATTTCCTCTCAACCAGCCTCACTGGATATTGAGCTTGAAAGAGCAGTACATTTCTCCAATCCTGCCCAAGAATGGGGGTCCTAGCACACAATAATATTGAGGTGGCAGTGGTGACTGTCCAATGTTGCTGACGGAGAGGATCCGTGTGCTTAACGGTTTAAATACTATTATCCTCTTCCTCGATTCCCCACCCCAATGTCTTTCATTCGCCTTACATTCACAAATCTCTTCTATTATCCCATATGCTGGCAATAAGCCTTAATAGGGATTTCATTCTTTCCATGCTTCCCTACTCAATCCGGAATCTAATCAGAGCTGCTCCATTAGAACCTCAGGTTGTAGCATTTAGCTTATTTCAGATATTAATGAAATGACACCCCATCTGAATTAATTTAGATATTAGCAGTCGCAAGCCAGGCACTAATGCAGAAAAGCCTTTGAATGTCAAATGCATGAGTCGAACCTGTAATCCTTTTTCCTCAAGCCATATAACCATGTCATAGTGTAACACCTACTATAGTATAAACATTTAATGAGGATTATGCAAATGAGAGGGAGGGTGAGAGAGGAGTACAGTTGCTAGTAGTAGAGCTCATAAAAGGTAGATGCATTTAAATAGTTGGGGATCATAATAATAATAGTATAATATAGGGGGTGTGTGCGTTTAACATTTTTTGATTCTGGTAACTAGATGCCAATGCTAGTCCCCTCACCCTCATGTTACTCTGCACTTCATCCATTTCAATAACCAGTAAAATAATATAAAGGAATTAATTTTGCAGTGATGTACAACTGACCAATTTCTTTTATTTTAAGTACCTGCAAATTTATCAATACAGGGCATTTACTCCTGCCTGTACAATTCTATAAAAAGGTTACAGGAACAGCACAAACATACAAAATAGTTTAACAAACCTTTCCTTTTTAAATACATCAGTCGACCCTGGTACTGTACCCCACCATAGCAAAATTGTTTCCGTCAATTGTATACAATCTTATTTACACATGACCTTTTGACCCAAAGTGCTCAGAGAATCCTGATTACTCTGATATTTACAGCATTTTACAAATGTTCCAACAGCACTACTCTTAGAGTTTACAGGTCCCCCCCCCCCCCAAGATGGACACAAGAAGCATTGTGAGAATGTGCTTCTGGAAGTAAACGTTCCTCAGGAGAAAAAAACAAAAAAAAAGTTACATTTCCAAGATGGCTGCCTAAAATTTTTTATTTCATCTAAACATTCATTTGCACAAAATACTCAAAGGGCACTGTCGAGATTCTTGGTCGCTGTCCAACTTCTCACCTCATCAAGAGCAAGAGCTGTCAAGTTGGTCGGTCATGCATGTCGCATAGACCAAGATTGTGGCAGAATCAGTAAAAGGCCACATCTTTCGTTATTCAATGCTCTGGGCTTGTTTATTGTGACAAAGAAGCAACTCATCGTATTTCACACACACAAAAAAAGACACGCATCACACCCCTAAGAAACAATGGAGAAATGCACTTCGGAAGGCATCTGACTGTCAGCCTGCTGGAACAGCAGTGTTTGGCGAATGTCCCAAGAGGACAGTTCATAAATAGGAGCAGTGTAGAGGGCTGGTTATGGCATGTCATCTTCTGTGTTTACTATGGAAATCTGAAAAGAAAAAGAAACAAACCGAAATTTAATGTGATTCATAGGAATGACTGTCATAATAGCTTCACTATATGGACACTGGACCATCAGACCCATATGGAGCTTCCTCACAAACTTGGTGCAACTAAATTGAAAGCACACAATTGTAGAGAATGTCTTTTCTTTTGGGTTGCAATTTACCTTCACTAGGACTAAGACGCTTAAACCTGTTCTAGCGTGACCGTAGCCTTCCTGCTCACACAGTGAAATGCCTTAATAAGGTTGGAGTGGGAGAACGCGAGTCGCTTGGACACGGCACTGACCTCAACCCCACCGAACGTGTTTAGGATGAACTAGAATGCCATCTGCCCCAGGTGTCCCCACCTGACATCAATGCCTGACTTTAATAATGCTCTTGTGGATGAGTGATATCAAATCCCTACCGCCAACACTCCAAAATCTAGAAGACAACCTCCCCAGAAGAGAGAAATGTATTATAAGACCTGCAGTTAAACGATCAAGTAACAAATGGGGATATGGTTGAGTGTCCAAGCTTTTGTCCGCATAGTGTACGTTAATATCAATAATAACTTCAACACTGACTGTGTTTAAATGGGAGATATTAGTCTTTTAAACATTTTTTTATCCAAAATTGGTGTAATAGTGTTCAATAACCACATTAAAAGACACCAGAGTGTCAATTAATGAGGTTAACTTACTTGTTAGGCTTCAGAAACCTACAGATGTTGCTGATCAAATAATCTAACTTAAATTAGGATTAACACAAAAAAAATCCATCAATATCCAAATGCTGTCATCCTGGACTTTACAGCAGTTATACACTATTTGAGCCCCATGTTTATACCCATCCAGTCAGGGAAGAAAAGATCCATTAATGTGATAACCTGCTCATTCAGTACATTCAGACTGTCAGCTGACTTCATTTCAGGGCACAAATATTTCACATTATTACAAAACATAACACTAACCAATCATGGACATTTGGGAGCTCATATATACAGAAAAGGGCAAATAGCACTTTCCTCCTAGTTGTGTTGTGCTACCATGTGACAAGGAATAGTTTAAAAAAAAAAAAAAAAAAAAAAAAACCATCACACTGATTGGTAGCCATTGGCCAAAGCTAACAGGTTAAAGCTAAGTGGGAGGGAGTATGCAAATGGTCTAAATGGGCTGAACCATTACCTTGCTGTAACTGTAAAATGTAACAATTGTCAAGAGGGTATTAAGTGATATTAAATGTTTATTTAGTGCAAAAATGGATTAGAACTCACAGCAGGATAGGTGTGTCCAACAGAGGCAGTGTGTCTGTTGATGTTAATGTTGAGGTCTTCTTCTGTAGTCTTCAGATACACTGGATTGTCAAAATTCATACTCTTTTTAGTCTTCGTCTGCCAATTCCGCCACATTGTATAACCCCCAACCGCAATCATGGCCAGCAACACTACAGGCCAGAGACAGAGTCACATTTTGGAACAATGAAAATTATCCATTCATTTTCTGAAGCGCTTAATCCTAATTAGGGTCGTGGGGAGGCTGGCGCCCATCTCAGCCGACTCTGGGCGAG
>JAQMYF010000026.1:34585916-34601170 GCA_030014195.1 Neosilurus mollespiculum | reverse complement strand
AAAAAAAAAAAAAAAAAAAAAAAAAAAAAAAAAAAAAAAAAAAAAAAAAAAAAAAAAAAAAAAAAAAAAAAAAACATCCACACACAGGGACCAATTTGTTAACTTGTTAGCCAGATGCACTAGCCTCATTAAAAAAGGCCACATTAGCTCCTCCAAGGTCATCATGTTTTGCCTCAGGCTGGCTTGTTTGTTCGTTAGCAGGATTACACAAAAAGTCATGTAAGGATTTTCATGAGATTTCTACCAGAGGTGGGGCTTTGGGCAAGAAAGACTCCATTGGATTTTGGAGATGGTCTTGGTCAAAAACTGGATCCAGGAATTTTTTTTAAGGATTCTTTAACATCGTGAGATTGTGATTTTTTTGGAAGTGAGGAATTACATCAGGCCGAGCATGGGGTACTACATACTTTGTTCAGCTTGATGATGGTTTGTGTTCTTCGAGTGTTCTTTTTAAAAATTAAACTACTCCCCAAATACAATATATAAGTATTACATTTTTCTCCTTTCAGTGAATGTCCAGGTTGTTTTCTGTAATGTTCATTTAAAAAAATAAATGGTGTAACATTCCTACTACACCAAACACCTCTATGCAAGAAAATAAATATATTTTTAAAATGCATGCATGCTTTGCCCAGTCAGAAATACAGGGAGGTGAAAAATAGTCAAGGACACAGCGGTGTACTGGATCCTGCTGAATAAAAACAGGCAACACTTTAAATTCAAAAAATAAATTTAAAAAAGGGATTAGAAAAATGCTCCCACTATCAAGGTTCCTGACAGTTAACCACCAATACAGAAACATGAAAACAAATTCAGATGTATTAATAACATCTTGGTTTGGCTTGTAGTTATATAAATTTTTATAAACAAAGTCTGACCACTCTGATCAGTTTTATCAGCATGATTATGAAAGTGTAATAGATACAAAACGACTTCTGTGCATTAAGATGATTAAAAAACAAAAACATACAAAACGGATTAAACGAGTGTGTGGAGATTATGAATCATTTAATTTAGGAATAAGGACAGGCCCTCTGCCTCAAACTGAGCTCATATCCTGACAGACAGATGACACACGTGAGATATGTGGCTTTGGGAAAGTTCTTCCCTCTATGCCTGATTAAAAACAGCTACTCATATTTCAGTGATGATTGAGTGCTTTCTAGTCTGATCTACAGGGCAACACAGTAGAGTTTCAGCGAAAAGTGGGTTGTAAACTGACCAAAGCCACTGACTGATCAGCTGCCATTACCATACACGACACAGCTGCTGAATTTGGGTGAAGGGACATCTGCAGCGTGACGCATTTGGAAGTGCAGCAGTGGAGAATGACTCAAGGGAGATGGAGTTATACAAAAAAAAAAAAAGCACAGCTTTCAACAATAACTTCTGGTCACATTTTTTCCCCCTGATTCTTTCTCCCTCAGCCCCACCCACTCACTGACAAACCAAGCAGCTGACTATGATGCACTCAGATTTTTGGCCTTGACAGCATCTCTAAAATAAATAAATTACAAAATAACCCTCTTTTTACCCAGTGCTCAAACCATTTCTGTGCCGAGTTCAGTGTCAATAATGGAAACAAGGCAAAACGTCACTCGACTCACGGCACACATCTGCGCTCTCATCCGAGCCGTCTTCGCAGTCGGGCTCTCCATCGCAGTGCCATCTCTTGGGGAGACACTGGCCATTGCGACAGACGAAGTCCTGTTCCTGGCACGTCTTCTTTACTGCAACGGAAACAGGATTAAAATAAAAGTCCCAAGGGCTTACACAGGTTTGGAAAAACGATGTGAGGAAAATGATGGAAAAAAAGAAAGCAACAAGCTCAGCAAAGTTTTTACATCAGTTGCAAAAATCAGCCACATCCCAGAATATGTCTGCTGGGCTTATTCACGTCCACGTGACCTTACACAGAAAACGCTGATAAGTGGAAGACAAATCTGTATTCATATGGAATATCACTCAATTCTTGCAACAATGATGAAGCTACAGATATTTTTATTACAGGTGCAGTTTTAAATGTGTAGAGATTTGTTTAATACATCTGACTGACAATAACCATAAATTTAAAGTGTACCTGTGGTGAATTTGTATTACTAGCTCTTTAAAACAATCACATATGACATTAGCGGTTCTGTCAGGCACTGTCAGGCTTTGCTTCTTGACAAGAACGCACGAGTGCTGCCACACTACTATTACTACTAGGCAGGGACAGCGACATGTAGCCTTCTTCGTTGGCTGTTCCAGCCCTGGTACTGAAGTGAATCTGTTGCTTTGTCCTATTGGCTGGGCTGTGTATAGCAGACACAAGTCTAAGATAACATTTTCGGCCCGTGCTGAGCTGTGTCGCCAGGAAAATGGCGGAGTGCAAAGCATACAGCTGCACAAACAGCAAGTGCAGAAATCACAGAAAACATACCATCGGCACAGGCCGTACTCTGAAAACGTTTCCTTTCGGACGCAATTCAGTAGTCTGAGAAGACCACTTCAAGCCGAACTGCTATCGGCGTGACCTCCAGGCAGAACTACTTGGCACGAAGCCCAATATTTATAAAACCGGACGCTGTTCCTACGGAATTCCTTCATAAAAAGTCAAAGGATGACAATGGACGGGAGCAGCGCCTCGCCAAGCGGAAAAAGGTTAAAGCCTTTAGTATCTGGGAAGTTTTATCACCTAAAATGTCACTCTGTTTGTTTACTTGCGCTGGACAACCCCGCCCAACGAGTTCATGTAAAAAAAAAAACAAACAAACAAACAAAAAAACCCCAAAAAACCATGCACTGGTTCATGCACTGGTTCAGCCCCTGCTAGAAAATTAAAATATAAAATTGGCCAGTAAAGCACCTTTCATGGTCATTTCTGTTAAAATAAGTTCTGTATCACTTGAGCGTATAAATTACACACAAACTCTGTTGCAAGGATGATCAGTACTTGGATTCTTTAAAGATAGCTTAAGACCACAACAACATCACACTACATACCCTAGTACGTAACACTGCCATGCAAATGCATCAGAGTAATTTCTTCTTCATTCTCATCTAATCATTTTACTGGCTCAAAAAAATTAGCTAAAAATCCAGCCAAGACTGATGTGCTTAGATCTGCTGCTGCTTCATACACACCCTTCCAACCGAGATGAGACTGCAATTTGGCTTGCCAACTCTTGCTACCCACCATAATGAAGACAAGTAAATGTATGCTTTCTTCATGTCAACAGTCGTGCCCTACAAGTTCGCAACGAACCCGGTCTCTCCCTTGGCACCAAGCCCAGCCCTATTATCAGTCACTTCATGTCCACTCAGTGCACAAGTGTGTACTCCAATGAAATCGGTTCCTGTGGCTAGAATGGCCAGAAGTGCCTAGAGAGCTCCTGACACATAAATTAGCATGCTCACCACAGGACTAGAAATTCACACTCCCTCGGTTTCACTGAGTAGGAAAGAGTACTTGCAGACCATTATGCAGGAATAGATTAGAACCTTGATGACTAAGTGTTGCACTACTAATACAATTTCCATCTCCGTCATATCTATGCCAACCCCTCCCTCATGCTCCGAGTTGTCCCAGCCCTGAAGTCTATGACCCAGTTACCATAGATACAGTAAGCCGGATCATCAGAAAAGGGAACTTATGGCTCCCATTGTGTCATCATACAGATTTTTAACATTCAAATCTGTTTTCTGCCAACAACTTAAAAAAAAACAAAAAAAACTGTAGCAGCGTGTTGGTTGAGCATCATACCGAGTCCCTTGGATCTGTATGAGGGACTACAAAGTCCACATCACGCAGTTTTTCCATTAGCAGATTACATGCAGATAGATTCCTTGTGCTACAAGGGAAGACCGAGTGTTGCCCTAGACTACAATAAACATACATTCAGACACACACAATGACTCACCACATGTGTTCTCATCACTCCCATCAGTGCAGTCCACGTCACCGTCACATTGCCACACGGATGGGATACAGCGTCCGTTCCCACACTGGAACTGCAATGGCTCACATTCTATTCGGGAGCCTGAGGAGGCAAGATGAAATGATGAAACTTTATTGATCCCATAAAAGAGAAATGATGGTTTTACTGCAGCAGCGGTCATAAACCAAGAAACAGACAAGACAGTACGTGGCATAAGAACGTGATATAAAGAAACATCAATAAGCCTAAACAATGCACCACGTGCAAGGAGAAAAGGACAAAGTGAAACTGATGGACTGTAACTCGGCTGATTTCTAAGAAAAGCTTAATTACTAGTAATGTAACCAAATAGAAAAGCACTACTGACAAATAAACATAATGCAGAAATTAAACCAGGTAGATTTATTACAGATGTTGCATGCAGATTAAAAAAAAAACACTGCAAGATTTACCAAAAACCCTCTGGTTTAGGTTATACCCACTGAATTTCAACCCAAGAGGCACATGTAGAGTGCAAGGTGCCTCCGCCCTGCAGCATGGATAATGTAGCAAATCGGCCCTATATGGCCAGTGGCATTAATTACCCATGTACTAGTCTTGCAGTATGTTCTTAAGTACATGGAATGTGATCGAATTAGCAAAAAAACCCCAAAAAAAACAAAAACCCTTGAGGTTAAACTGAGGTTTAATCTTTCAAGGTCACTCAAGGTCAAAAGGTAATTGAATTATTTGAAAGTCCATATATGGCTTTCGATTAGTGTCCCATAGTACGGGCAAGTCTATCTGCAATCATTTCAAAGCTATAAGCACTCAAAACGGTGACCTTGCTCCGACCTTGGCATTCCAAAAATCAACTCATCTCTGGGACTCTGGTAGGGTAGGATCTCCACCAAGTTTGGTAAAACTCTTTGCCTATGTGTGGTCAGGACCTTGTTCAAAGACAAACTGACAAACAGATGGAGAGAATCACGAATGCCAGTGATTACAATGCCTACAAAAGCTCAGGGGTAAATATTTGAAGCACTAACATACACGGAGAAGATACAATCAGGGCCACTGTGTTACTCCCTTATGCTATATGACATTACAAACTAGGATTCCAATGGCTTTAATGTCTTTAACACTTCCAAAATAGGTCTTCATTTCCACTTAGTACTTCAGTATCACATGATTATCATCTAACAAGCATCTTAAATATAGTGTTTATCAGGCTCAGCCACATGAAACCTAAGGGAGAGCTTGTGATACCATTGAAATAAAGAGCACCCTGCTCATCCGTACTTTACCGAAGCCCAAACACCTGGAATAAAAGGGTGACAATCAGATACATCTTGCTACACAAAACCACACAGCTCTATGTTAAACATGCCTGCAAGCTTGGCAGCATCTAGCGTGTGTTTATAAAGCTCTGACCTGCTATAATTACAGAGAGCCGGTAATATGCTGCTATGTAAGTAGGAAGAACCTATAACTAGGGTATCTAAGCTACTCCACAATCACTGAAGTCAATCCCTGTGATTCAATCACTGATTCATGTGCAGATCATTACACCTCCTCCATTCTGAATCTCATTCAAGCACTGTTAAGTCAAAGAGAAAAGAGTCGTGTTAAAAGAGCCGTGCACATCCCTCAAGGTTACTGAATTTCTGAAAACTAGCCAAACCTCAAGATATCATCTGATGGAAAGCTATCCTGAAGGGCCACATCACTCTGGCTCATTTCACACCCGTTTCAACTAATTGGCTAATTACAAACGCCTTCATGAGGCGCATTCAAGGAGGCAGCAAAGAGAAAACAGTGATCTCTTTAGGCATTCAGCCCTTCAGGAAACGAGTTCAGTCTGATGGCTGCACTAACAGCTACTGCCACAGATATGATAATGTATTCCCCCCAGTACCAGCAGCTGTACACAGCTGGCCAGGCTGCATTCGCTGACCTCACATCCACTCCTTGGAAACAATGCAACACACATAATAATGTGTGACATGTTGTTTGGACCAATAAGACTATGCAGAAGCCCCAGATCAGTTTGGATCAGAGAGTTGGCGGCTGGCACTGCCAGTCAGAGCGAGACCTCAAAAACAGGAAACGGATGGATCTGGGAAACATGAAGACTTTTCAGTGTTTGGTTATACACACATGGTGTGCACGATAAGGAGGGAAACAACAAATTTTCACGTTTCGGGTTAGGGGTAAAAGCAATCCCGGAATAATTCAATTTAGTTGTGCAGATTTTTGGGATGTACTTCATATACAAAGGCATGAATCAAAGATTTCCTTCTCAGGGAATCGGGACTCCACAGATAGCAAGACTTCTCTCCTCTTCTCATTCATTCAAGTACAATTAGCACTTTATCCTGGTCGTGGTGGGTGTGAGAACGCCACACGTCAAGCTGGGATGCCAGTTCATTCCAGGTCATTCATACATCCATGATATCAAGCGACAACGTAAAGTCATCAATCCACGGACCACAGGGAGGAAAACAGGCAGTCGGAGAGAGACCTACATAGGCACAGAGAAGAAGTGGAAAAAAAAACTTCACACATACAATATATTCTGAGCTCAAGATTGAACCAGGAATCCTTGATCTGTGAGGGGGATGACTATACCACCCTCCCATCCTGAATAAAGTGGAAGAGCATAGTAACTGGATTTAACTTAAAGCACTTAATTACACAAATGCTAGAAGTGGTGTCGGGGCAGTGGTTGTAGGGTGCTGGATTAGGCTGGCCATGTCTCTCACTGTCTGTGGTGAGAGGCATGTAAAAGAATTATTGCTGACTTTTGTAAAGAGTAGGCTGCGTTGCTGTCAGCGTGTTTCTGCCCTGCAGACTGCCCTGGTGAGCTGTCCAGGGTGTACTCTGCCCTCACCCAGAGTCGGCTGGGATGGGCGCCAGCCTCCCCCACGAGCCTAATTAAGTGATTCAGAAAATTAATGAATGAACAGAAGTGGTGCCAGGTGAAAACCAAAAACACCAAACTCTCTCTTATTGGTAATGCCCTGTACGGGAACAAGTCATGCCTGCATCCCAAGGTTTTCCCTGCTGCCTTTACAGTCACAGGAAGTTTAGCTACAGTCATCTGGTGCACCATGAATGTAGGCTTCCGGTGTTCTACAATATTTGGTGTCTTTACAGCTCCCGAATGGCCATACATAACATAATAACTGGGTCGGACCTACCGCATTGAACTCGTATAATTCACTTTCTTGGATTTATAAAACTTTATCTTAACAGAAGTTTAAAAAGGCAAATAAATACAAATATATCTGTGGCCGGTTCTCGAGTTTCATACAACTTTATTTTATAAACTGCTGATTTTTTATTACTGAAGGTCAAAATCATTTTGAAGAACAAGAACGCAAGCAAAATGGTGATACTTCCTTAAAAACTTCCTCTTTCTTAGTCACCCCAGTACGGGTTTCAGACCGGTCTGTGCCAAGTCAAAACACCATACGCCTTGTAGAAGGCCATGACCCTGTGGAGGCTACATAAAAACCTTGCAGTCAAAAACAGATAAAATGTCCTTGCTTCAATCCAAGGCCCTGGATGTAACTTAAAAGAAATGACAAAGTCACTTATTTTCAACCATCAACCACTGTTTATCATGTTAGCAAAGCAATTAAAACTTTAACCACCGCTAAAATCAAAATTGAGACTTCAGCCACAGACAAAAGACAATCACAACAGGTCAACATGTTTGTCTTCAGTCACTAGGACGGGACCGCGTACTGAAACTGGAGGCTAAAATAGCATAGGGACATCATGAGGATCGTATTATTAGCAGGCTAGCAATGCTAACCTTTTTTTTTTTTTTTTTTTTTAAAGCAGTAGATCACTAAAGCTCTAATTCTACCTTGTGATTAAAAAAAGGTACTTCAACAAGTACTGCCATGCTAATCCAAGCTAAACTACTAATATTTCACTGTTTCTAAAAACTTTTCACTTGCTAGCAGCTTCTGGTTAGTTAACAATACCATGTAACATCACGATATCGCTAATCTGTGGAACTGTTGTCAAACTAGCCACAAGAAAAACAGACTTTGTTTTTCTTTCATAATACTAAAAATTAGTCTAGAAAGGTTTTGCAAAACAGCTGACTAGCTGAACATGCTAAACTGGGTGGAATGCTAACTTCAGCAATGTGCTGTACCTTCAGCTATCTCCTGAAAATAAACATCTTTTAAATTATTATTTCCTCAGAAAGTCTTGTGAATAAATTCATTTTTGTCATATCTTTGTAAAATTTTGTCCGAGTCATAATTTTTTATGCTGAGAGTGCCTTCTATTTATATATGTGCATAAATCAAAGTCTACACGCAAGGAAACAGCAACATCTTCACTTCTGAGGCTGCCGAGCACCATGTGCTTTTCTTAATGCTAATTCATATTAGAATTTTAAGAAGAAAAAAAAAGGAAAGGCTTGGAGAGTTTGTGATATTAACTATTTCTGGATGCTGAAATCAACAGGTAACTTCGGTTTCTCTGAAACAAAAAATATTAAACTGGATTCAGAGCTGACGATGAAAGAATGTTAAAACTAAAAAACAAAAAAACAAAACAAAACAAAAACAAAGTAAAACAAACCATTACGCCAGGACGGTGGTGTAGTGGTTAGCATGTCCGCCTCACAGTACGAAAGGTCCCGGGTTCGAGTCCCTGGCTCGTCGAGGGCATTTCGGTGTGAAGTTCGCATCTCCCTGTGCTTTTGCACGGGTTTCCTCCAGGTGCACTGGTTTCTTCCCACAGTCCGAAAACATGCACATTAGGCTAAATGGCTGCTCCAAATTGTCTCTAGGTGTACAAGTGGTTTTGTGTGTTTGTGTGTGTGTGTGTGTGTGTGTGTGTGTGTGTGTGTGTGTGTGTGTGTCAGGGCGTAACCCTCAGCCAGTTGGCCCAAATCTCCTCACGACCCTTGTGTTATAAACACACAGATGAATGAACGAAAAGCAATCACTGCAGGCCCAGGAGACACCTATCAGTGTGGACTCCAGTAAAATGCTGATGTTGATTGTGGCATGAATTGGATTCTCAAATCTTCAATGTAAAACTAAAGCAGCTTCACCAGGAGCTTTTCAAACACTGGTAGCTGTTTGAGAAAATCTGAGTCGCGGTGTGAAATCGGGGGATTTTATTTTTGCACCCGTACAGTTGAGTTATATTAAAAAAAAAAAAACCCTCTTGGTTTATGTTGCAGTTAAAGCACCTGTTTCAATGGGAATTACGCAATGTGCGTGTAACCTGCGCGCGCACATACAGTTGCACCGCGTACACACTGTATTCCCAAAGCACGCCGCCGGCTCGGGCCCGTGTCCGGGAACCAACCCACAAATAAGCCCTTAGAATAAAGAAACGGGTTCCAGCGTGCGGCTGGGAATGAAATCCGGAGGGTAAAGTCCTTCAGGGTGTGTGAGGAGAAAACGTGCAGAGCGACACGCTCCTATCACACACTCCAAGGAGGCCCAAGCGACAATGAAGGCTCGCTTCGAGTCGGTACTCAGGCCACGTTCGGATCACATCATGTTGCATCATGCTACACTGACATTATGAATGAAATCATCATGGCTTGATAGGGGACGTCCTGAGCGCGCTCCTTTCTGCACCTTCACTATATATATATTTATTTATATATACACACACTCTCCAGCACAGACGCTCATTCCCGTCCTCTCGCTCTTCATACTCACCGTCGGTAACCCCGACCAGCTGGAGACACCGTGTCAGGTGGAGAAGAAACCCCAGGACGCACGGGATCATTTCGCGTTAGAGTGTCGCTCGGTCGGTGACGCGCGCGCGCGCGCACGCACGTTCTCTTTCTCTGGCCCTCGGTCGTCGAGCGCGGATACCGCAGCGCGAGCGCTCAGCTGGTGCGCGAGAACAAAACAGAGCCGGCGCGAAGCCGCGCGCTTTTATCTCATCCGGCCAACCAGCCAGCCGCGTTCAGTGACGCCGTGCTCGTGAGCGGCTCGTGCGAGCGCGACTCGTCATCTCCTCCTGGAATCTCACCGGCGGCGGCGCGTGCGAGTCTACGGTGAATACACCGCGCGCCGGCGTGACCGAGTGGGACACAGGGCGTGGGACATTTTCACGCGGTTAACCCTTTCCCTTCCAGATGACATCATGAGCAGCCTGGGAACGCGCGTGCATTTTTCTTTTTCTTTTTTTCTTTTCTTTTTTTATTTTTTTCATTGTGAGTGATTAATAAAAGGCACATTTTGTGTGATAGATAGATAAATAGATAGATAGATAGATGAAAATGCAGTTGATTTTTTTCCCCAGCATTATGACAATCCGTATGGGTTATGAATTAGGGAAACAGTTCCATCCGTCATGAGTGGCACCCGGGTCCTGTGGCTCCACCTATCAGCGACAGCTTTAAACTGTGCTTGGCCTGAACAGTGAGCACATACACTTCAGTGTAACTGAATTAAATGCAGTGGAATTGAATTTAGAGCACGATGATGAAAATGAATGAAACCCTTTGCAAAATATGATTATAGATCTTTAGCTCCGCTGCATGCTGAGAGAGGCTCTGCGTTCCCCAGCATCCGTTTGTCGATGTTATTCGATAGGATTTCGCAAATACCACCGATTTCCCCCAAACTTGGTGGAGGGATGGGGGTTTAGGCCAGGCAAGAGCCTGTAACATTTTGGAGCAGGATCCAGGAATTTATTAAAGGCCTTTTAACAAGCATTGCTTCATTGTTTTTGATGTCGTTGCTAACAGGATTAAACAAAAACTACTGTTTTGCTTTACATCAAACTTGGTGGAGGGGAGGGGCCCGGGCCTGGAAAGAACCCATTACATTTTGGAGGTGATCCATGCATGGGATCATGTTAAATAAATAAATAAATCCAGACAGCCCCCAAAATCCCTATCTTTAACATAGGGGAAAATGTTTCTCTGATGCCCACTAGGGGGAGACATTTTGTTATAATTATGTCAAGTCATAATAATCCGTTTGTGCTTGGTGGACGTACCACCTCTAGTATTAACTGTATAGCTTCTAAAATCAAACTCCTTACAGCTTTGCTGCTGTTGTCTACTGTAGGACTGACTATTAGACAAAAGGCTACAGACCCATTTTGCAACTCCAACACACTGAGTTTTAACTTATCAATTTGATGATTAGTTGAATTAAATGTTTTGGTACTAATGTTCAGAACAGGGGGTTCTGAATGATTTGGTACCTGTCGAAATTTTGGGCACACCCTCTAATCGAAAAATGAATGGGGATAAGTGGTACTATGCGAGGAGGATATCACTGAGGGTCCTTGACAGGACTCTTCAGAGATATCCACTTGGCCTGAGGTGAATGACTGTTAAGTATATACTCCACAGGAATGTTCATCATCATTCATCGTTCATTTTATGAACTGATTAATCCTAATTAGGGTTGCGGGTAGGCTGGCACCCATCTCAGTGGACAAAGTGCACCCTGGACAGCTTGCCAGGCCATCGCAGGGCAGAAACACGCTGACGGCTATGTAGCCTAGGGGGGTCAGCAGTGACAACCCGGGTGATAGTGGGGCTTGAACCCACAATCTTCGGATCAGAAATGCAGCACCCTACCATCACAAAAAAGGTTTTTTTTTAAATGTGAAGGGGCTGGCATGGTGGCATAGTGGTTAGCCCAGGTGTGCCCAATCCTGTTCCTGGTGATCTAATCGCCCCTAGGTGTGATTGTGGGTGTGTGTATGTGTGTTGCCGTGCGATAGCCTGGCGAATTGTTAAGAGTGTACGCCGCCTACGCCCAGAGTTAGCTGAGATGGGCACCAGCCTCCCCACGACCCTAATTAGAATTAAGTGGCTTAGAAAATGAATGAATGAATTATGATATATAATTCCAGCATTAAGCTCAGTACCATTTCACTATTGAAGTATAATCTTTATAACGTACTCATGGCATAACACTGTTGATGTCCCTTTGAAATGTTATGATTATGATTTTGACCTTGTTGACTTGGTTCTTCTGTTTTTCTTGCCCATGTTTACCTTATCCCTTCATAAACTAGCTGTTTTGTTCTTTTGCTCAAGTATCCAGAATATAAATCAAGACTCTGTTTGTGTTATTCCTTGGGTCTGACCTTGTGTGAAATTGCTGTCCTCGGGTTTCGTATTAGGCATGCTAATAAAATCTTTGCAGGCCTGGACGTATAGATGGATCCCAGGCTTCTGTTTTATTTCTGATGATGCTGTAGTAGTTTTGCATACAGAAATTATTTACCACACTTTTATAGTTCGATAATGTCAAATACACTCCAATGAACTAGTAGATAGTGAGGAGTTATAGCATCTCTGCCTGATTTTGTCAGTTAACCCAATGTTAAATCTAGGAGTATTTAAAAACCTTTTGGTATACCAATATATAGCCATACTCTGTTTTGATTCCACTGGGCGGTCATGATGGCGTAGTGGTTAGCCCTTCAAGCTCACAGTAAGAAGGTCTTGGAATTGACTCCAGGCTTGTTACTTTGTGGAGTTTGCATGTTCTACCAATGCTTGCATGGGTTTCCTCAGGGGTGCTCAGGTTTCCTCCCGCATTCCAAATACATACACATTAGGCTGACTGGCTCTTCCAAACTGTGAATGTGAATGTGTGTGTGCGTGTGTGTTGTCCCTGCAATGGACTGGTGAACTGTTCAGGGTGTAGCCCGCCTTCACCCAGAGTTGGCTGAGATAGGCTCCAGTCTCCCTTCCACATGAGTTGGATTAAATGGTTCGGCAAACGAATGAATAAATGAATTTTATGTCACAATTGAAATAAGAAATTGATGATGTAGTATGTTGTCTTCTTCTTCTCATCATCATCATTTTCTTTGACTTGATCCGGGGTCGGGTCGCGGGGGCAGCAGCCTAAGCAGTGAGGTCCAGATGTCCCTGTGTTAATGTCACAAGGAGTTCTATATTACCTATATAAGTGCAAAGACCGCTCCCTGGAGGAGGCGCGACACGAAGAACAACTTTGTTGACGAGACTGGACGAACAACTGACTCATGAGCGTTACCCACGTGTCTGTAATAAATTGTCAGCCATTTCTGTGCCTGACTTGGATTGTCCCAAACACTTCTGAAACTTGCATCAGTCCGTCACAAATTGTCCCAAACACTTCTGAAACTTGCACCAGTCCGAAACTTGCACCAGTCCGTCACACTTCCTCCAGCTCTTCCGGGGGGACACCGAGGCGTTCCCAGGCCAGCCGAGAGACATAGTCCGATGATGTTGTATGTTGTCTTCTCATATTTGTAAAATGCTGTTGAGTAAAAGTTCATATCTTTCTTTAAGGGTGGCATCGGTAGTGTGGCACTGGTTTAATACGACCTGTCTCTAGACCTTTGTAAGGTAGTATAACAGGTAACGCTGCATAGTCACATCTGCAGCGTCCCTGGATTGATCCAGAGCTTGGGTTATAGTCTGTATAGAGTTTTACATGTCCTCCCCATGGATATCCATCTGTGTTTTCTTTCTGTTCTCCAATTCCCTTCCAATCTCCCAAAAACATGATGGTAGGTGTGCCTTGCACCCAGTGTTCCAAGGATAGGTTTTGTATCCTCTGTCAGCCAGACAAGGACAGAGTAGTTACTAAAAATATCACTTCTGTTTAGATTAACACCCTCCAGATATAACAGAGCTGTTCAGGTCTGACCTGCTTCCTAAAATGTAGCTCACTGGTACATGTAATTTAAGAAAGGTGCTGGGGTAAATTTGAATGAAGGGGAAGGTCGGCCAAAGTTATCATCAACAGTGCAGTTCACTTTGTAGACAGCAGAGGGCTCTCAAACCGTGTACACAGTATATAAAGTATACAGAACACCAGAGGCTGCAGAGGAAGCACCTATACTTCAAATGTTGCTTTAAAATTCAAGATAAGATGATGCATGTACAACTGAAAGGTCTAAGATAACTGCTCTTATGTACTGATTACATTACAGACATCAAGATTTCAAACTATGATAAGTATGTCAGTGAGTATGATACGGGCCCTAGAGAGGCCATTATATGTTTTCTTTCCATGTGTACAGTGTGACATGATCATTATTTAGTGTAAGATTACAAAGAGATACCAAGTCAATGTTACAGATTTGTAAGCCAGACAGATTACACTGGATTCAGACTCAGTGTATAATTTGTTTTGATGTACACTAAGTAGCACATAGGCTCAGTGGTAGGGTGCTGGATTACTGATGCCAAGTTCGGGGGTTCAAGCCCCACCCACTATCAATGGGTTCTCACTGCTGTCCCCCCAGTGCAGCTAACTGGGTTATCAAATGCCGGCCATGTCTCTCACTATCTATGGTGAGAGGCATGTAAATGAACCATTGCTGATTTTTGTTAAGAGTAGGCTGCATAGCCGTCAGCGTTCCTGCCCTGCGATGGCCTGGCGAGCTGTCCAGGGTGTACTCTGCCCAGAGTCGGCTGAGATGGGCGTCAGCCTCCCCGCGACCCTAATTAGGATTAAGCGGTTCAAAAAATGAATGAATGAATGAATAAGTAGCACATAATAATAAACTAAGTAGTAATATACTCGCAAGATACAGGTAAGAGACAAGAACATACCTTTACCTACAGGTACACTTTTCAAAAATGTTCCCTCAGATGTATGGTGTTGCTCTTTAAGAGACCAGAAGGGCCCATTTGACCAGCAGACAGGGTACAAAGTAATGTAACACCAAAGAAGAAACAAATTTACACTGTTTTAACCCTAAGGGTCCCTGCAGCTATCTGAAGGGTTACAAGAAATGAGTGGCCAAACATTCATAGACTATTAACATTTTTTGAATGGTTTACTTTTATTTATTTATTTTATCCATATATAATAAAATTGTTATATATAATTGTCCCTTGGGCTTTTACACCCAAGCCTTCTGGCCAAAGCCTATCCCTGGTTTCCATAGCGTGAAGGGACTAGGAGTTCAACTCCTCCTGGATGGAATGCTAGTCCGTCACAGGCTACCTTCCAGTGTATTTTTTACTGGTATTCATTTATACTGCTGGGTGGATAGAGGCAGACGTTTGGTTAAGACCTTGCCCAGGGGTCTTATATATTATTTATATATAATATAGAAATAATATTATATATATATATATATATATATATATATAAACAAACACCTTTTATTCAAAGGATCAGCCTACAGTGTTTCACTACATCACTACAAACAAAATAAAAATTTATTCATTTATTCATTTATTTTCTGAAGGGTCGCGGGGAGGCGACAAGTTAAAAATAAAATTCAAAAATAAAAGCATAGTGCATATATGGTATGTGAGAAAAATAAAAGGACTACATATTCATCCCGACAAGACTGTTTCGTGGTTGCCCACTCATCAGG
>JAQMYF010000026.1:34567831-34579456 GCA_030014195.1 Neosilurus mollespiculum | reverse complement strand
ATATTTTTTTATTTCTTCACTCCCGAAACCGTTCCATATGGTGTGAAGTTAATTTATGCTAGTCAAAAGTAAAAAAAAAAAAAAAAAAAAAAAAGGTATTTTCAGTGTTTTTGTTTAGTAGCCATACTTTTACCTCAATATCCTTGTCAGAAAAATTTTTTTTGGTTCTTGTTGCGTACAATAGCATTGTTCAATACATTTTTCCCAAAAAATTATAGAGAAGTAATTTTTTACTTCTTTTTATTAGGAGCCCTTTTAGACAAAAGTGCTGGTGTATAATTTTCACTGCACACTACTGTATGTAAATATAAACTATAAAGATCTCCTTTTAGTTTGCGTTTTTGTTGTAGTTTTTCCATGTAATATATAAGAAAACTCTTTACGAGTGTCAAAGAGAAGTTGTTACACAGCTCAGGCTTGGTGGATGTTGTTTAATCAAGCTGTTCATAACAATAGATATAAAAAGTGATTCCCTCACTAACCTCTAATTTTCTTTCTCTTTAAGCTTTAAGACGAAAGCAGCTTTTTATCCCACAAAATTACAAGTACAAACAAAGTCCTCCATCCTGAAGACTTCTCTTTCATGCACTGGAAAATGACTTACTGTGACAAAATTACTGACACTGAAGATTACATCATTGTACTCCTTAAGGTATAAATATATCTTTAAGGAAAAAACGAAGAGATTCTGTCTAGTCATCAGTGCTGTGGTGTAAACAAACATCAAGTTTATACATATAATGTAAAAAGAAGAATGCATGGAGTAATTCTGCTTTGGTGATTTACATGGTTTCCCCCTACATCACTTCCTGTTTTTTCAAATATGGGCATGCTGCTGGTGAAAGGAAACACTGCTTTCAGTTACAGATGAGTTCAGAAGAATCAAGGCATATGCCTGAAAGAAAACAAATTTGCAGCGGGTCCGTCGATAGCGTGAGAGAAAGTTCACATGCTTACATAACTGTTTCACCTGCTGCAGGAAGCTTACTCACCTCACCATGACCACACATCACCCTGACCTTCTGTAGTCAGCTCAGACTCAGTGTGTGATCATAACTCAGGCTCGTTCAGCTTAGCGCTAATACGTTTTGTGATGACGACTTCAATGTTTGGAAATGAAATTCCAATAAGAAAATAATCCTGAAGATGGTCCTGTGCCCTGACAACAATTTCTGTCCAGTTCAGATATTCAAATCACTGCTTTGTGGTCCTGTAAATGTGTGTATGTATAATGACAATTTGGTTTAAGCATATCGATTCACCATTAATTATATCAGAGATCTTAATTTTTACCACATAAAAAGTCTGACCTCACTGACCATTTTTCCTCTTACATCTTAATATTTTTAAACAATAAATGACCACCAATAGTCTATTTTACCAAGTCAAGAAATTTGCCATGAAACCTGTTGATCACACTGTGAGCTTTTCTTTTGCGCTACATGTCCAAACAAAACACAATGCCCACAATGCAACGTCCAAGAATAACAACTGTAGAAGGCACAGGGCCAAACTCGTGAGCGGCGTGTTTTCGTGATGAGCAAAGGTACAATTTAAATTGCTTAAAAAAAATCAACAGACCTCAAACCCCCCCCCCAAAAAAGGGTGCTTGTCTTTTAATTCCAAAATGTAAAGAAGGAATATTTTCGAGACTCTGTGTATTAATAGCTTCGCCACCTATTTACAGTATATTTGTCTTCTGTCTTTTTTATTTATGGTTTGTGTGTGTGTGTGTGTGTGTGTGTGTGTATGTGTGTGTGTGTATCTGCAATTTACATTCTATTTTAATTGTTATAATTTTGTTATTGAACCCTCTTGAGTGGGCACATTGTGCCTGTATGGTGCCATATTTTTCATTCATTCATTCATTTATTCATTCATTCATTCATTCATTCATTATTCATTCATTTTCTGAACCGCTTGATCCTAATTAGGGTCGAGGGAAGGCTGGCGCCCATCTCAGCCAACTCGGGGCGAGGGCAGAGTACATCATGGACGGCTCGCCAGGCCAATGGCCTACTCTTTTCGAATGACAGCAATGGTTCTTTTACATGCCTCTCACCACCACCAGCACCTTAACCACCGAGCCTCCACTGCCCCAGGTGTCATATTAATAAAATACAATAAAATGGATGATGAATTTATGATTCACAATTTGTGACTATGTATGGCATCACAAGAAGGGTTAGTTTTCTTTCCTAGTAGTGGTTAGCAAAATCAGATTCATCGAAAAGCTTCACAGCTTCAGTTTCACTTTAAATATAACTGACGTTCTCCACACATTCATTGCCACTATTTTAACATCTCATCCACTATATTACCTATAAATTCACCCTATAACTACATAGATCATACACTACAGCCTATCAAGATCACTTTGACATGTGAGTAAAATAAACTTACATAGTATTCCAACACATTTTCATATGAGCTTCTTGATGTGGATGTGCAAACGCTCTCTTTGGCTTCACCGAGAGCGCCATGGATACCAGCTGGAGTCCATTACCATGTTATCAGGCTGAAGCTGAACACATGATTGCAGGCAGAAAGATACCACAGAAGCCAATCCTCAGGAACTGATAGAGCTCAGGCACGAGAGACGAGCTGCCTGAGATCCACGACTCTCACACATTGTCAAGTCACTTCCTCCTCCAAGCCACAACTTGAACACACAGCAACTGTGTCAGAGCCACACTTCCTGTTGGCTGATGGCTCGGACAAGCTGATTGGCCGTTTCGCACTGTCAAGGCTTGAACTTGAGGGACTTTCCACCGCAGCAGCCATTGGTCTCTAAAGTAGCATCAGTGACTCGTAACAGGTGTCCAGACTGGGAAAATACATTTCTTTCAAAAGATTTTCCTATTTCTCTTGATCCCAGTCATAAAAATAGATCTTGTAATTGTCTTGCTAAGCATTTCAGTAAATCTGATGTTTGTTTAGTACTCTACATTTTTCACATATTGTATCTGCTATATTTATACATGAACTCCTTATCTTTGAACAGACTCAAAAAAGTTATGAATGAATTCAATCCAGAATTGTCCTCAGAGCATATGAACTTTTCCCGAATGTAAAGTTTTATACTTTTCAGTAAGTAAAAACAAGCAGCTAGCTGAACACACACCCAGCAGTTGGTTATTCATTCATTAATTTAATAATTTGCCAAATCGCTTTATCCTACTAGTGTGGAGAGGAGGCTGGAGCCTATCACAGCCGACCCTGGGTGAAGTCCAGTCCATTTGAGGTCCAACAGACACAAAAAAACAATCACACCCCTAGGGACAATTTGAAACAGCTAATTAGCATTACGTATATGTTTTTGTCTTTGGGAGGAAACTAGAGTACCAGGAGGAAACCCAGAAAGCATGGGAATAACGTGCAGACTCCACACAGAAACGCCATTGCCGAGCCCAGGACTCAAACCCATGACCTTCTTGCTCTGAGGCAGGCGTGCTAACCACTACACCACCATGCTGTCCTACCAGAGTGGTTTACTAAAACAAATGTCAGACATTACAACATGGTTTCCAAATACACCCTTTTCTTCTTCTTTGAACTGTCAAGTCCTTCTTAGAGCATTTATAGCAAGCCAGAAAAAGTGTGCATGCTGTAAAGCAAGACACTGCTTATATTTATCCGATATGACTTCATACAACATAACCTTTCAAGTTCAATTGATGGTACTGTAGCCAATGTCCAAATATGGTCAATTTCCAGTTTATAAATGCATTACCTCATATGCATCGGGTTCAGAATGAACCATTCATCTCACTTCCTATTCTACAGGTGGAAGCCAAATGCAGCTGACCACAGGGTAAGATCAAAACTGAATGTGCACTATGAGTAGGATAAAAAAGGCCATACTCCAGTCACGGAGCCTACACAGCCTACTCACTTATGAACAAATGAATGTTGTCATATATAATGTTTCGAAAATGTCTTGTGCCTTTATATTTTTAGTCCTTAAGACTGATAGATATTATGACTCTTTTGTTTATAATCAAGAAAGAAATGACCTCAAAGATTGGTTCATATTTGGGGTATGGTTGCATGAGCTTCATACACAAAGAAAGCTCCTCTGTTTCTGTTTTATTAAGAACGGACTTAAGGGACATCTGCATTCTTTAAACAGTAAAGATCTGAAAATTGTGGTCAGATGTGCACGATAAATATCTGAGGTGCTCATATATTAGAATGAAGGGAAAAGTAGAAGGGCAATCATTTTTATTTGACAGATTAATGTCCCTGCAGGATCTGATCAAATGTTTAGGGGGTAATCACACTAGAGATGCGATAGAGAAGTGGCTGATGTTTTTTTTGTGATTTTTGAAATTCGCATCAAGATGTTTCGCGACTCCACATGCAAAATTTTGCGGCATAAATACCGTGTTTCCCTGATAATAAGACCTACCCTTACTTCTGCAAAACGGTCCAAAATAAGCCCTACCCCAAAAATAACACCTAGCTAAATCCTCATCTAGCCTCATTTTCTATGAATGCACGCGCGCCAGCGCCATTTACAGCAGCGCCGCGGAGGAGAGACAGAAAAAAAGGACGTTAAAGGAACAAAGCGCTAAGTAAAGTATTATAAAGCAGGACTGAGGGGCATGATGGGGTTAAAGCAGGACTGGAGGAGTATAACAGTTATTATTATCGGGGAAACACGGTATGTATACCGCGGGAGAGTCAAACGAAAGTCGCATGAAAATTTGTCAATGATGTGCGACTTATGTGCGAGAAATGCGTTTGGTTTGCGGATGTTTGGCGGAAAAAAGTGAATCTCCTGTCGTAAATCAGTTGTGTTTTGTTTGCTTTTTGTTCTCAAACCTTTCGCTTTTTATTTTTGCATTATTAGCGCAAAATACGTGATGACAAAATACACGGAATATGGCGGATGCCAGCAATTCTCAAACTTTTCTCAAACTTTCCCTGTGGAAGTCTCCAACTTGTCACTTTTCCTTGTGTACGAAATACAAATAATTTGTGAACAAAAGGACAACTTTGTGCGGAGAGTTTAAGACTACTCTGTGTCAGAGCCTCGTTTTGTGATATTTGCTGAAATTTCATTACAAACATGTCCGAAATTCTTTGCGATGAGTTAACAAACCAGGCGACCAAAATGCGATGCCACAAATGTCGTGAACCAAATTTGAAAACATTTTGAGAATGAAAAGCGACAGCAGCGAATTGCCGTTCGAACCTTTAGTCGCACCTCTAGTGTGGTTACCCCCTTAGGAAGAACTTTACATCCATAATGACATGCCGCTCTTTATTTTATTTCTTTTGTCTATCCATATGTAAGCTCTGTCATTTCCTGTATTCCATAGAATTCCATCTGAACTGGAATGAACTGTTTTCTCAAAAAATGAAAGAAAAAAAAAGCAAAATAATGCAAATTCAAAATTCCAACAAAAGTGTACAGTGCAAAATAGTGATATCCTAAATAAAGGAATAAAAAAAATCTATTATTTCTAATTTAGAGAAATATAAATATTTAAATAGAAATAAACTGATGTGCCAATAGAATAAAATTCATATTTAATTTCAACATAGGTGTAAAATATCAATATAATATGTGTAATAATCCTATATTTGCTTTAAAACAACCAAATACATAGAAATGTGAAGTACATACATTTATAATATATTTAAGCTATTTTTTTGGTCATGCTTTGTTTGTTTATTTATTTATTTATTAAATTTTTGCTAGATGTAAAAACAACAACAACATACAGACCACAGGCCAGCACAGTATTGGAATATATTTGTGATGAGTTGTTACCTACTTTCCATAGTTTTGATGCTTTAAGTTTCAATGCCATTTAAGTTCAATTAGACAAATAATAAGAAATGCTTCAACACACAAATCGGAAAAAAAACAGTCAGCATTCTTACAGTGCTCAAGTTATGGCACTGCCCTCTTTCTCATGTTTCATCTGGGCACAAAAGTGAATTCTTGTCCACTTCTTTTAAAATTCCCAACTGTCCATCTTGTCTCTCTTTGGTATAAGTGGAAAGAAGCAACAGCACAGCGATATATTATCTAAGTATAACCATTAACAACAACAAAAAAAAGATGTTCTTAAAAAGAGGGGGCTTACCCATTGAGAACATCTGATGGAACTTGAGCGTGCATTCTCAGTCTCAGCGATTTGCTGCGAACAAGTCCACTTCCTCTCTGGCCCTCTTAGAAGTGCTATTTATGAGATCCACCCACTTACACTGCACAGTCTGCTCTGTTATGTGGAAAATGGTCAAACGTCTGTTTAACATCTATAATCTACAGAAAAGTGGATCTTTCTTTCATCTTTTTTGCTCATGCGTGTATATAATGCATTATGTACTTAATTCTAACATGGAAACTACTCTAACAGTAGTACTCAACAGCTCATAGACATTACTCCAGCAATGTCCTTCTCACCTTCCCAAGAATTCAGTGTAACATCAAGGGGTATCTGCAGGTTGGACTTTTACTGCAGTTGATATTTAATGCTAAACAATGTTAAGAAATGCTTTAGGGTTACTGAGTAAAAACAGAGTGAACTGGACTCACGCCGAGATTCACTTCACCCAGAAAACTACTCATAAACTACTCAATGGCAGATTTAACACTGACGATGATCTGGATGAATTACATGGTAAACACATTCACAGAGAAGACAGATATGAGACTGTGGTTTATATGGTTTACACTTCCAGAAAAAACACTGGAGAGTTGAGACAAGATGACTTGCAATAGTGTCTACACACATACAAGCTTCCCATAACCACCCACTTTGGAACACTTGTGAGATTTAATGTGAAGGTTAAGCAACAGTAATAGCACTGAAATTGAGAAAGGAATTGAAACTGATGCATAGGAAACTTTATCTAAACAACACAAATTTGAGCTTTTTCCACAGCAGTAATAAAAACGCATATTTAATTTCCTAAACGCGGCTCACAACTCGTTCTGATAGCAACTTTTGATTTATTGCAAGTATGTAGAAATAAATAAGACACTGTAGATGCATATCTATCAAAGTAATTTTGTAGACTGAAAAAATACCTTCATTCATTTATTTTCTGAACCGCTTATTCCTAATTATTGTCACGGGGAGGCTGGCGCCCATCTCAGCCGACTCTGGGCGAGGGCAGGGTACACCCTGGACAGCCTGGCCAGGCCATCGCAGGGCTGAAAAAATACCTAATAATTTGAATTCTACTTTGTGTACTGAATGATAGAATAAAAATCCAAAAAATAACAATTTATAAATCATTTACCCAAAAGCAGCTTGTTGGACCAGAGACTACCTAACAAACTGGAGAGATTTTATATATAAGTTTTTTGTTTTGTTTTTCCTTTGTACATAAATAGAAAGATAAATAGATAAACAGAGAGATATGTAAAAGGCTAGATAGATAGATAGATAGATAGATAGATAGATAGATAGATAGATAGACAGAGAGGTACATACAGACAGAGAGATAGACAGATGGATAGATAGAGGAAATATACACTGCGGAATTATGCTGTATGATCTGGTTAATGAAATGACCACCTTATAAAAGTCAAGGAAATTTCGCTGATAAGAGATTTAGTGTTTATTCTTCCTGCTACATGTTCAAGCCTGCTGTCTCCTTGGTACGAGTCAAAATTGGTAACATGAACCACTTTTACTGGGTACATTTATTTTTGTGTGTACTACATGGAAAATGTGGATTCTGATTGCTTCGCTGTTTCAGGATAATAGACATTATCCACCTCACAAACTCTGGTTATTGCTTAAATCATAACAGCAGACAAAAGCTCACTGTTTGTCATGATCAATGATTCTGGAATCCCAAAAATAAAAAAAAACGCTGTCCCAAATCTACACAGAAAACCATGCGATACTGTAATGCATATGGGGTTTTTTTGGCCCATAGTCCCAACACCATTCGAAAAATTGAATGTTATATATGGGCCACTCACAATTAGGCCTGTGACAATAACTAGTAACTAAATTATGTTACACGATATATTATCACAGAAACCATTATGATTAACAAAATGTTAGCATATCCACCTCACAGCGAGAAGGTCCTGGGTTAAAATTCCATGCTTGGTGCGGGCGTTTCTGTGTGGCATTTGCAGGTTTTCCCTGTACTTGTGTAGGTTTCCTCCACGTACTCCGGTTTCCTCCCACAGTCCAAAGGCATGCACATTAGGCTAACTGGTTGCCCCTAGGTGTGAATGTGAGTGTGAATGTTTTTGTGTGTGTTGCCCTGCGACGGTCTGGCAAGCTGTTCACAGTGTACCCCGCCTTCACCCAGTGTTGGCGGAGATAGGCTTCAGCCTCCCCGTGACCCAACTACGCTTAAGCAGTTTGGTAAATGATTGAATGAGTGAAATTACCTTTGAACTGTAATCTGTCCCTCCTCCCCATGTCAGCCAGAGAGAATGTGAGCAGCAGAACCAGGAAATCTCTCTCAGCACTGTCGAGTATTTTGACTATTGTGACAGGTCTACCCATAATGTACTTTCATTTGTGATCCTCATGGAGCTACAAAACAATCAAAATCTACCTGGAATCTTTGCTATCTGGGGTTGAACTAAATAAATAGTAATTTCCTTATAAAAAAAACCCTTGAATTCATGCAATTCATTATTTTCATGGAATGAATGCTAGTGCATGCTAGTTTGTCGCTGCTAAGCGTTGTCAGAAAATGCAAGCGAATAAAGGAAAAGAGGGCAAATGCCTAAATAAATCATTTTGCCATGCAGATTTCATGGTTGCCCTTTTAGAATAGACGCCCAGTGAGTATACGACCCTCGATCACCTTTAAACATAGTGACGTGGCCCTCAGTGAAAATGAGTTTGACCCCTGTTCTACATCAAAATTCATAAAATAAAGGAAGAAGATGTGAAATGTAATTTAAATCAGATGAGTCAGATAGTGTACATTATTATCAATTTATATGCATTTGTTTGGTGTGTATGTTACTTCTACATCTGATATGCATGGCCAAATACCACTTAAAAGATGCTTTTGTAACAATAGAAAATGAAAAACAAAGATAAGCCACGTGACAGGAAGTGAGCAGCTGCTGCTTGCAATAAAGCCAAACTCACCAACGCATTTACAGTACAGGGTGCTTTTACTAGTCATGTTTCCATCAAAACATGCCTGCTGAGGTAAATTCAAATAAAGATGAACGGTTTTCTCCCACCCCTCAAAAAACTTGCCTGTAGGTGGAATACTGAAAGTGTGTGTGTGTTTGTGCATATGTGGTGACCTATAATTCACCGATCCAGGGTGTTTTCCCACTTCACATATACAGTGTGATAGGCTCAGCATTCATTGTGACCGTATCCAGGGTAAAGTGGCATATATACACAAGATATTCTTAAATGCAAATCCCTGGGGGGAAAAAGAAAAAAAAAAACCCCAGGACGGGCTGTTAAGTAGTCGATTACTCCAGAACTAGGCTGGAAATTTGTGCCCTAGAACATAGAGCACTTTTATGAATAAACTTTCCATATATATGAATGAAAGTGGTTGGAAGGGCAGCACGGAGGCGTAGTGGTTAGCACGTCTGCCTCACAGCAATGGGGTCCTGGGTTTGAGTCTTGGCAAGGGTGTTTCTGTGTGCAGTCTGCATGTTCTTCCCATTCTTGCTATCTGAATAAAATACAGAAAATGTTCAGTCACTCAAAGCTGCTTATTCATGCAATGATGCGGTCGGACAATCAATCAGGAAACTAACGCAAACAACCACTCTTTTCATCTTTTCGGTGCATCTCCTGCTCCTTTTCCAGTCTTCAACTTTCCAGTTGTACTGATTCTCTGCCCCCTGAAGCCTCAGATTCGTGTTTGTGGATGACAGGAGTGGAACCTGGTGTCGCCTTCTGCATGTGTAGCCCATCTGTCTCAAGGTTTGACATGTGTGTTCTGACATACTTTTTTCACCACACTTGCAAAGAGCGGTTACCGGAGTTTCCACAGAATGTCTATCAGCTCAAACTAATCTGGACTGTCTCCTCTGAACCTTCACATTATCTCAATGTTTTTTCTCCGTCACACTATCTATCCTGTGTGAACAGTAGAGCCTATTGTGTAAAAAAATCCCAGGAAATCAGCAGTTTCTCTCTCACTTACTTACTCATTTTTCAAACTGCTTACTCCTACTAGGGTGGAGCCCATCCCAGCCAGCACTGGCTGGGTGAAGGGGGGTATATCCTGACCAATTGCAAAGCCAACACACACACACACACACACACACACACACACACACACACAAACTTTCACACTCACACTCACACCTAGGGGCAGTCTTTGGACTGTGGGACCTACACAAGCACGGGGAGAATATGCAAACTCTGCACAGAAATGCTCGAGCCTGGGACTCAAATCCAAGACTTTCTTGCTGTGAGGGAGACGTGCCAACCACTACGCCACCGTGCCACCCTCATCAGTTTCTAAAATACTTCAGTCTGTCCAGGTTACACCTTGCCACTTAACAGTCCCTCTTGATCTGTATCTGCATCATATCTTTGCTTTTGCTATGGTTTTGCTAATAAAATGAGCAGTGAGTGCATGTAGCCATAAAGACAAATTAAAGATTAGGTTATTATTGTGCAAATTGTGCCAATTTTCAATTTATTATTGTGCTGGCCACATCACTGATGAATGATAAATGGATGACAGTCGGGAGATGTGAATACACAGAAAGGAGACACACTGCATGATGGTTATTTAATGTAATGTAATGTAAACATAGCCAGAAATTGTGTGGCCTAAATTTTTCATTGCGGTGGGATTTTATGCTAAAGGTAAGACCACACACACACAGTTCATCCTCATTACTGACATATATACAGTATATATATATATATATATATATATACTGTGTCACTGGATAAAAAGTTGGATTTTTCTTCCCTGATGGCATGGATATAAAATGGGGACTCAAATAATGAAAGAGTGGTTCAGGGAACACAAGGAATCATTATCACATATGTATTGGCACCCCTGAGTCCTGACCTTAACCCTATTGAAAGTTTTTGGGATGTTTCTGGAGAAGAATTTATGGAGTAGTTTAATTTTCCCCTCAATTTAAGACGTCAGTGAAAAATTAACTCAACACTCTATGGAAATAAATGTTATGTTGCTTAAGTTTGTTGAAACAATGGCATGATGATTACTTGCTATAAGCAAGGCTAAAAGGAGAACAACAACATATTCGTGTGTGTGATTTTTTTTAAATGTATTTTTATTTATTTATTTGGCTTGGCTTGGGGGTGTTTTGTTATATACATATGCATGTGTGGTCCTCCAGTTCCCCTTTTATTGCTATGTATGAAGTTCTTGCATTTGAATGGTGTGCATCACTTTTATGCACAGCGGAAGCTTTTTCATTAAGCTAGTTCTAGGTATGATACTACATTCTTTCATTCATTTGCTGCTTAATTGTGCTGGAGCCTGGAGCCTATCTCAGCTGACCCTAAGTAAAGGCAGGTTACACCCTGAACAGCACATGCTACATTATACATAAAATATAATAAAATAAAAAAAAAAAAAAATTCTGCACACAACACCTATCCACTGAGTTTTTGACTGATGGTATACTTAGTCTGTGTCCTGACGAACCAGTATAAGAAT
>JAQMYF010000026.1:34539009-34561624 GCA_030014195.1 Neosilurus mollespiculum | reverse complement strand
CATTTATTTGACATCATTTGTGACATATACATGTATATATACATGCATATTCTATTTTAATCTTAGGGTAAACTCACTCTCCTTAAATACTGACTCTCACTCACATCACTTCATCATCATCGTAGATGAAGCCTATCCTGGGAATATCCAGTACAAAGCAGCATCAGCAGGAGTCTGTTTCTCTCCAAAGTATATTCTATTGTACTACTGTACCACTTCAGTACCCAAAGGTATTTTTCCAAGCAGTAAAAAGTACATATAAATGATACAAGTAAGTGGCTTAGAGGGTACCATCCCAGTGTCAAGCTGTTGTACAGCAGTGTTCTTGGGAAATGGGATGAAACCAGAGGACCTAGAGGAAACCCACACTGACAGGGAAGAGCATGCCCAGAAGGCCTGCAAAGACCATATCTCAAACAGGGAATCCCCAAATCAAACAGGGCACCCTGGAGGTCTATGATAGAATCAGTGTACACACAAAACATCTCATCTCATCTCATTTTCTGAACCACTTTATCTTTTATTAGGGTCACAGAGAAGCTGGAGCCCATCCCAGCTTGCTAGACCATCGCCATTTACAGCAAGGGGCAATCCATAATATCCAATTAGCCTAATGTGCATGTCTTTGGACTGTATGAGGAAACCAGAGTACCTGGAGGACACCTACACAAGCACAGAGAGAATATGCAAACTCCATACAGAAACGCACTTGAGGGCCGAGCATGAGATTTGCACACAGGAGCTTCTTGCTGTGATATGGAAGTGCTAACTACTATGCCACCATGTTGCCAGTATATTCCTGGGGTGGTACGGTGATGTAGTGGTTAGCACGTATGCCTCACAGCAAGAAGGTCCTGATTTCATTTCATTTATTTGCATGTTCTCCCTGTGCTTGCATGGTTATGGGTTTCCTCTGGGGACTTTGGTTTTCCCCCAGAGGTCCAAAGACATGCACATACGGTAATTGGCTGTTCCAAATTGCTTCTGATTGAAAGGGTGGGTGTGAAAGCTTTTTTGTTTTGTTTTTTTCTGTGTGTGTGTGTGTGTGTGTGTGTGTTGGCCCTGCAATGGTCTGGACCTTTCGTGGTGTACCTGCCTTTGCCCAGTGTCGGCTGAGATCCTAGTAGGAATAAGTGGTTCGGCAAATGAATGAGTGAGTGAGTGAGTGAGTGGTCAGGGCCGAGCTGGATGTGGAGCCTATCATGGGAATACTGGGTAAGAATGTGTGAATACATCCTAGATGGGACATCACTCACAGGGCACTATACACACAAACTCAAACACTTATTGACCTCAAGAGGCAACTTAGCATAGAAAATTTACAGTACCTACTCGTATTTGTCTGCAGATATGAGGAAACAGTTACAGACAGTAACCTGTGGACCTGTATGATATCTCAAAATAATCCATTTATTTCTTGAATAAATTGGTGCAGTCTTATGTTAACAGTAATTACTGTAAACTAGGGTAACGGTTTGGTGTTGCCCTGTTCACTCTGAATGTATGGAAAGTCCAGTTATCGTATATTAGTTCCTGTGCTTTTATGAAAAATAGCTGAAGGGTCAAACCCACTGAGGCAGGTAACCTGACTGTGGGTACCAAATCTTTCCCTCCAGTTGGTAAGAGAAAGCTTCCAGGGGTAATCATGGTTCTGAAGATGGCTTTGACCTGTATTTGCACTCTGTGGGCTGCTTACTGATTTCTCTGCAGTGTGGGCAGAATCAGCGGGAAAGTCAGAAAAAGTGTATGGTACACAGAGAACATCTGTGATCATTTTTAACTATTTAGGTTTGGATGCTTTTTCAAAGAAACTTGGCAAAAAAAGGCCAACACTTTCATGGTTTATGTCTTCATGGAATTATCATACAAATAATAAACAATATAAGCATTGTAGAATGAGTTAATCAGATAAATAGAGATAAAGACAGAAAATACAGCTTGTCTCATAGTGAGAAACCACTCTGTGGTGAGTCATCCAGTCCTTCAGACACATCAAACTGTTCTCTTTCTTTCTTTCTTTTTTAGAATTGTATCAAGATTCACTTCTGACAAAGGTAATTATTCCTTTTTATTTGGACTTGAAGATGCTCATTCATAACCCAATAGCCTGTGTGTTTTATCTTCCATTATCAATTCATTTTAGCTGAATACAGGTTTTCCGGCAAAACCACCCCAGCTCACAGGCTTAGAACCTTTTATACATCTGTTTTACATCCTGCTTTGGTTATGTGTGTTTGTCAATACAATCCACACTAAATGTGTCTGTTATATAATAACCTGACCGCATGACCGGTGGAATGTACTTGCACATGTATGACGGCATTTTGTAGAAAGCAGAAAAGCCTGAGATCAAGTTTTAAGAAATGGAAGAAGGCATACCATTCTAGGGTAGTACACTGCAGTCTCTCTCTCTCTCTCTCTCTCTCTCACACACACACACACACACACACACACACACAGAGATTGCATTCAACATGTTTGAAGTTACTTAAAACGTACTGATTTTTCATTGTTCGCGTCGTCCATGTCTGTACTGATGGTCGCCATTTTATTTTGATTATAGTTCTACACTCTCACCTTGAGATAGTGGATGGAATGAGTGCTATGTTTGTGTTCTCCAGGTCATCATTCCCCATATAGGGGTATGTACAGGAGTAAGAAAATGGTTTCAGAAAGACACTGTGGCTGAATATATATAATTACCAAAAAAAAATCTCTCCATTGCTCCTGCCCGGAATCTTATAAAGTTTTTTAAACAGCTGTTTTATGGTTTTCGGGGTTCTCACAGGAAATGGAAAAAAAAGCATGTTAGAAAGGCCTTCTATGACAGGACTTAAAATAGTCACTACTTGAAATAAGTATAGCACCAAATAAAAGATACAATCCTATTAAAAAGCCAAAGAAGGTGGGAGGATTCCTATATTTAAACTGTAATAGCTTGAGTTTTGTTTTACAATCAAAGAGACTACAGCAAGAAGCACTTAGGGATTTCCTCCGTAGGAAGTGCATGTAAGGAACTGTACCTCATATACATACAACCGCAATTCAAACAGTTTGTTTTCAAAAAAGTAGGAATGAGGAATTTTATGAGCATAACTGTCTGTTAAACATGTTACTAGAACTGAAGACAACGAGTCAAGTTAAATTCAACTATACACACCTCCAGATTTAAAAAACAAAAACAAAAGGAAACAAACAAACAAAAAAGTCCAAACTTGGCAATTTGATAAAAAATTCTAGTGGTTAATTTTTTTATGCCCTAAGCAACACAGGATACTCTGTGAAGACATAACTTAATTTATGTAATCTTTTGCTTAGGGGGTAGTTAAAGCCCCTTACAAGCTGCACCAGGTATGTGGGGGTACAACTAAGCAGCCGGTATCAGTAGGGATGTTCAATTCAGGTTGAGGAGAGTGTGAGACATAATCTTTATTCCTAAACAAATGAAAATGAATGTTGAAGGAAAGAGTCTCTACAGATTTTAATACAAGGCAAATTTTCATGCTCACAACATCAAGTTTTCCTTATCGGCAAATTGCCACGTCCAACCTAAACAAAAGTCTGAGTAAAGGGAAAATAATAAAAAGTGTTTAATAAGAGTTTTCATTCTTTGCAAAACACTCACCAAACTAAAGTTCCCTGGCCCTGGATTGACTTTTAGAATACTGAGTTTGAAAAGCAGCTTTATAATGACTATTTAATGTGGTTTTGATAATTGAAAAGTGTGTTTGGATGGACTCAACTTTAGAGAGTCAACATTGTTTCAATGAAATTACTTTATTACCTAATTCTGTCGGAAAAACATGTTCCTGGGTTATATGATTCCTGTAAATGTTATGCCTGTCCAATATTTACAAAATGTTGGGTTGGCATTTAAAATTTTGTTCAGCTGAAACCAGAAGGAGCTTTTGAACACCATATTTAAATGCTCAACAGCTCTTCAATTTATGAGTGCTTTCAAAAAATATGGACAAATGCTGCCTGTATATTCCACCCCCAGTGTGAACATGGATTATGTAACTGAAAGTGGCTTCCACATTTCCATCTTAAAAATACCTCAAAATTAAAAACAGGCTTTAGTGAAGAAATATTGATTGACATGCAAAAGCCTTGAGAAAGAGGGAGCTGTCGGACCAAACTCAACTCAACTTACCACATGTTCCCCTAATATCTGACTGTGAGTGATAGACCAGCCTATCCATGCCTGGTCAGGTCATACACTGTGGGCATGTCCCAGATGTTGACCATTTAAGTCTCCTTCCTTCTCAGAGGGAAGGCACAACTGCTTTCAGTCATTCTGCTCCTTCTCTCTGCCCTGTATTTATCCCTGCGTGGGCACAAAAACCAGCACTAGCGGTAACAAACCAACACTACATCTAACTCTCTCAGGAACTTCCTCCGACAGTTAAACCCACTCTTAAGTGTGTGGTGGTCCACCATTTGTGGATAGTATGTGACTCAGGAAACTGGGAAGACATCGTCATGTTTTTGAACCTATAGAACGTAGTTACCCTGGACGCATTTGGTTTTAATGTGACTTTCAGTTTGTGAATGAATACTGTACATACTCAAGACCAGTGAGCTGCAGTCCTGAAACATGCAAAGATATTGGACTATGAAGCATTCTCTTGATTTACCATAATGCTCTACAAATAATTCATATATCAATGATGTAGACAAGGGGATTTATAATAATACCCATAATAAAACACTGCAGCTAAACAACAGTAAAAAAAAAACAAAAAATGAATAACCACATCCTGCACTATGATTCAACAAACCTCCAACCACAATTTTTGTCATTTCATTGGCCAAGTGTGTCTTGAGAACAAATGCAATTTATCAGTATTCAAATCCAAAAATAGCAGGGTTAATATAACCCAAAGTTTGTATTATACAATTAACTGTCTTAAATAACTGCAATAGTTGTAACCAGAAATGTTTTATTCTATTTTATGTAAAAAATGTTTTGGGGGCAGAGTGGCACAGTGGTTAGCACGTCCGCTTCACAGCAAGATGGTCCTGGGTTTGAGTCCCAGGCTAGGGTGTTCTCTGTGAAGTTGTATTTCACTTAAGTTGTATTTCAGAATTGGGAAGATTCTTTGTCAGTTGGCACATAATCACCTTCATGACTTTGAGCAACCCCCCTAACTTACAACTGCTCTCCGGGTGTTGCAGTGTGGGTGCCCACTGATCCTGTGTGTGTGCTCACTGTTTACGTGTGTGTGTGTGTGTGTGTGTGTGTGTGTGTGTACTTACTTTGGATGGGTTAAATGCAGAGCCAGATCTCCCTTGCAGGATTAAAATAGTATATCAAAATCAAAATAATTATAATTTAAAAAAATCTAAATCATGACCAGTATTTATTAAAAAAAATTTTCTCTGATTTTTTTTTCTCAGAAATTCTGACTTGTGTGCAAAAAATAAAAAATAAAAGAAAGAAAGAAAATAAAAATAAAATAAAATAAAATAAAATAAAATAAAACCCACACATATGAGCCCTAGTATGCTTTTGAATAAGTAATCTATTAGACCTTACCAATAATTTTCCAGGTATATCATTTCACCTACGATTAAAGAAGGGAGTGAAAAAAGCTGATCTCTTTCAGACACACGGAGGCTGGTTTCTAAATAAATATTTAATTTAATTTCAAGACATGTTCTATCTCTGCTCTAAAACTGGACGTCAGAAAACAACTCAAAACAAAACGTGATAAATGATGGCTGTTTAATTTTTTCATATCTTTGATGCAACATGCAGACAATACAAGTTTGCAGGTTTATTTACAAGCTAAGGTTCATAAACCCAAACATCTCAAATTTCAGTCAGTGGTATAATTTTGTCTCCCCGTGGTGATTTAAACAGACATAAACAGTGTTAACTCTTAAAGTGCTGAACTGAATTTCAGTCCAAAATTTCTTTCTACCTAGTGTCCCACACACTGTCCAGGAGGCATCACTTTTCCACAGTGAGTGGGATCGTTAAACAGGGGATTAATCATATCTGTCTCATGCACAAAGCACTAAAATACACAGAACAAGGGTAAATAAAAGTCTGTTCCAAGTGAGGAGGTCAGATGGATCTAATGTGTTTGTGTTGTGGGATCAGCAGTCTTTTCCGACATACTGTAACTTTGTAAGACAAAATCACAGGCCTTCCATAGTGCAGTCGAACCTTAGTTCAGTGTAGTCCTGGACTCCAGATTACACTACTCGGCCTTGTACTAAGGAAGAAAACCTTCTTTGAAGTGCCACAAAAGTACACAATGTTCATTTATCAATTAGCATCCAGTACATGCTTCAGTAGTCTTGGTTGAAGGTCCGATAATGGCTGTCTGATGTTAAACTAGAAACTGAGCCTTTAGTATTTTAATCCTAAAGGTTTTAATTTTTGGGTGGCATGGTGACATAGTGGTTAGCTTGTCCGCCTCACAGCAAGAAGGTTCTCAAGTCGAGTCCCGTCTCTGTGTGGAGTTTACATGTTCTCACCGTGCTTGTGTGGGTTTTCTCCGGGTACTCTGGTTTCCTCCCACAGTCCAAAGGCATGCAAATTGGCTGTTCTAAAATAGGTATCTTATGTGTCCATGCATGCAGTATGTGCTAAATGGATGAGTATGCTAATACATTCTATAGCACTTATTACCTCAACTCACCTGACCAGTTTCTGTCATGGTTAAAATATGTAAATATAAAAATAAGGTTTTCATAATGTTTCTGCATAGTGCTACCAAAACGTCTGTAAAGGGTTTAAAGATGCACCGTTACATGGCTGTTAGGTTCTGCATCTGTCTGTATTGCAATGTCACCTGTGTCCATTTTTATGAATGATTTGAAAAAATAAATAAATAAGCCACAATTATTTTATTTTATTTATTTAATCAATCAATCAATCAAATAATTAATTAATTTATACTTTTTTGCTTAGGTGACCATGTACTATAAAACAATTATGCACCTCGAGCTCAGTGGATGTCACTATAATTAAATAGTGTATTCACCTTGCCTCCAGCCAATAATTGTCATAGAAGTGATGTTAAAGGAAAGAAATAACCTCAGATTTGTTACATCCTTCTGTGAATTACATGGAAAACAACATGGACACATATATTTGCTTTCAAGGGCACATTCCCTACTTTGCTTTGCAACAAACTGTGAAGCTCAGCAACCGAAAAATATTACATGAAGGTGCATTTTTTTATAGAGAAGAATGTGACATCTACTTCTGTTTACAAGTATCCATAATATCTCATGGAAATAAAGATCTGAAACAAAGCATGGTTAAATAATAATTTCACGGATGTTTTTGCTTGTGGTATGTTTTCATGTCACTTGTGGAAGAAGCATACCCCACACATCTGTTTTTCCTGTTAGAAAGTGTGTTAATGGGTGAAATGAAAAGAGCAAGTTAAGTTTACTTGCAGCTGTTGGATGGTGACCTTTAAGCGCGCCCACAGACTGAAATTAGAACAGCATGATAATTTGTAGACGGATGCTGAATCTGCAGAATGGCTTCTTTCCATCATCAGTGGCTTTAGGGTACATGGGTTTTTGGGGAAACACAAGATTTAAAGAATTATTATATACTTCAGTACCTTTTAGGAGTGATGTTACAAAGCTCTTGTTCGGTCAAATATGAAACACAGTGCCATAACCACTCAGCCACCACTGGCCCTAATAAATAATACATTAATAAATAATATCAGTTAATAAATACAAATAAGTAACAGCTTTTAATAATTAAGTAAGCCTAAAACATCATTTTGAGTCCCGGCATGGGAAAGGTGTTTCCATATGGAGTTTGCATGTTCTCCAAGTGTTGTGTGGGCTTCCTCCAGGTACTCTGGTCTCCTCCCACAGTCCAAGGACATTAGCACATTAGGCTAATTGGCTGTTCCAAATTGCCCTTAGGTGTGAGTGTGAATGGTTGTGTGTGTTGCCCTTTGACGGTCTGGCAAGCTGATCAGGGTAAGAGAGGGACTAAGTGGTTCGGCAAATAAGTGAGATGTGTGAGTAACACGTCATGTTTTAAGTTATAAAAATATGTTAGCCACCATATTATAACTTATACTCCTTGTATTTTGCTCAGTGGTAAATTTATTACTGAGTATTTTTTAAAAACAATCATGTAATCTCAGTCAAAACCAATATTTTGTTGTTTTGATTAATTGGACATGTTCTGCCCTGGCTGATATGAACCACATTCACTAAAATGTTCATATATGTTTATTTACAGTACAATATGATATAAAAAGCAACGTAAAATGAGATTGGTCATGAATTTGAATTGGGAGTATAAGCATTTATTGGAAGATATGAAAGGACATAAATTTGAACACATTCAAAGCGTCGACCTCTCATGCTACCACAAATTTCCCGAATGGAAAATGTATGACCATGCACAGTCTGTGAATAGTTTTCCTGGTTACACCAGTGTGTCTGATGGCTTCCGAGCATCTGAGTTGCCCTGATAGCCGCAGCTGTGGAATTTCCCCCACGCACTCCCGAGCACGAGGTTAAGGGTGGTTAACTTCTTGGAAACATTGTAGTTGCGTTGTCCAGAAAACATTTAATCATTTCTTTATTCAGGCATTTGGGTATCACCATGTACAGTGATGTATCACAATTATTGGCACTCCTGTATTTGCACTGCATTGCGTCATCTCCTTGTGTCAGTATAACAGTTCCAAGTATTCTATAATGTGTGATTAGTTTGGAGAATACAGAAAAAAGGGTTGTGGGTTTGTTTTTTTTCTTGAGGACTCTTGTATTCATTTGACTTTTTATCCAAACCTACCTACATTTGAAGCCACTGATTAGTTATTGGTTAAGGTTTTTACTCACGGACCTAACATCGGCAGCTTGGCAGTCTTGGGATTCAAACTCAAAACCACTTCATCACTTCATCTTCAACTCATGTGTTCCACACGTTTTCAATGGCCTTTTGAAAAACACAGGGCTTTTCAAACCGTCCTTCTTTTCACAATAAATTTTTATTTCATTCCATTTTCAGAACTGCTTTATCATTTATTAGGTCATGTAGAAGCTGGAGCCCATCCTCGCTAACTCTGGATAAGGCAGGATACACAATAAACAACTCGCCAGAGCATTGCATGGCCAACATGGACACATAACCATTCACACTCGCATTTATACCTTCAGGCAATAAAGAATATTCAGTTAGCCTAATGTGCATGCCCATATTCTGCTACAATTTTTTGGGGGGGAAAAAAATGCTACTACAACTTTCTTCCCCAGTGTCCATGAAGGCAAAATGCTCGTTCCTCCTCATCCAGACTTTCCTTACAGATCTTATGTATTGCCCTAACCGCCGTGGGTATTTTAGGCTATTTTTATAGCCATTGTATGGTTTAAGACAAAAGCCTTTTGTCTTATTTACTTTGTATATTCCGTAGTCTTCCGCATGTTGATGAATGACTAAGGGAATTTGGCCTTTGTATCACCTCAGACCTGACTTCAGGGAAACATGAAGTCATAGTTAACCATTGTAGAGCTCGTAAACACTCAGGTAAATTTTATAAAGCTAAATTCAGTTGGGGACATTTAAATTTCTGACTATATTTGACTTCTTTCGTCTTTCTTTGTTGTATGAGACTAATCTAATTAAACATATTTATTTGTTTTTGGTTTTTATATATATATTTACATTAATAACAATTTCTAATTTTCAATACCCCATCTTTGCCAATGGTGCCAATAGTTCTGAAAATGCCATCTGTTTAACAGATAGATAGAGAGATAAAAAAAAGACAATTATATTTACTTTCTGAAAAGTAAATAAATTAGTTAATCATTTTAATTACTCTGCATTTCATGAGCTGGGTCTCATAAATTTGCATTGCAAAACATTAATTAACATTAGACTGTTTAATGTTACACCCTTTCCATAAACTCTTTCAGTAAACCTGAAGTTATCCTTTTAATCTGATTTAATCTGATAGTGAAGTCAGTAATATGATACTTGGTAAGGGTAGTGGATCAGACATACCCGAGGCAGACAGACAGACAGACAGACAGGTCTAGATTTTCTACTTTACTGATTGACACACACAATTTGTCGCCTTTGGCAAAGTTTTATGAGCCTTCATAAGAGTTGTGCTGAAATACATATGCTTGAATTCCTCAGGGTCGACCTTGCAGTTAATAGACAATTCACGAGTGTGATAAAAATGTTTTTAGTTGAGTATGTTGAGAATATAGAGCTGCAAGCTCTCTGGCAAAAACCTGACACAGAGCTCTAGTGTGTCATCACCCTGAAGCTTGAAGATAAATCAGCCAACTTTTTTGTTATGTAATAATCAGGCTGAGACAAAGAGGAGAATTTTTCTGCAAGAACCAAGAGCAAACCATTAACGTGGTACATGCACACCAGGCTCAGATCTGTTTATATGTGCTGAGGTGCTTTTTATCCAAACATCATCCATTCATTTATCATTTATTTGCCAAACTGCTTATTCCTACTAGGGATTAGGTGAGGCTAGAACCTGTCTCAGCCTACTTTAGGGGAGGGCGGGGTATACCGTGAACAGCTTGTTAGTCCATTGCAGGGCCAACACACAACCATTCACAATTACTGTTGCATAATGTGCATATCTTTTTACTGTTGGAGGAAACCTGTGTACCCAGGGGAAACCATACGAGAATATGCAGACTCCACACAGAAACGACCACGCCGAGCCCAGGACTTAAACCCAGGACCTTCTAGCTGTGAGGGAGACATGTTAACCACTATGCCACCATCCTCCAAGCATCATGTTATGCCAATTCACGAAATACATTGGTCAAGGCAACACCATGCCATAATTTGGCCGAAACTAAATTTGAAGCTTCACATATCTCAGCTGGCAAAAAGCAAGGATTAAAGAATAAAATAAAAGTTAATAAGCCTCCAAAATAAAAGAATCCAGTACATAACAACAGTCCAAGCCTCAATTTACGATCTTTCCTCAAGAGAAAATATCAGCGGGGATTTAACAGAAAGCTCGTAAAATCTTAATAATTTGTAGCCCCTCCATATCACACCCACTTATCCGAACTCCACAAACCTCTTTGCTTTTTGCTGTCATTTCCATCTTCTAACAGCGAAAACTGTTAAATTTTACATTGCCTTATATTTTCAGTTACACAAATATGCACATAAAGCACAGGGCAATTATGAACACAGCCGGTAATTAAAAACTTTGTAAAAGTTTTACAGTAGAGTAAATTAAGTTAATGTTTTTGACATGTATTTTAGCCAGAGAGGATTTTCCACTGATTTGCAATAATGGACTAGTGAACTTCTCTATTAGGCAGATTTTCATAGCTGTAGAATCCTTACACACTTCTAACCTAACACCTGATTCAGACAGGCATCACTTTCAAGATTCTTGCTGCAAACTTTTTGCTTGTACAATGTACTTGAACACGGCTCAAGGTATCCAAAATGTTATTTTTTGCTAGGCCAAAAAGTTTACTTTCAGGAGACTGCTACTAATGTAAGCATGAAGATGTCAGATGATTCATGGCGACTTCAGTTACTTAAGGAAATAGGATTTTTCTGAAGACGAGAGAAGATAACACAGCTTTCTCAGAATAGACAATAATATATTATAAATTATTTATTGCAGATATGAGTCATCTTTGGTCACAATAAATTCATTCATTCATTCATCTTCTTCTGCTTCTTCCGGGGTCGGGTCACAGGGGCAGCAGCCTAAGCAGTAAGGTCCAGACATCCCTCTCCCCGGCCACTTCCTCCAGCTCTTCCGGGGGGACGCCAAGGCACTCCCAAACCAGCCGACAGATGTAGTCCCTCCTAGGTGCCTTCTGGCTCAGCTCCCTCTTCACCACGATGGACCGATACAAGCTCCGTTTTACAGCAGAAGCTGCACCGATCCGCTTGTCAATCTCCCGCTCCATCCTTCCCTCGCTCGTGACCAAGACCCTGAGATACCTGAACTCCTCCACTTGGGGCAAGACCTCATTCCAGACCTGGGCTGAGCCCCTAGGCTCTTCCTCTTCCACAGAGGGGGAGTTAATGGGATTGAGAAGGTCCTCGAAGTATTTCTTCCACCTCCGGACAACATCCCCAGTTGAGGTGAGCAGCTCCCCACTTCCACTGTAAACGGTGTTTGTGGAGTACTGCTTCCCCCTCCTGAGGCACTTGATGGTGGTCCAGAACCTTTTCGAGGCCAACCAATAGTCTTTTTCCAGGCCCTCACCGAACTCCTCCCACACCCGAGATTTTGCATCGGCGACAGCCCGGGCTGCAGCACGTTTGGCCTGTTGGTACCCGTCCGCTGCCTTGGGAGTCCCACAGCACACTTCTTCAGCTTGACATCCCCCCTCACCGCAGGTGTCCACCACCTGGTTCGGGGGTTTCCCCCATGACTGGCACCGATGTTCTTCCGGCCACAGCTCTGGGCTGCTGCCTCAATAATGGAAACACGGAACATGGCCCATTCGGACTCAATTGCCAATCCCCAGCCTCCATTGGGATGTGGTGGTAGCTCTGCAGGAGGTGGGAGTTGAAGGCCCTTCTGACAGAAGACTCCGCTAAAAGTTCCCAGGAGACCTTCACTACACACTTGGGTCTCCCAGGTCTGGAGGGCAGCCTCCCCCGCCATCTAAGCCAGCTCACCACCAGGTGCTATATATATGTAAATGGTAATCAGGAATGACAGTGTCAGTGACTGGCCAATAGGAACAATGCTGGTTAATGAATGGTCAATGGAAACAGTGGTGATTGGTTATTGCCTATTGGATAGAATGGTGATAAGTAATTGATTACTGGGAAAGATGGTGATCAATAATTGGTCACTGGGAATGGTGGTGATTAGTGGATTTTCATTGTCTCAATGACTGGGATCATTCATTCATTCATTCATCTATTTGCTGAACCGCTACTATCCTTCTAATATGATATCCTAATCCTACTAGGGTCACAGGGAGGCTGGAGCCTACCCCAACAATTTCTGATGAAGGCGGGGTATACCCTAAACAACTTACTATTCCATTGCAGGGCCAACACACACAACCATTCACACTTATATTTACACCTAGAGGCAATTTGGAATAGCCAAATAGTCTAATATGCATTTCTTTGGACTAAGGGGACTAAAAAGATGGAAAAAATGTAGTGAAATGGATTAAGTTGGCAGTTCTGACTGCTGCCCCTCTTACATACTTTCAGTGTAATTATAAACTTCCTTTTATATGAAACTATCTGCTGATTTCTTCAACAACCTGCTGAAATATGGAAAAACTGATGGTAGACATCACACGAGGTTGGATCACAGTTTCCTCTTTAGTATTTTTTTAAAATGATGACACCGTGGCTTCTTCCTTTACTTATCCATGCAGAAGGATGTGCTATGGCTGATGCCCTACAAAACTTCCTTTAGTGCCTATTTCAATGCATCTATTTCTACTTCAAGTTTGAATTAAGACTGTAAAATTCTTTACTTGGCCAGTGCCCATACAATTACTTACTAAGTAAGTGGGGAAGATTTTTGACAAAATGCTGTTGGAAAAAAACCCCCTGCGATTTGTTAATTCATGTGAACTTTTACTTTATCTAGAATGATGGCTGGCATTATCCTGCTGAAATAATCATTAACTCCCCAAGAAAGGACATTGCTCTTTTAAGTCTCTTTAAAATCTCAGTGTATTCCTTCACATCAGTGATACTTTCACATACATACACCTAAAACTCACCCATGCCATGGGCACTGATTCACCCCATACCATCACAGATTCTAACTTGTTAGTTTTCACCGAATACAATCTGAATTGTTGTTTAATTTTTTGCACAGAGAACTTCCCAAAAGCAAGCTAAAATATGGACCCATCTAAGTACAGCACATGGTTCCACTGTCTTTTGGTCCATCTGAAATAACCCTGGGCCTAAAAAACTCGAAGGCATTTCTACACATAATTAATGTATTGCTCTCTTAAGTAAGTAATAAGTAAATTTTATTTAATCTAGGTTAACACAATTTCAAAAGAAATTTCTGGATGCGGTAGTAGTGAAAATTATTTCTGAAGTATTACCGAGCACATGTGACTATATTTATCTCAGCAGTACGATGGTTTCTCAGGTAGTGCGGCAGAAGGTCACATTCATTCAACAGTGGTTTTTGACCTTCCTGAATCTTTTTACAGCTTGTACTATTGATATTAAAATTTTCTACGATTTTGTACTGGAAAATGTTCCTCTTGCAATTTTCTCATGTTTTGAATTTTGGTGTGCAGTGTTGAGCCACAAGTCATCCATGCTTGCAAAGACTGAGCCTTTGCTGCTTGCTACTTTTGTACCCAATCATGAAACTTCACCTGCTACCAATTACTTTAGAACAATTACTTGAATATTCTGTATTTTAACTCTGCCCCAACTTTTGTTGAGTGTGTTGTAGGCATTAAATTTTAACTTTGTTTATTTTACAAAATACAATTAAGTTTGTCAACAAGAATAATAAATTATTTCTTTGTATTTTTGTAAAGGTTAATATAAATGAACAAGTCACAGAAAATGTGAAATCACAAAAATATGTCAATATGTAAAGGAAACAAGACTTTTTTTTTTAACTGTAAACAAAGCATGTTGGTTTTGAAATAGTCTTGTGAGTCAGACTTCTAGCTTTTTGTGTGTGTGCAGATCAGTGCCAAACAGCTAGATTGCAACAGTCAAGATTTAAAATGTATTGGTCAGAAAAATATACAAAATATGTATATCAGATGATCACAGTGACAATCCAGAGGCTCAGGGTAGCTTCAGTATGACAGTAACAATATTAGCAATGTGAAAAGTTTCATGCTGTACTTCAAGACCATTATAGGGGTATCCAAGTTTGGACTGTAATATATTGAATTGTTTTGTCTTTTGTACTCCAATGCTTTTTATCATTTGTTCACAGTGTCACAAAGTGTTGCTGTGAAAGTTTTATGAATGGTCCACATTGCTTAACAAACAATGTTGCCCATATCAAGGCTATATGCTGCAGCTGCAGAGATTGAAGAACTGTAGCAAATTCTCAAATAACTGTGGAACAACCTACCAACCATGAGAAAACCAAATAACATGTTCTAATACGTAACATAATTTGTAAAAAAACATATTAGGATTTAGTTTACATCAACAGCCCTTACTATCAAAGGCCAGCCATGTCTGTGGTGAGAGGCATGTAAAAGAACCATTGCTGATTTTCGTCAAGAGTAGGCTGCATAGTTGTCAGCATGTTTCTGCCCTGCGATGGCCTGGCGAGCTGTCCAGGGTGCACTCTGACCTCGCCCAGAGTCGGCTGAGATGGGCGCCAATAAATAAATGAACAGCCCTTATCCAGCAGCATAGTTTCGATAGACTAGATGAGCTTAGAAAATCAATACAGCAGCATAATCATCAGTTAATTAGACAAAATATAACTCAGTAGGATTTTAAAGGTCTGTGCAAAAGCTCCTATTTCCACCGGTTTGTGAGCCAAATCATGACATAATCAGATGTGGGAATTTACTAATGAACAGAATAAAAATAATAACCATAAAGGCTTTTACCAGTTTTGCCCCCAGCTTTGAGAACCATCCAAAAATAAACCCATCAGTGTCTATACACATTCCAAATCGAACATTTATTAAATGTAATACAAGTAGAAAATTGTAGTGCTTTTCAATCTTATTTTGTTGGATTAACAGCTGAAACAGCATTATGTTAGCATTAACATGAGTAATGTAGCTCATCATCACTTAATCACAATTAATAGTTAACGGCTTATTTTCTACCCTAATTCATTGACCTATTAAGCAGAACAGTTTTAAAATTTTTAATGGCAAAAAAGAAAATCATTTCCTTTGCTCACATTATGGCAAGGAAATACTCTGTCTACAGAAGAGACCTTCTGTCTAAGTTTCATTTTAAAACTCTTTACGTTATTTAGGTAATATTTATTACAGTGATCACTTCTCAGTTTGATGATAATTCACTGAATATCTTTAATAATTGCTTATTATTAGCTTACAGGTTTAACTGCTTTTTATTTGAATTTTTAAATTGAATTAATCTTATAATTCTAGCTATCTATAATTAGCACTTTTGAAGTGCTATAAAGCAGTTCGCTACTTGCTGCAACATTATGTAGCTTAATTAACGGCAAGCTAATGCTAGTACGTGACATTTAGCAGACAATTTCCAATTCTTCATTTTTTTTTTCAGATGTTACATTATTTCAATCTGTCCTTTTAGGGTATTTTTAACCAGTGAACCTTGAACCATGAACCATTACAGTCACTACACCACATTCTTAATAGTGGAAAACCGTGGTTCAAGAATAACCACTGGCACCTTGTTAATAGGGAAAAAAATCCTGTCCTTTTACAACCGAATCTTAAAAGCTGAATCTGTTCCATGACCAGATTTTTGCTGGCCTGCAAACAGGAACTATGCTGACTGTGGGCTTGCTATAACAGTAAGAGCAGGAGCAGCAGCAATATCACTAACAGTGGCCTGTTGAAGGTTAGATATTTCTATAGGTGTGCGTGAACACAAAATACATCTACCTTAACATCTCTTTGTCTTGGCTTGAGGCAAGAGGTCTTCATAGGTAACATACATTACAGTATGATGTCCACTGACAGTCAATAAAATTAAAGTATGCTAGCTGAAATAGAATATCTTAGGTATTATCGGGGGAAAACAGAATAAATACTTTTGTGACTTCATCATCCATTTCTCGCTGGAATTAAAATCTGAATCCAACAACAAATACAAATAGCTTATTTATACAATCTTTTTTACAAAACATTTTTTTTTTTTCAGAAAGGAATCTGTAGCAATGGATCATGGAATACATATAACATTGTATTATATGGTATTATATAGCATAGTATCGTAGCTCACTTCTGTTCTATTGTATTGTATTGTATTGTATTCTATTCTATGCTGTTCTGTCACATTTCACTTTATTTTCTTTTTCTGAACCACTTTATCCTTTATTAGGGTCACTGGAAGACTAGAGTCTATCTCAGGAGACCCTGGGAGAAGACGAGGTACACCCTGAACAGCTCGCCACTACATTAGAGGGTCAACACACATACACACACACACACACACACACACACATTGACACCTAGGGGCAATTCAGAACAGCCAGTTAGCCTAAAGTGCATGTCTTTGGACAGTCAGAGGATACTAGTGCACCTAGAGTAAATCCACTCATGCATAGGATGAACATGAAAACTCCACATAGAAATGCTCTCGCCGACCCCAGGACTCGAATCTAGGACTATTAGGCAGACATGCTAACCACTGCGCCACTGTGTGGCCCCTCATGTCATGTTACTCTATTCGAATTTGCAGGAAATACCTGCGCGCTTTAACTCATAGCAATTCTAAAAAACAAAAGATTAAGTCGATTTCTATGTACAGTAGACACGACTTTTGAGCAAACTTCTCTTTAAACACGTGCTGTAAGCCTTAAAGTTACACTTATGTCCTTCCAATTAACCCTCTGTTGAGAAACACAAAGTGAGTACTGCACGATGACTCAGAGGACAGTGAAGACAGGTCTGAGAGACAGGAAGCATGGTGGTCCAGTCATGGAGGAAAGAGGGGGAGGAAGCCAAAAATAAATCAGACTGCATCATAACAGGGTGTGTGTGAAATATCACGCACACAGACACATGTATGTGAACACACACATACATAAACAATGATTTAAGACTTTTCTTGTGAATGTTTTCTCCGAAACAAAATTAACTGCACGTTAGATGATTTAGTTTCTGGAGGTTTTTAGACTGTAATTATGTTGCGGTAAACAATCTGACACTGACACACCTTTTTGCATCGGCACTACCTTTTAGATTGTCTGTCAACAAAAACAAAAAACATAAAATCCTTTAACCAAATAAAATACCTGAAGGCTGATTGCGTCAGAGACTATGTTCATTTAATCGTTTCTTGGTAAGGAACATCAGACAGCCATGGCACCATTTCCGCAGCTTTGGACTGGAGCTTTAATACAATAATACACCAGAATAGAGCAGATCTTTGGCCACGTTGTCAACACAAAGTTTGCTGGTTGTGCAACATGTTGAAAATGTCATAAATATGTGTGGCTCTTCTTTAAACCAAACACAACCTTGTCACACGACAAAGTATTAATATCCTTTAAATGGAGACATTTTCCAAACAAACAGCATTCATTTCGAAAGGGACTCATTAATTCTTGAACCCTTGTTCAAACATCTGCTTAAGCTTTTTGAAGTCAAACAGAAACAAACTTGCTTTCTCGAAGCCTGAGATGTCCTGTTTTTTTTAAGAGTTTTTCCACAAGATTAACTTTATTGTTCTTATTTGGGTTGCTGTTGGACCTGAACAGTGTACAAGCAAAGACGGAAAACATCAACTTTGAAAAAGGACAAATAAGTCATAACATTTCCTTCGTGTGTTCTAAATACATTTCTTCTGTCTGGTTTTTTAAATAAACAGAGAGATCTGTATGGAGTGTTAGACTTATGGATTCCCACACACAGCCTTGCACAGGAAAGCATCGTTTTTTCCAGACCAACTAGAAAATATGAACAAATGTCATATGCTGAAAAACAAAAAAACTCAAACAAACAAAAAACATGAACGGACGAAACTAATGAAATGTGGCATGATATATTTTTTTATTTATTTACTTTTTGATTTAACACATCCCATCATGCACCACAGAAAAAAAGGCTTGTATCAACATAGAACCAACATGGCAGGCAGCTGAATATCCATCTGACGCACTGCCTTAAAAACTAGTTACATCCCATGCATTTAAAAAAATGCAAGCTGTACAAAAAATAGTATTAAACACAGATCCGGCGGACAATTAAATTTTTTTTTCCACATTAAAGCTGGGGTTGGTAATCTTAACCCTAGCAAAATTTGAAAGCAGCATCTCTTCAACACTCCAGTTTAACCCTCCCCTTTGAAGGCCTTTCCAAAGCCACACCCCCTCCACCTGTGTCTGGCTGCAGGTTCGTACACGGTAGGGTCACGCACAAATAGGGAGTCACAAGGGCATTTAATCTGATATTTCCTAGCAGACCACAAGGCTGTGATTGGTCAGCATTTTTACTGGATTACAGCAGCCACTGATGCCAAATTTTTCTTGGACCTTTTTCAGATCTCCTAAGTTACTGATGGGTGTAAAGACAATTTTAAACAAAATTACAGTTTGTGTGTACAATTAGAAATTTACCAACCCCAGCTTTAATATCTAGTAAGCCCAATGTGCATGCCACACGTGCACGGTTGCTGAGCGGTTAGTGTGTTTATGTCACAGCAAGAAGGTCCTGGGTTTGAGTCCCATCATGAACGTTTCTGTGTGGAGTTTGCATGTTCTTACCATGCTTGCATGGATTTTCTCTGCATACTCCGCTTTCCACCCACAGTTCAAGACATGCACATTACCCTAATTGAATGTTCCAGATTGCCCCTATGTCTGTGAGTGGTTGTGTATGTGTTGGATCCACTAACACGCTGCTATAAGCACAAACCTCATATGCAGCTATTTGCTCTTTTAGAGAGTTAAACTGTTTATATTAAGGGTGGGTTCCTGTCTTTCCAAACTTCCACTGAGTTATTTTACATTTTAAGGTTTAATCTGACACAATACTATTTATTAAAAAAAATAAATCTAGACCATGTTATTTTTCCTACTATTAATTAATACACTCATATACTGTTTAATGGTGCAGGACCTCATATTGTTTCACTGATCCTTTAAAAGCATGTGTGGCTAAGCAAAAACCTAGTATGCCCAAAACATTTCCAAACAAAATGACCACAGAGCTTGATGGTTTGAGCTGAATTTTATAGAGCAGGACCTGTTGTGCTATGAGTTTTTCTCTTTTAAATGGTGACTTCAGCTTCATAAAACAATACTATGGGACCAGGGCTCAGTTATAGCCATGTGGATTATTTCTTGATTTTCCACAACAGAAAAAATGGCATAATTAGGACCAATGATGGGTTAGAGGAGAAATTAGCTCTTAAATTTCTCCCACAGAGTCTCTACTAGTAACACCTTCACCTATCTATCTATCTATCTATCTATCTATCTATCTATCTATCTATCTATCTATCTATTATCTTTTTGTCATATCCTTTCATTGCGTAAGACCTCCTTAGATGCTCTGGTGAAGTGTTCAGGATGTATCCCACCTTCACTCAGTGTCGGTTGAGATAGGAGTAAGCCGTCCGGCAAATGAGAGAGTAAGTGATTGAGCATGTAAGACCTTTACGCGTAACTCCTAACCCCACAGAAAATGTATCAAATAGGCCTAACACGGGCTTGTCTTATGATATGTTCTATAGCATGTATAGCATTACTGTCATTGTTTATTTCAGGATAAATAACCATTAGCATGATGGTGTGATGCATTAGCACCACAAAGTTCATTATTTTCCTAAAAAGGTGCTTTCAGAAGTGTTGTACTACTCTTACAGCACAGCAATATGCCAACAGTTACAGTTTTATGTGTATTAAAAACAGCATGTCTTACTTGAAATATAAGTAGTACATAATATAAAAAAATATTATTAGATCTAGTCAGTGATGTGGAATTTTGTGATTGTGTTGTTTTCTCTTTTGATGGTAATGTAACGAAAATAATGTTTTTGGAAAACGAGCACATTACCTAACCTTCTTACAAAAAATACAGTAAAACTGGGTAAGAATGGGCCCGGTGAAGGTCTGGCGAGCTGTTTAGGGTGCACCCTGCCTTCACCTGGGGTCAGCTGGGATTGGCACCAGCCATGATTCAGAAAATTTAATGAATTGTGAAATGTATTAGATGGTGCTTACTACAGTATAAACCTGTGATAATAATATAAACTGTGTAAACTTGATCTGACAGAACCGCTGTTAGTTTAAAATATTAATTAAAAAAACTAACCTTTTTATGTTGTTTATTCATATTTTTGTTTGATCTCTCTTCTGTTTGGGCTAAAAAGTCACAGTAATCTATCAATCCACTGTCACACTGTAGCATGCAGTGACCTTGAGATCCTGAGTTCATGAGCTTTGCCGAATGTGTCGACAGCAGGTTTTATGCTGCAAAGCTCACTAGTGCGATTACTGCAGAAAGTGGGAAAGCTTTTGTAATCTTGTGGCAATGTGGCGGTGTCGTTGTGTTTCCATGGGCAGCTTGGCAGCCGATACTGTACAGCGAGACGCTTATTTTAACACTTCCAGACAAAAAGTATAGACTTTTCATCAATTCCAAGAACCCGAGTGAGGAAAAACATTGTGCTTCTTTTCTCCTTACTCTAATAGCACTTCAGCATAACATGTTTTGATGCATCTAAATCTTTCTGGGTGACAACCTAGGATTAGTGTGTCTGATAAAGTTCTTTCTCTCTGATGTTTTTGTTGCAAATACTTTTTATTGCACAGACTCTGTAACTTAGAGTACACAAAGCATCGAGACTACACCTGCTGTAAATCATCAATCAATCACTACTGACGAATGCTTTATCATTGCCTTAAGGGTAAGCTCATGACAGGTAGATAAATCACAAACTATGATAAACACTACTACTTAAGTTCTACTTAACCTAACAGTCTTTAACGACAAATCATGATATACTGCCCTGGAATGCCCCACTTTCTGGAGTTTAATACACTATGATAAGTACACTGTTACAGACTGAACAATAGTACCATGTATGAAACAAGTTTCAGAAAGGAGGGATTCATCTGAAACAACCTTCATCTGAAACCCTATATCTAATGCTGATGAACTAAAACTTAGCATTAAGTTTGATTGCATTGTTAACAGAGTGGACAGTTTAATAAAATTTGGAACAGAACAAAGAATTATGTCAATTTTGACAGGCAGAAGAGTTTCAGTGAACCCTAAGTGGAGGGGCCTTTTAGGAGGGGCGTGATGCATTTTCAAAATGAAACTCAAGCCCAAGTTTAAAAAATGCTCCATATACGGAACCAAGAGAACTCAGAGACCACAAACCTCCACCAAGCCCAGCAATCCCTCATGTAAACAAAAATGTGAAAAAAATCACCCTGTCTCACAATATTAAACAATCTTTTAAAAAGTTCCTGCATCCAGAATTTAATCCAGATCATCTTCAAAATCTAACGGAGTCTTTCTTGTCCATAGTCCCACCTCTGTTAGAAATTTCATGAAAATTTGCCTTTAAATATTTGGATAATCCTGCTGCAAACAAAACATAAAGTATGCATCTATCTATCCATCCATCCATCCATCCATCCATCCATCCATCTATTGCCATGTCATGGCGAAAAGTGTCATGGCGAAAAGTGTCCAGTTCACGACGCAAGAGATTCAAATCCATTTTCAGGTTTTTATTTAGCCTTTAGGAAAAGAAATGCTTACAATCAATCACACAGAAGAAATTGTTCCAAGAGGAAAATCTCTGGACCAAGAATGACCAATGCAATCATCTTATATAGTGCCCATTCCACTCTGATTGGTCTATCATGACATCATGTCTCAACGAGTTTGTGCTAACATCGCTATGGGCAGCACACTTCTGGAGCACACCAGAGAGGATAACTCGTTCATCATCTCGGAGCACGACGTGAGAAAGGCATTCAGGAGAGTG
>JAQMYF010000026.1:34491741-34514782 GCA_030014195.1 Neosilurus mollespiculum | reverse complement strand
ATACACACACGCACCATACTTAAACTGAAACTGTATCAAACATATTCATCAAGATATCAATATATTACTCTGACAGTCCTGCTATCAATTAGAACACTGTTAACATAATTCTAAGGTAATTATTCAAAATTCTGTTAAGTTACACTACTGAACTTCAAAACCAAAACTATTCCTGACACAAGATTAAACAATGTTTGTAAAGGTGGAAAATGATCTGTAAATTAGTTTTCTACAACAATAACACCTAAATTCACTGAACTGGCATATACCTATATCTAACTACTATTCACTATCTAATACCTCAACAACCTTAAGTGAACTCTTTGATAATCAGTCATAAAAAACCATGACATAGTTATAAGAACATCAGCAGTGCTGCACCTTCAGATTACCAGATCAGGAGTTCACTGTTATGTTATGAAGATCATAACATTAGGCATTGTATACTTATTCCAAGCCACGGCAGACCTCCAACTGACAAAAGGGATCAATACTCAAACATCTTTTTAAGTGACACCTAGCCGTCAAACATGGGGTTGTAGAAGTTGCCCACTGACCCTTGTTCTGTGTCATTCAGGAGACGGCCATAGGAAGGACGCCTGTTACACACACACACACACACACACACACACACACAGAAGAGGTTAATCAGTGACTTCATAACACAGTTCTTCCTTTTTTTCTAGTTATACATAGTACTGTCCTAATTTTATGACCGGCATCTGAGTGTATAAAAATGTAACTGAAACCAAACTACAGTACCTACGTATTTATTACGAGGCTCATTTAAATACTCAATCCTGATTAGTCAACTATGGTGTCACACACTCTTGCTATCAAGTGTGTCATTAGTGGAATCGAATAACTCCGTTTTAAATTAATAAATATAAATCGATTTAAAATAAATAAAAATCAGCAAGCCGGGCAAGTCCCCCTCACTGTACATCAGCGTCCTGATCCTGCTGTAGGAGTTTTTTCATGATAATGACTGTATCCTTTACATTTAAACTTTTAATTAGGCATTCAAGTTAAAAGCACTTTATTTACTTACTTTATTTTCCAGTAATACATGCCGCCCATTAAAAATATCACAAAGGCAATGAACCCAAAGACGATGACGGTGATGCTCACTGTGGAGGAAACACAGTCAGTTAAAATTGTCATTACTCGCAGTAGTATACACTGATCAGTTTACAGGTTACCAGGTCTGTTTAATCCTACTGGGGTTGCACGAAGGCTGGAGCCTATTGCAGCCACCCTCATACTCACACCAAGGGGCAATTAGGTGAATTTGGGAGGAAACCCACACAAGTATGGGAAGAAGATGCAAACTTCACACAGAAATGCCCTTGCCGAGCCCAAGACTCTACTATGCTAACCCTTTCCCCCAATATGCCAATAAATAATGTTCATTGTAAAGCAAATTACAAGTTTATAGTGATACTACTCGTATTAATACTACAAATATATAAATAATGGCTTATACAGCTGTAGTAAAAGATAATGTACATGGACATTTATAGTGGACACACCTACTATATCCATCCATCCATTTATTTTCCTCTGCTTATCCGGATTCGACAGGTCTAGAAGAAAAACCCAGGCATCCCTCTCCCCAGCAATGCTCACTAGCTCCTCCTGGGGGACCATAGGCGTTCCCAGGTCAATCCCTCCAGTGAGTTCAGGATCTACCCCAGGGCATCCTCCCAGCTGGACATGCCTGGAACACTTCTAAAGGGAGGCGACCAGGTGGAATTCTAATTAGATGCCCAAACCACCTCAACTGACTCCATTTGATGCGGGGGAGCAGCGGCTCTACCCCAGGTTCCCCCCGGATGTCTAAATTCTCTAAGGCTGAGCCCAGACACCCCCCCCGAAAGAAACTCATTACGGCCGCTTGTATCCGCAATATCCTTATAGTCATAATATAATATAAGGCTTATAGTAAACGTTTTTTTTAATCAAATATTATTTTGTTGTAAAAAAAAAAAAAAATGCATAAGTTGTCACTCTGGTAAGCTTTCTTTTTAACATTAATGGAAGGAGTCTCCAGTGTCAGTGCTTTTTTTTTGGTTAAGATTTTCTGCAGCAGAAAGTCTTCAGGTTCTTGGTAACAATACAAGCATTTCCTTCTCATCATGTTCAAGAGAGAATAATGTTAGTTATGACAGGATATAAACTGCTTCCTGGTTGTTCCACAACATTAACCTAGCTCGTAAAATACAAGATGCTGTTCTTTAATTATTATATTATAAGGTTGTTACCATTGACAAATTGCTGAAATATTAGAGAGAAAAAAAACACCATGTGACATGCTATTATTGTAAAAATAGAATATCACAACATACCCATTATTGATTAATTACCTGTAAAAGGAAACATTATGTTTTGTTCCTTATGCTGAAATATAACATTGTAAGGTCAACTGTAATATTTTCTTGTGTTAATAACAAACACCGGACAAGAGCTCACATGGAATAAGGATATTGGCAAAAATAAAAAATAAAAATAAATAAAAGGTACAGACTGTGATCTTTTATATTTCGTGCAAAGTTTAAAGATCAATGACTAATGTTTAACACACTATAAAATCAGACTTTGCACTTTTGAATGCTGGCACAGGAAGAACAAGTTTCCTATTCATTCATTCATTCGCTGAACCTCTTGGTCCCATTGCAGGGCCAACACACACACACACACACACACTTTTTACACTTACACCCAGGGGCAATTTGGAACAGCTAACTAGCCTAATGTGCATGTCTTTTGAACATTGGGAGAAAACCAGAGTACCCAGACGAAACCTACACAAGCACAGGGAGAATATGCGAACTCCTTCAAAGTGCCCTCGCTGAACCCCGGACCTTCTTGCTGTGAGGCGGGCTAACCACCACAACACCATGCCGCCCTAAATTTCCTATTTATTCCAACCAGTACTGTTCTAATTTGGTTCTTTAAACATTTGGGCTGTAAACAGAGGGCAAATATTTCTTACAAAAAAAAAAAGATTAATGTATAGTATTTTTTTATTTATTTAATATTCTAAACATCACCTAACATGAAAGCTAATCCAGTGTGACATGCTGACTCATCTGACTAGCAACAGCTATAGGAGGTCTAGGCCCACTCATATTTTCATGATAAGTTGAGTTAAAAATGTAAATGAAAGTCACTTTTGTTTCATATAAAGTCAATGACATTCATCTCATGCGATCTTAGAACGTTGACGTTATCTGTGAAAGCATACAAAAGGAAAGTTTTCTGGTAAGTCATTGAATTAGAGGCACCAGATATAACGCTGAAGGACTGAAACATGTCTTACCCGAACTTAGTGCCTTGACAGCACTGGCACTGCTTGAGGCTTTTGAAGTACTGGATTGTCCTGTGGTTGATGTTGTCTTTTCTGTTGTATGTGATGGGGTTGAGGACAGGGGTTTCACTGAAGTCATGGATGTTGAGCTAGAACTCACTGTTGTAGATGAATGAGTAGATGATATTGTGGAAAAGGCAAAGCTTGTTGTTAGCATGGTGGAGCTGGCAAGGGCGGTGCTGTTGGTGGTGGTGGCTGTAGTGGAGCTGTTGGTGATGGTGGTGGCTGTCGTGGAGCTGTTGGTGGTGGTGGCTGTGATGATAGGAGTGGCTGTGGTGACAATGGTGTTGTTGGTGGTGTTGTTGTCGGTGGTGGTGGTGGCCATGGTGGTGGTGATGTTGTCATTGTTGGTGGTGGTCATGGTGGTGCTGTTGTTGGTGGTGGTTTTGTTGTCGATGGGGGTCATGTTGGTGACATGGGTTGTTTTGGTGGATGTTGTCGAGTCTGGACTTATAGTTTGCATCGTGGTTGATTTCACAGTTGTTCCTGCAGTGGTGGTAGACTTTGAATTGCTTGTGGTTTGAGCGGAGATGAAAGTTAGAGTTGTAATGTGGGCTGTAGTGGACATAATTGTGGAGATAGATGGTGTTGCTGATAGCATGGAAGATTTTAATGAAGTTTCTGACTGATTTTCAGTGCACCCAACACTTAGCATCAGACCTTAAACGAAGATCATCAGAGTTACAGTTAAAACACAATTTTTGCATGCTGCAAATAGATGAGATGATCCTAATAACGTTTTTCAAAATTTCTGACTGTGTTATGACTGTGATATAAGGTGTTCCACAAGCCGCATTATGTGTGAATATGTGCAATACGTGTGAATATGTGCAAATAAATGAATATGAGGGTAGGCTGAAAGGTTCATAGGCTGACTAAAAATAAATAACATTTTTGACCATCAGGATGAGAGCTTCTATACCAAGGGAATCCAAACTGATGGAAGAATTGGGTAGCCTGCAGGGGAGACTATGTTGAAAATAAAACCAACGACATTTGGTCAAATTCAACCATTGCATCATGGCCAGGCTATGAACTTTTCAGCCCACCCCATACATTACATTCTGTCTCTGTTATCAATCAGCACAATCAGGGTCTTCCACAGAATACAGAAACATTTCTTAAAGTCAGCTTTTGGTAATAAGGATTTTTGCCTGTCTATTACGATATTACATTGACTGTATCGTCTTCATATCCGCTGCTGTATTTCTAAATGTCTTGCCAGTTTCCTAATCCCATGTTGGATCAGTGGAACCTAGAGGAATATTTTAATTAGAATTTCTAACACTTCCAAAAAAAGCGGAGCTCCTGATAGATGTCTCTATCTATTGGTGTCCGAGCCTGGGTTTGTTTTTAACTGTCTTTCCTTTCACTTCCGGGTTTCTGTTTGTATTTGTATCACCTCTCTTTTTAGTTTAAGCATCTGTTTAACGTGCTCCTACCCTGTCATGCTTCTGATTTCGGCATTTGCTACATGACTTAACCCCCCAAAAATTATTGCAGCTGTTTATAGTTATTGGGGTGCTAGAAAAAGTACTGTTCCCATGATACAAAGGTTTCATATCTGAATCCTAACACAGTGAAACTTATTTCCCATTGCAAGGAGGTCCTGGGTTCGGGTCTTGGGCTCAGGTGTTTCTGTGCGGAATTTGCATGTTCTCACTTGCTGTGCTTGAGTGGGTTTCTTCCGGGTTCCTGTGGGTTTTCCTCCCACAGTCCAAAGACACTTAAGGTTAATTGGGGAATGGTTGTGTGTGGTGCCCTGTGATGGTCTGACAAACTGTTCCAGGTATACCCCGCCTTCTCCCAGTGTGGCTGAGATAGGCTGCACACATAGCCTCCACATGTCTCTAGTAGTAGGATTAAGTGGTTTGGCAAATGAGTCACTGAGTGAGTGTAAGTTATTTTGGTTTTGTGGAATACAATTTTAGGAAATATTTCAATATGACTAGAAAATAAATACGATGGCATGTTAGTCGCCTGTGGCAGATGTTCGAATAGCTTGATTATGTTAATAAATTGAAGGTAATACTGTGCTTTAAAAAATGTGTACATCTTCATATTCAAATATATTAAAGGTAAATTCTTATGAAGTATTTTCCAGGTGAACAGAGTGATATAAACTCTCCTGGTGTGTTGTAGCACGTGTGTATGGAGGATTTTAAGGTTGTTAAATGCTTTCTGATGGATTACATGACATTAAGATGATTGTAACAGCTACAGGAAAATATTTTCAGTTTCTCTGTTAATATTTAAACCATTACTGCAATAACAAGAGGACTGTTTACTAGTATGGCACTTCCTTTTAATGTTATTTACTACTTTGTTTTGATTATATAACTTGCTAATCCAAAACCTTTTAGCAAGAGTTGACTTGGTGTACTGCACTTTTTATCATTTTTTTTACTCAATAAGTTTCCAACTGTAACGTTCTTACACTAACCCTGTCCCTGGACAGCTTTATATTGTCCCAAATATGTAAAATTCTATCATTAAAAAGAAAAATGCTAACTTACCTGCTAATAAAACAAACCAGAAGTACATCTTTCCAGCTCTGGTTGTCGCGAGCCTGTGAAGGTGTTGAGCTCGTGCGGTTTCACTGCAGCGCGCGCGCGCACATGAAGGAGGAAACCGTTAGTGACGCACTCAATTTGTGGTTCCTGTTAAAGCCGTAATGAGCCGTTTTCTGTTTCTGAGCCGCCTATTAATCGTGTAAATCTCCCCTTATCTACAGCACAGCACCGCCTGATCATCTATAAAGCAAGGCTGGGTTTGGACGCTGTCAGAAAAATTGGTACTAAACGGTAACAGTGCTGGTCACTGAGGTGATAGCATCTTTGGTATCATTAGCATCTTGTACTTTTAAAGCTTGACCTTTCATTCTTTACTCTAAAAACAACCTGTGGTGTCTTTATGTACATTCAGACAGTTTTAAAGACACTATATGTAAGTTATGTTGTTATATCTCGGTGCTGAATTGAACTATTAGGGCGGCGTGTTGGTGTAGTGGTCAGCATGTCCGCCTCACAGCAAGAAGGTATTGGGTTCGGGTCCTGCGTTCCTGTGTGGAGTTTGGAGTTCTCACCATGCATGCGTGGGTTTCCTCTGGGTACTCTGGTTTCCTCCCACAGTGCAAAGACATGCACATTGGACTAACTGGCTGTTCCAGATTGCCCCCCAGGTGTGGATGTGAGTGTGAATGATTGTGTGTGTGTTGCCTGGCGTGCAGTTTAGGGTGTACCCCATCTTCACCCAAAGTCGGTGGAGATAGGCTCCAACCTTCAAGTTCAAGAAGCTTTATTGTCATTTCAACCACATATAGCTGACGCAGGACATAGTGAAACGAAACAACGTTCCTCCAGGACCAGGTGCTACATAAACCTACAACAAGGATCCAATCAAAAATCGTACAACAAAAACAGCACAGCGCTAGGACCAGTTTTTTTTGTCCTAGCCACATAAAGTGCAAAGTGTGCATCAACCTCACTGTAACCCTAATAGTAGATTTAAGCTGTTTGGCAAATGAGTGAGTGAGTATATTATCTAATATTAAATTATTAGATTAATTACTTAAGTACATGAACCATTTTAGCTTTTTACTGGCGCTACAGAATTGGTCGCTCTGGGGTACTGCTCAGGAGGTTGGAGGTTAAAACCCCAGTAACATCCAGCTGCCACTTTTAAAAGACATAAAAAGGTTCCTCTTGATAAGGGTATTCGCCAAATGCTGTAAATGTCATTTTTAATTCATGAATTTTTAACTAATTTATATAAAGGTATTCATATTCTAGCAGATTTCTGTTTGTTTGTTTTTGTTAATAGGGTACGATTAGGTGGCACTGTGGCATAGTGGTTAGCACCTTCTTCTCACAACAAGAAGGTCCTGGGTTCACCCCACTGACTGTAAAAAAGAACCACCACTTTTGTGTGGAGTTTACATGTTCACCCAGTGTTTGTGTGGGTTTTCTCTGGGTGCTCTGGTTTCCTCCCACAGTCCAAAGACGTGCACATTAGACTAATTGGATATTCTCGATTGCTCCTTGGTGTGAGTGTGAGTGCGAATGGTTGTGTTTGCCCCGTAGTGGTCTGGCAAGCTGTTTTGGCAAGCAAAAGAAAAATGAATGAGGTGCCATAATAATAATTCCACTTGATAGTAATCTTTCATTTATTATCCTTACTGCTTATGCCGTTCGGGTCAAGAAGGAAGAATGAGCCAATCCCAGCTGACTTTGGCCAAGAAGCTGAACAGGTTGCCAGGACTAACACAGACAAAAACAAGGTTATCGCAGAAAGGACGACTAAATCTAGAAGTTTATAACGCACATATGAGTGTGATGCTCAGGTGTCCACATATTCTGAGCATATAGTATATATTTTTAATTATTAAACCCATTTCAGTAGGTTTGCTGATGTGTTGCTAAATGTAAAATTTAATTTTTTGCTCCCACCTCACATTAGACTTAGTGTGATGTAGCCTGTCCTTGAGTGTGACACAGACAGTTTATGTGAGGCCAATAAATATTTTTATATTTAGTATAAATATAAAGAGTTTATTGGGAATCTGCAACTGGAATTAATTTATTCGGAATTGGTGAAAACCTTGCAGGCAAAGACCATAGAAAATATGTTTCTCAATTTATAGGGTAAATTTTTTTACTGAGATATTTATTTTTCTTAAAGTGCCGAAAAACATATGCCACATATTTTAAGACATTGTGAGAGAGTAAGTACAAACCGTCGGCCTCCTGATGAAACCTGATATTTCCATTTTTGGTCAAAATGAGATTATCATGAATATAAATGAATGCACAGATATAAATCTAAGCATATATGTCACTGTATGATCATAATTTCTACTTTCATTCAGTTTATGTCATTCCTGAAAAAGTCAAAGATGGAGATGGCAGGTTTCATCAGGAGGCCGGCGAACACACATAAAAATCATGGTTGCATCCTGAACAACTGTAGAATGAAAAAATGAATTAATTATTAATCACAATACCTTGAAAAGTTCTGTGAAGGAAATACATGTTATTGTGGGATGATACTTTAATCACCACAAGATGGAGGCAAAGCAGCGCGTTTGACAGGAACTTCAGCTCTGAACTTCTGCTGTCAGTGTTGTGTTTTCATTCATTCAATCATTTGCTTTACCATTTAATCCAACTAGGGTCGCAGGGAGGATGAATCCTATATCAGCCAACTCTGTACGAAGACAAGGTACACCCTGAACAGCTCGTCGGTCTTTAGCAAGGACAAGACACACACTCAGGGGCAATCTGGAACAATCAATCAGCCTGATGTGCATGTCATTGGACAGTGGGAGGAAACTATATGACTCGGAGAAAACCCATGCAAACTCCACACAGAAATACCGTCATGAGCCTGGGACTCAAACCCAGGAACTTTTTTGCTGTGAGGCAGACGTGCTAACCACGACACCATGATGCCCCCCATGTTGTGTTTAGTTTTTTTTTTTTTTATCTGATATCAGCTTCCCCTGATAAGAATTTTTTTTTTTAATAAATAAATAAACTTTTTTAAAAATGCAAAATAGTAAAATGCCACATTTTTTGATTTGCTTAGATAGGTTATTATCTAATAACCCTTATTTATGTTTTCAGAAATGCTGTACTAGTCTGACCTGCATAGCGACATAATAAAAGCAGAGTTCATAGCTCTATTAGAAACATCAACAAACAAGGTTCATTCCAGATGGTTTTTATTTATTTGTTTATTTGTTTATTTATTTTTTTAAAGCAATGCTTGGGGAGTTTGCATGTTCTTACTGTGCTTATATGGGTTTCTTCTGGGTTCACTGATTTCTTTCCACAGTTTAAATAGTAGATAGTGGATACTTGTTTATGTGTTAGATGTGCAGTGGTGTGCTCCCTGAACCCTGCCTCTCTCTAAAACTCAAGTGGGATTGACTCCAGCTTCAACTGATAAGTGGTCTCAATAATGGATCGATGGATGGATGGATGTTAAAAAATATGAAAAGATTTTTAGTTCATAAATGACACAAATATTTACCTGTTGATTAGCAGAAATATGTTAATGTTAATTTATTAAGTGTAAATAATTAAATAAAAGAAAGTCAGGTCACTATACATACAAATATTTATCAGTGCACAAGTAAAAAGTTCACAGCATATTTAATCAATTGTGTATAAATACACACGTTTGATTATAAAATTTAGGTGAAAGAAGAACTTTGACATTTAAAAACCAAGTCTGCTGATAAGAACTTGTCTTTACTCTTTGTATAGAAAGAATAAGTGCAAAGACTTATTTCACTGTAGCATTAAAGTAGGACAGTGTCATCTCAGTAAGAGATCTTGATGAAATGATTGGCATGTGTGGTGGTTTCGAGCCACCATGTCAACATTCCTCTCCAGTTCTCTGTACTGTTATTATGTCCTCAAGTTAAATTCATACCATGAATCTTATAACTGCAAAATACATTTTATAGTGCATTTCATTCATCATTCATTCATTTTATCAACCGCTTAATTCTGCCAGGGTCACAGGGAGGCTGGAGACTTTCTTAGCTGTCTCAGGGCAAAGTCCGACAGTCCACTGCAGGGCAACACACACACAGCCATTAACACTCACATTTACACCAAGGGCAATTTGAAACAGTCTAATTATCTTAATGTGCCTCATCACTGTAGGAGGAAACCAGAGTAACCAGAGGAAACCCACGCAAGCACGGGGAAAGCATACAAACTCCACGCGGAAATGCGTTCGTCAAGCACAGTACTTGAACCCAGGACCTCCTCACCCTGAGGTGGACATGCTAACCACTATGCCACTGTGCCGCCCCAGTTTGTGCCATTTACCCGCAAAAGCAGTAATGAGGTCAGCATATGCTGTATGAGGTCAGGGTTCTGTGTAGGTCACTTGACTTCTTCTACTCTAACCCTGGCAAACCATGTCGTCATGGTCCGTACTTTGTGCATAGGATCATTGTTATGCTAGAACAGATTTGGGCTAGACCCCCGGTCGGCATGGCAAGGGAAATATTAATGCTACAGCATGCAAAGACGTTATTTGTAACAGCATACTTCTGGTCATGTGGTGTAATAAGGTTTTGCATTATTCTGTATGAACATGAATAGCATGTGTAACAGCGTTGTGGCTAAGTGGTTAGTACTGCCACTTTACAGCACGATGCTTCTGGGATAGATCTTAGCCATGGACCCTTCTGTGTCAAGTTTATATGCTTGCAAGTGTTTCCTTGGTGTATTCAGGTTTCTTTCCAGTCTAAATACATGCACAGGTTAACTGACTGCTCTAAGATAAAATCATGTTGGTCTTTTATGTCAGCCCTGCAATCAACTGGCGAGCTACCCTGCAATAAGTGGTACATATATGAATGGATAAAATAACATTATTTAAAATTTAAATCCTTCCTGGGCTCTAAAGCAGCTTGGTATTCTCCACTACACCTGATAATTAGCTACTCAAAATAAATTGTTCATAAATTCTGTGAATCGTTGCTTCTTAAAGGAGGAGCAAAGCCTCTGGCAATTTTTTTAAAAAATGCCAAAATCCTGCCTCTTTACCGAGCATTTGTGGACACACAAAAGTTATGCATTTAGGCCTGATGGTATTCTCCGATCATGGCAAATTTCAAAATTTCAAAGTTACCACCAGTATCATGTGTTTTTTTTTTTCAATATTTTTGAAAATCTTTCAGTAATGTCAATTTATTGTTATGCCAAAAAAAAACAGCAGAGAGAAAGAAAGAAAGAAAGAAAGAAAGATTGATTGATTGATTGATTGAGCCCTGGGGGGAACTTTCAGATCCTGAAATGCCAGGTGAAACCATGAACTCATGTAAATGCTTCCTTTCTGAACAAGCAGCAGTTCGGAAATCACCTGATCAGGTCTCTGGACTCTCTAACGCACGTGAGGTCTGAATGAAGGGATCCACCCTCGGTTTCAGTGTGACGTGTTTATAAAGCAGAGGGTGACGGTGTGGAGCTGAAGTTGTGAGACTGACTGATCGAGTGAACCATCGCATCTTTCTGACTCAGGCATGAGGACCCCAGGGATTCTGATATTCGGGCTGGTGATGGCGCCCTGCGGGTGGATCCTGGATCTGACCAGCACTGTTGCACCCAGCTGGCGCCAGCTTTACAGCATCTCCGGCCAGTCCTCCGACACAGTGCTCAACCAAGGCATCTGGGACATCTGCAAATCCTTTCAAACTTCCCAGATTGTTGAATGCAACCTGCGAAGCACGGACCAAACCTATTTTAACAACAGAGTGATTCCAGTGGCTCAGGGTATGATGATTGCGTCGCTGATCGTTACTTTAATTGGGCTCGCGGTGCTCACACCGGCCACGCGCTGCTGGACCAACAAGCATCCGCGATGGACCCTCGCCGGGATCGGCGGGGTGCTCATTTTCTGCTCAGGGGTGCTGGCTATCATCCCCATCGCCTGGTATACACACATCTTCACCTCCCTCAACACGACTACGGTCTTTCTCAACCCGCAGAGCCCGGACATCCGCGTGGGCTATTGCATCGTCCTGGGTTTCATCGGCGGGATCATGGAAGTTCTCGGCGGTTTCGTCATATTCATAGGTATGTTCCGATGCTGCGGAGGACGGAATCGCGGCGAGAAACCGCAGCCAGTGCGCGTGACCCGGACTTCCACGGCTGCACCGAATCCCGTCCCGACTCGGCGAACCAACCCGCCCAGGAGCGTCACACCCAGCAGCTCGAGCGGCTATTCACTGGGCGACGATCTCGATTACCCGAGAGCCAAGGCGCCGAAGAGAGGCGCGGATAACTCCGCGTTCAGAGGGACTCCGTACGACGCGGATTTGTGATGCAGGACATGCTGGACTTTTTCTTTCCCTCCTTCCATTAAAAAGCGCTCGGTCCGGTCCGGTTTACTGAAGTTTAGTCTTAACAAGCCAAAGCTATGTATTATTTCCCCTTTTCTGTCTATAAAGACTTAAGTTTACACTTTTCACAAGATAAAATGCCAGAGCTCTGAAAGTATTACAGCACGACTAAATCAGATGGTAAAGGGAATCAGTAGAAATGTCTGGTTTTCTTCTCAAATCCAATCTTCTGTTTTCACCCAACATTTTATTCCGCACTGAATCCACCACAATGAGCCATGTGAAGTGGTCACCGGATCTGAAGGGTTAAAATTAAATTCTTACTGTGAGTAAACATCTGTATTGTTTATGAGAATAACTTCAATTTCACATCATTAAAATATTACATCTCAATACTGTAGCTTATGAGTCTATTCCAGTCTATTCCTATATATTATCCCCCCCCCCCCCCCTTTTTTTTTTACATGTGATAGTGGGAACATTTGACAGACTTGACCCTGTTTTGAGCTGTAGAAAAGTTTGCTGAGAAAATATTTGACTTGTCATGTGTTCGAAGTGAAAAGTCATTTTTGTGATCTATGGTATGACAGGAAAATCCAGTATTGAAGCTTTAACTCTGTAAATACTGTAAATAATAAGCATGTTGTATGTGAACCTGAGCATTGTGGATTAATTTAAAAATATATCAGTTATTAATATTAATGTTGGATGGTGTCATTAAATCATTATTTGATGCTGTTTTATTTCTTGTTTATTTTGTATTATGCTTTCTGGGTTCAGTAAAGAACAAGGAGATGAAAAACAAGTTGAAGTAAAAATAGTTTTGGGTCTTGAATCAAGTAAAACCGGTCTGTCTGGTCTTGTGGTTTCACCTACATACTGAAACAAATGGCCTTTTTAGGGACAGGTTTGTTCCATTCTCTTTGATTTGTTACATTATAAATCATTTGAGTAAAATAATCTTATGCACGTACTGCTTACTGTTCAGTCTTCTTTCAGAGGTAAGGATCCATGAATATCTCAGTAGCTACTTTCATTATTATAGAGTGCAAACATACATGCTGCAGACTGTGTGACATGTTTTATTGATGGGTTTAATCTCCAAGCGACTTTCCACTTATGTTGGAATAAATTAATAGTTCTTGGCCTATCATCATCACCATTATTGTTAATATTATTATTATCAGTGGGCATTTTATAACTGAGCCTAGTGGCTCATCACAGCCTGAAGCCGATCACGGTTTCTGTAATGTTAAGTGACTTGGAGTTCAACTCCTCATGGGTGTGACAAAGACTACCGTCCCAGTATTTTTACTGGTACCCATTTATACTGCTGGGAGGACAGAGGCACACTTGTAGTTAAGATTTTACCCTAACCACTACACCACTGGCCCCACTATTATTATGATTATTATTATTATTATTATTATTATTATTATTATGTGCCTGGTTTAAAACCTCATATCATACACAACGGAAGTTGGCTAATATATAGTAAAACAATCAACAATTATTCTATTTTTAGATATTAAAAATATTAAGGATTTCAACTTAAATTTATAAATAATTTATTTATCTTTGGTTGAAATTACTTACTCACACTCTCATCTCACTCATTCACCAAACCCCTGGAGCTTATCACAACCAACATTCAACAAAGGCGTGGTACACTCTGAACAGCTCACCAGACCATCAAAGACCTAACACACACACAACCATTCACACTCACTACCACACCTAAGGGCTATTTGGAAGAGCCAATTAGTCTTCGGACTTTGGGAGAAGTACATGTGAACCTCTACACCACCAAAGCCCTGGTTGAAATTAGTGAAGAAAAAAAAAAACAACTACTTTGTGATATTTAATACTGAAATAGACTAAATATAATGTGGCATGAGGCACAGGAAAGAAAGGAGGGGGAAATGTTTTTATTTTTTTGACAGTAAGAAAATTACAAATAATTTTTTAAATGCAATAAAGACAATCATGTAATATAAAATCCCTTCACGGATTGGGATGGCCAGATATCGACCATATAAATACAACAGATAAATCAACTGTGAAAACAACATACCAGCTGATTCTAGTGTCTCTTTTCTGTTACAAGATTATTGTTCACTGAAACGTATCTACATGTTTAAAACATACTACTGCTGCTCAATACAGAGGGCATAACTGTATAAGCCAATGCTGGTGCTGGATGGTACTGAACGGGCTTGATAGAGTTGAAGCTATAAAAAGTCGATCAAAACACAATACTGAAATACTTGACTTTTAAACTATGTAGGAACCAGCACAGTACAAGATCGAGAGTGAGATGAGATTATTAACGATAGGTGACGTTTCATGTTTCCAATACAAGGGATTTAAAATGCTTTTACGTCACTGGCAGTACAGGTAGACATGAACAAAAATATCACTTATTAGTGTTAAGCAAGCAAAGCCTTCGAGCTTTCTAGGAGCACCCAAAGTGTAGACATGTCTTAACTCTTCTCCTTTAAAAATGAAGAATTGCAATGAAGTTCTCCAACTTTCCAGGTATGCTTCAAAGTGAACAGTGCAGATTTTCTCAATGTGGAAATACTTTATACGTATGAAGTGCTCCTTTTTCCTGTGAGGAAATAAAGAAGGAAACATTTACTACAACATTACATAAAGGCAACATCATACATTGATTTAGTGACATTAGTTTAACTTGGGCAATGCTGTCATTTTCTATTAGTTGTAGTTGCTGTTTGAATACTTTATTTGTGACTAAATAAGCTGCATAGGTATTTTTTAAGGAATTAAAAGAATTAAGGTCATGTAACCTATATGTGGAATTTGGGATTTCAATAAGCAAAATAAAATGCTAAATTTTTCTTTAAAAAAAAAACAAAAAAAAAAAACAATTTGTAATTGTTTTTTTCTCCCCTAATTTAGTCGTATCCAATTCCCACCATTCCCATCCAACTGCCCGCTTATCACATAAGATCACCACCAACCAGGGAGAGGTGTAAGCAAGCACATAATGCTGCCACCTGCATCTTTACAAACTCACACACAGGAACATCCTATCACAGTGGAAGAGAATGTTCAGATGAGCTCATAGAAGCCTGGTTTAGCACAGACTGGCTGTTGATCACTGTAAGTGACAGGGAGGTGAGCGTATGCGATCCCTCCTTCCCTCCCGTGAGAGCTCAGCCAATAGATTCCCATGGAATCCTGGTTGCAAATGGCTATGGCATCACCCTGGATTCGAACCTGTGATCTGCAGGATGATAGTCGTGCACTACGTTGATGCGCCACTCAGGAGCACGTAATTGTTATAAAAAAATTGTAATACTGTAAAAACATTATGTCCCACAAAAAAATATTGAGGCAATATTTTTAACACAATATTCACTAAATATCATTGAATTATCGAGCCCTGCAACACCACTGGAGCATCTAAGTGTTCACCATATCATCAATAAATTGTGACTTCAATCATAGCAATTTCAAAGCCTTCTATGGCTGAGTCCAACATAATTCACCCTGTCGTCAAGGTGGGAAAGATCTCCTGCTATCTTAAGTGCCAATCATTAAAGCATAAAAGACAAACCAAGGATATTCGACCATTGCACTATCCACGTTTCTATGTAACCAGCTTAATGTGCAATTTTACATTCATACATTTATTAATTTTTTAAGCCTTTTTTTAATCCTAATTGGGCTCGTGGGGAGGCCGGTGCCCATCTCAGCACGACTCTGGGCAAGGGCAGGGCCAACTCACACCTAGGGGTGATTTGGAACAGCCAATTAGCCTAATGTGCATGTTTCTGGACTGGGGGAGGAAACTGGAGTACCCAGAGGAAACCGACACAAGCATGGGAAGAACTTGTAAACTTCACACAGAAACACCCAAGCCCGGGAATCGAACCCAGGTCTTCTTGCTGTGAGGCGGACGTGCTACCGTGCCACCCTAATTTTTTTGTGTGTGTTTAGGTCACATGACATGAAGAGGACATAAATATTTTGTCAAACTGAAAAAACAAAACAAAACAAAACAACAACAAAAAAAAACCCCTTCTGTTTTTAACAGAACTGCAGTGGGACCCTGGCTAGTGATTCACAGAATCGTTACTGAATATCTATACGTATATGTTCCACAGGCTTACAGGAAAAGAAGCTCTTAAGATGAATGATTTATCAAAGAGGAGATGCGCAAATAATTTGTTACAGACATCAAGCCAAATAAATTAATAATGGCTTTTATAGCTATTTTATCACATGTTGCAGTGAATTGATCACAAACCTGAGTTTTTGAAAGAAAGCACTGCATTCTTTCTGAAGGACTCCCTTTTCCAGTTGGTTTCCTTCCTAGGAGAACAGTTAGAAATAAAACTTAACCCCAACAGGCTGTATTTCCTGTCTATATTCATTCACACCTTCACATGTAAGTAATCAACACAGTTGATTAAAAAAACATGTTTAAATCTATTAATCCATATCAGCCAAAAGAAAGATCATTTCATATCAAGATCATACCATAAACGTTCTTTCCTCTTTTGCTGGAAAAATGCTAGAACGAATGCCAGGGCAATGAAGCCAACGAGGAAACCCAAGATTCCCAGAGTGAGTGGGACAGCTATTCCATCATTGACTGTCCCTTCACACGCATCTCCTCTGTAACCCAGCATGCAATTACAAACTTGCAACCCGTTCATAAGCACACAATCTCCGAGATTATTACAGCGCTGAGCCCTGCATCTCAACAGGGCCTGATCTTCACTGCTCAGTGGGTTATTAGCCATCGTGCCGCACTGCAGAGAGACAAACCTGGGTCATTAAATTAAAGGTCACATCAGTTTTACACTTCACTAGAATCACTTTTGAAATCAGATTGTCATGTTGACAAAGTACGTTGCTTCCCTTTTTAGTGACACAAACATGGGAGTAGGAAAGGAAATGACAGCACAGACAGAATAGTTCAGTCTCCGGGACAATTCATATGATTATACGTACAATTACACAATTTCTAATAACATTACAGAAAAATCCAAGATTTCAAGCATTGCCTTAATAACCAAAGTGTACCTGCAAGAAGGTTTTGCTTCAACAAAAAATTGTATTGCTAAACCAAAAATTCACTGAAACTATTCAAAAAATTAAAATGGTAGCACATCTTCAACATGCCAATCAATATAAAAAAACACACTATCAACAATATCAACCGATTATTCCTATCAGGGTCATGAGGAGGCTGGAGCCAATCTCAGTCCCCACTGGGAGAATGCGGGGTACACCACGAACAGCTCGCTAGACCAGTGCAGGGCTAACACACACAACCATTCACACTCTCACCTAGGGGCAAATCCACACTTACTCACTTATTCGCCGAACCTCTAAATTCAATTAGGATCACGAGGAGGCTGCAGCCTATCTCAGCCGACACTGGGCGAAGGTGGCGTACACCCTGAACAGCTCGTCAGTCCACTGAGGGCCAACACAAACACGCATACACAAACTTGGGGCAAATTTGGACACCCAGTCAGCCTAATGTGCTTGTCTTTGGACTGTCAGAGGAAACTGGGGTACCCAAAGACACCAGAAACCTATACAAGGGCGAGAACATGCAAACTCTGCACAGAAGTGCCCTCGAGCCCGGGACTCGAACCCAGGACCTTCTTGCTGTGAGGCCCAATATCAAAACGTATATTTATTTATACACAGATATATTCCTGTATTTAATCTTGACAGAAAAAAAACTCATTAGAAACATTAAGTGTAAAAAAAAAAAAAAAAAAAAATTCATAAGTTGATCTCTGTGCTGGTCAGGCAGGTTCAACTAGCTTGTAACAAAGTGACTGACTACAGTGCCAGGATTACCACAAACATAATTACAGCACATACTCACCGTTTCTCCGGTTATATCCGATTAATGAATGGACTCAGCTGAGGTGTGAGTTTTAAAGTTAGGAGAAGTTTTAAAGGTTCCACTGGAGTGAGGGAAAGATCTGAAATAAACAGGTTAAAGAGTTGAAGATCCGGGTATAACTGAAACAAGATGAGAGAACTGTCACCCCACCCTGTTTCAGCGTCAAGCCATGACATGAAATTGCAGGTACAACAAACACACACCCACACAGGGTGGGGTGAACTTAGAGAAATATCTGGTTAACACAAACAACCAGATGTGCTGCATGACGCGTTTGAAATGCACCATGAAATATTATTCCAGTTTTTGAAATATGTAATAATAATCTATACATTGAATGGGTGTGCCTGTCGTAATGACGTAATTTATCGCAGGCACGTGCCTTTAACGCTTCAAGTCCTGATTTAAAAGGACTTGGTTGGTTACATTTGTTTAGGAAGTACATTACCCATAGAGGATGATGCTTCCCCTCACACAAACTGAGTATGAGTAATAGGATATATCTACCTCATATTACACACCAGAGCATGCTTAAATCCCCTCACTGATGTTTTCAGCTCAGTTTGGACTCTATCCTGTGTCTAAATCCTTCATCTTTCTCATCTCACTCATTTGTTGAACCGCTTAATCCTGTTAGCATCACGGGGAGGCTGGTGCCCATCTCAACTGAAAGGGGCAAAGGCGGGGTACACCCTGAGCAGCTTGACAGACCATCACAGGGCAACACACACATCCACACTTTGAAACAGCCAGTTCAAACTCCACACAGAAACACCAGAGCCCAGGACTCAAACCCAGGACCGTTTTGCTGCGAGGCAGACGTGCTAACCTCTGCACCACTGTGCCGCCCGAAAGGATCTCATTTTCTTTATGGGGTGGCATGTTGGGGTAGTGGTTTGCATATCCGCCTCACGGCAAGAAGGTGCTGGGTTCGAGTCCTGTGCTCAGGCGTTTCTGTGTGGAGTTAATATGTTCTTCCTGTGCTTGCATGGGTTTATTTCAGGCAGTCCTTCCAACATGCACATTAGGTTGACACGTTCCAAGTTGCCCATACATGTGTGAGTGTGAGTGGTGTATGTTGACCCGGCAATAGTCTGGCGAGCTGTTTAGGATGTAGCCAGCTTTGGCCACTGCCAGCTGAGATTTGTTTTCATAAGAAAAAAAAATTACAGCATTTTCTAGGTTTCATTTGTTAGCATGGATGTATGGAACCAGAGCCAATCAACTGGAAAAAATTATGGAATCCTTCTTTTTATTATTATTTTTTAAATATACTGTATTAATCCTGCAAGGGAAAATTATTGCCTCTGCATTTAACCTTTCCAAGACACACACACACACACACACGCAGGAGAGTAGTTGGGGGTCAGGTACGTTGCTCAAGGGCACTTCAGTCATGAAGGTGGAGGAAGGTAAGGAGCAGCTCACTCCCCCACCGCCACACATTTTTCTGGCTGGTTCGGGAATCAAACCAGCGACCTTTCGGTTGCAAAGCCGCTTCTCTAACCATTAAAGTACCTTGCCCCCAATCACTACTCTTACAGGATTCATCTACTTTCTTTACTTTAGTAGCAAAGAATCAGATTACAGACGCCAAACACACATGGTTAGTACAAATAAATTAAAGTTAATTATTTAAATTATTGAAAATTTTTTCTTGAGTTAATTAGAAAAAATATGGAATCAGCTCATAATACAAACACTGACACAAATGCAAATTAGCTTGTAGTTAAAAGGGAGCATTTGAACCTTAAAGGCCGCATTACACGAGCAACTTGCAACGTCAATTTTCGATGCAAAACCAATCGTTGTTGCAAGTTGACTGCGTAACGCTGGCGTAACAAGCTGTTGGACTTTGATTATAAACCTCCTGCAAGAAGGAAACATGTGCCAAGGGTTGTACCTGGTCAGCTGTGTTTAAAATTTGGTGCTAGTATTTAAAAAATGGGATGTTCATAAAAGAAAAGAACATGGGTAGAACGAGATGATGTCAGACATACATTCATGCATTTTCTGAACCACTTAATTCTAATTAGGGTTGCAGGGAGGCTGGCGCCCATCTCAGCCGAAAGCAGAGTACACCATGGACAGCCCGCCAGGCCACCGCAGGGAAGAAACACGCTGACGGCTATGCAGGCTACTCTTTACGCAAGTCAGCAATGGTTCTTTTAAATGCCTCACACCACTGACAGTGAAAGATATGGCTGGCCTTTGATAACCCAGTTATTTTTGAGAGAACTGTAAGAAATCAGCAGGAACCCCCCCCCCCCTCCCCAACACCCAAACAGAAGAAAATAAGGTTACAGTAGACTAAAAGGAAACAATAATGGAGTGTAGAAGATGAACAGGTGAATGTAATATTCAGTAATTAATGAAATATCTGCATTGGACAAGGAAATGATGCTAGAATTCTGCCTGATGTTCTTCTAATCAAACATATAAAGATTACTGGCTGCCAAATTTCCCCACTCATTTATGACATGAGGTTGCATGTCAGGTGAAGGACCAGGGGAGATGGCAATCACCACCTCATCAATCAGTGCACGGGTGTAAACTGTAATTTTAGATAGACATTTTTCACATTCTCTAGATAACAAATAGGTTTAGTGATAATGAAGTCATTGTTTTGCAGCTCAATAACATATTCTGAATGTGTTTGTTAATTCAATCACGTTTTCCTGTACAGCATCTATAAAAGTTTACCTTAAATTCAAATAATGTCACTGACATCTGGAGCCTATCCAAACCGACACTTGGTGAAGGAGGGGAAAACCATTAACAAGCTCACCAGACCATCGCCAGGCCAACACAAAAACAACCATTTACACCCAGGGGCAAATTGAAACAGCTAGTTAGCCTAGTGTGCATGTCTTTGGACTGTGGAAGGAAACCAAAAGTACCTGGAGGAAACCCACACAAGCACAGGGAGAACTTCACACAAAAACGCCCTCGCCAAGCCTGGGACTCGAACAGCGGATGTTCTTGCTGTGAGGTGAACATGCTAATAGCTACACCATGCTGCTCTGCATGTTAAGCTATTAAACAAAAACTGTTATGTCATATCGGTTATTTATTCGTCACATGGGAAAAATGCTGGATGAGCATCCTCTATTGGCACAGGGGTTGTATTCTATTGGTCAGTTATATCAATTATACAATACAACACATACAAATAATTATACATTTATCTATTATGTCTTTGTAGCGTGTGGTGTGTCCACAGATTATTATTTTTTTTAATGTGTTCATGACAAATTATAAATAAATTTCTCACTGTTAATGGAACCTTGTCAGAATCTATTCAACCCGTATACACTATATGACCAGAAGTGTGTGGACACCAACCATCTCACCACTATGTGTTTGCTGCACTTCCCATTTCAGATCTCATCTGTTTACGGTTTATGGGGGTGTCTGGGGTACAGTGAGCGTTCCAGTTCATCCTAAAGACTTTCAGTGGGGATGAGGGTGGAGCTCAGCACAGGCCACTCCTATTCTTCCAGTCATTCCTTGGCTCTCTATGAGGCTCATTCTGTGTACAGAGGCACAGTCATGCCGGAACATGTTTGGGCCTCTTAATTTTCAGGTAAGGGAAACTGTAGCTACAGCATACAAAGGTAATTGTGTGTTTTCAACTTTGTGGCAGGAGTATGGGGAAGACTTAATGTTATCCTGCTCGGACAGGGACAATGAGATGGATCATGGAGAGGATAATTCATGTTATGAACTGAGAGAAATTATACACAACAAAAAAAAACAGTTTAAGTGGACCTGTGTGTAAACAGACCCCACACACATCCAAGGTAGGGACTAGAATAGTGTGTGTGCCTTAATCATTTTTACATGTCCAGATTGCCACCATAAAGGAAGACGCCATGTTTAAAGGAGGGGGGGGGGGATGCAAATGTGTATGGCTATTTCAAAGACACAAACTGGAGTAGCCACAAAAAACTCATGCAAACAGGAGGACCGCGAGAAACAAAGGCTGCAAAACCTGAGCAGGGGCTCAAAGAGGGACCCAGGATCTGTCAGGTGATGTTACCATGGTGCCCTCAGTCCCATTTTAGATTAACATAAGTTTCTTAATTCAAAGTAATACACTGACACTTTTGTAAAATCATTTGAAACTCAGCAGTGTAAATTTTTATCATACCTTTCATTTATTCCAGGTACAGCATCCAATATTCCAGACAGGATATAAAATGCTAACTCAAACTTTCATTTATGTAAAAGACATGTAAACTGAATCCATGAATGGAGACGGCACGGCGGTGTAGTGATTGGCACGTCCACCTCACTGTAAGAAGGTCCTGGGTTTGAGTCCTAGGCTTGTGAGGGCATTTCTATGTGGAGTTTGATTGTTCTCCATGCTTGCGTGGGTTTCCTCTGGGAACTTCAGTTTCCTCCCACAGAACAAAGACATGCACATTAGTCCCAAATTGATCCAAGGTGACCGAGTTTGCATGGTTGTGTGGACCTGCAAAAGTCTGGCAAGCTATTAGCTATAGCTAGTGTTGGCCGAGATAGAATTTGCGACTTTAATAGAATCAAGCAGTTCATCAAATTAATGGATGGATAGTTTAAGTCTGATTGTGACAAAACAAAGATTAATTAGGATGTCTCCACCAGCTCCAAGTGACCATGTCCGTCAATCATTTCGAGTAAAGCATCAATGCGGGATGATTTTAATCCCGAGACAACAGACAACAGCCTTCCCCTGTAGTAGCTACCAGTTTCCTTTAGCAAAATACAAGCTCATGAATCCACACTAGTAAAGGTGGTTTCATTTTAATCCAGTTAATTGTAACTTAGAACCTAAATGTGACCCAGTCTGGCAAAATGTGTCAGTGACCAAAAATTCAAAATTGAGTTAGCCATACCATTTAAAGCTTAGAGTCTCCTCTTTTAA
>JAQMYF010000026.1:34459603-34490787 GCA_030014195.1 Neosilurus mollespiculum | reverse complement strand
TCTTTTAAATGGTATGGCTAACTCAATTTTGAATTTTTGGTCACTGTGACTCATTTTGCCAGACTGGGTCACAAATGCTAAGCTCGATTTTTGTTAGAAAAAGCCAGCAACCAATGAGTTTGTCTGAGATGTTACATTCACTAGAACATGACATGACTCAATCATGCTGGAGAGATCCATTTTAAAAATGGATAATTTTTGGCCATAAAGTGGCCTTAATACTCTATGGCATTCAAATTTAACATTATGGCACTTTTGGCAGACACCCTCATCCAGAGCAACTCATTTATGCATCTGAGCAGTTGAGGGCTTTGATCAGAAGGCCCAGCCGTGGCAGATTGGTGGCACTGGGGCTTGAACTGCCCATCTTCTGATCAGTAACCCAAAGCCTTAACCACTGAACTGTCAAAGTCATGATGCATGTCTGGTATTAAAGAGCCCAATGTGTCAAGAAATTCACACCATTACACCCTAAATCAACAGCTGCTGAAACGAAACATGTCAGGTCAATGGATTCCTGTTGTTCATGATCAGTACTGACCCTACTGTCTCTGCAGTGTCTGTTGGGGCAAAATTTGAGTTCTGAAAACAGCAGGCAAAAATTTCCAAATCTAAACGGTCCAGTTTTGAGAAACTGGTATTCACTGGCATTCCTGTTCATGGCTGACAACAGCAATAGCTCATGTTATCTTGACACTGATGCTTTCAGCTCAAGGATGTAAAAAGTGAACATACGAGTTAAAAATCCCTTTATGTAATCTGAAACCATTCTAACCCGTCAGCAAGGGATTTCATCCCACAGAACACTCATTGGATTTAAAAAAAAAAACAAAAAAAAAACACACCATTAAAACACTAAAAAATAGCTCTCAAAAAAATTCTGATCTTTTCAAAGGATAGAGTATTTCCATTTTTTTAATTGCCATGGCTGTATTTTTATAATAACTCCCGACTGGAAGGTAGAGGACCGAGGCAGACATGCATGCACGCACTCATACACTTTTCTGCTTGAGCCAGATTGTAACGAAAGCAAGTCTTACTTTGCATGGCCAGTCAAAACAGGTTTCATGTGCAGCCTCAGGATGTTAAACAGGAAAAACAAGATTCCAAAGTCTGTACACAACCGCTCAAGTATGTAGATAGATACAGCTTAAGATCATAAAGTTCAAGTGCCATTACCATTCAACTGAAAATGAAAAAGAGACACCAGGAGTTTTCAGATCGATGCTTTTTATTTTAGTTGAAATCATTTACCATTTGTTGCTTGTTCCTGTGAAAGAGATAAGAAAAAACATTATATCTTATAATACGAGTCCAAACACACAAAACTTCAATTCATGCCAAATTCTTAGTTATCCTAAAACATGTAATTTCCAATTTAAGAGAAAAATACAGAGAATAGATTACACATGTTAAAAAGCCACGATTAGCCATTACATGTATTTTAAAGACCAGGGGTGGAATTTGAAAAACATACAAATTCTCACTGAGAGAGCAAAATGTTAAATACAAATCAATTCCAATCCATCAGTCAAACTGGACACTGGTTTAAACCTTGATTTCACAGGTCTCGCTATTTTTAATTTTGAAGCTTGAACTTAAACTTGCTACCTCATCCACTGGGTTGTAGAGTTCATTGGCAAAGTTTTCAGGAAAAGCATCCTGTTCTTCAAATTCCTTCATGAGAGTTTCCTTATCGACGGGCTGGTCTCTTCCTGATTTCCATCTTCTGCAAATAAGGGCATGGATGAATGACAACAGTATTTAAAATAGTTATCAACTACAGATGAGGAAGAAACAGAAAAAAAACTCCAGTAATCAGAGAAGCACTGTAACTAGTAAGTTTACAGTACAGAGCTACATGAGTGTGTGAGCAGGTGGAATAAGATACATGCTTTAACCCTGAAAACATACCTCCATTTCAGAACTGCTCCAGCCACGATGACTACACTGATGGTAAAGAGGACGGCAAGAACAACAGGAACACTGCTGGATGACTCATCTTGACAGAACTGGCCACTGTAACCCTGCATACACTCACAGACTGGTTTCTCTCTTTGCATCATACAGTGTCCTCGGCCATTACAGAACTCTGAACTGCAGGACTGGCCATCCATTGCGTGGACCATCACCTCATTTTCATTACCAGGGCAGCCCTTTTCATCCGAGCCATCCTGGCAATCTGGAATTTGGTCACAAAACCTGGTGGTAGAGAGGCACTTGTACAGGTCTTTGCAAGGCTTCGAGCCTGCTGGGCACTGTATGCCAGATACACAGAGAGAGTCATTTATAACAATGTGACCTTGTGTACAGCGGCATGTATGCCCCCCTGGGTACGCCAGGCACAAGTGACTACAGCCACCATTATCCTCTGCACACAGGTTGGTACCTAATCCCAAGAGAGAAGGAAAGATCACTTAGATCATGAGTAACTTATTTTTTTAATAGAACAAAATAATTAATAGGGACATTTCAACAAGTTGTATGCCAAGTATGCACCCAGTTTCTGGACTAGTTCCATAGCTATATGAGCATGAGAAAGAGGCTTATGACAAAGAGGCTTGAAATGTGGTGCTTAAACTAGTTGTACAGGCCAGTAAGTATCACATCACTTCGTTTGTATTCAATTTCACAGAAATTGAGAAGAATACCTTTCTGACTGTGTGCACTGTATGCCTTCAGTGCTGTAATCTTTGTTTCCACTTCAAACCACAACTGTTTAGGCTGGGTGCCATCACTGTACCATACACTGGTTGTGCCTGCAAAGAATTCATAAATTTACAACTGACAGAAATATTAACCATCAAACCCATGATTACAAGCAATTTATATTTTGAGTCACAAATAAAACCTGTCAGTTAATAACCCAGGTACACAGCAGTTTCAAAAACACTAACGCCATCTGCTGGTATGAACAAATAAACCACCTATGAATGAGAGCAAAGTGTGCTGTAGTCTTTACCATTGTAGCGGGTGATCCAGAAGAGGATATTTTCACTTTGGGTTAAGGAAACAGTCCAAGGGGATCCAATCTTATATTCCCTGTAATTTGATCCACCAATATCCAAAGAGCAAATGACTTCAGTGGCTGGAAAAGGGACAGGTGGTGGACCAGATAAACAAAACAAAAAAACCCAAAACAAAACACACCCACAAATTAGGGGGAAAAAAATTTGTCATTACAGATGAAAGCTTACAATGAACACCAATTCATAATTACCTCCACCAAAGGAGGGGTTACGACAAATGTCTTGGCACAATAACCTGAAAATTAATGGACAAATTTTTACCAAATGTGGGTCTTTAATCACAAAGAAGGGATTAAAGTTTGGTAATCCACATCCTTATAAAGGAGGATTTTAACACAGATTTTTTTAAACGCAATTTAACTCCCATTTTGTATACTCCATATGCATCAAGTCTATTAATCTAACCCTTGTTGCATAATGTATACATTATTGAAGAAAAAAAAAAATCTTAATTTTTTAAGAGGAATTTGATAGCCTAGCTTGTTTCCATACCAATCATCAAGAACAGCCGTTCCTAACCCCGATTGTAGAGGACTACCTGTCCTACAAATTTTAGTGTCGTTCCTGCACGAATACACCCTCCTCCATTCAGAAAAGGCTGAACCTTTGGTCTAATATAATGAACATATGGAATCAAAAGCAAGGCTGCCAAAATTAGTCGCAGGTGCCATAACCATACTTGCCAATACAATAAAATCAACTCGTGCTATAGACAATACAGAAATTGCAGTGCTGCATCCCGTTCTGTGTCAAACTTACCAAGATCTGCCCAGTAAAGTTTTGTGCCCTGGCTTGAAAAAGATAAATATTTGGGAAGATGTGTATTCGCCCACAGTAACATTCGATTCCGGCCATCCATGGCAGCACAGCCCACCTGGGGCAAAGCACTGCTCCCTGATGACACTATGGCTGTAAAGCACATCCTGCCTGTGGGAGGGTGAAGTGCAATAGAGGTGGTGTACTGGAGCCCGGCTTCCAGCACCATGCTGGTGAACTTCCCATCAGCAGACGTTACATAGATCTGAGGCTTCTTACTGCTACTCCAATAAAAGTTGTGTGTGATCCAGTCCACAGCCAGTGCCGTCACCGTATCCCCTGGTAAATTCAACATCTGCCCCTTGGGTATCATTTCAGAGTCACTCAGCTGAATCTGAGCGACAGAGGCCTGGCTGAAATCTGCCACATGCAATGTGTTGTCGCTAAGGTCCAAGTCGAAATCTGAAGCTTCAGTTATGTCAGGAAGAGACTGGGCATGGTGGATGGGCCACTGCTTTAGTCCAACTTGATCGAGTAGGTTTCTAATGAAAACCTTTATGAAGCAGAGAGAATACTTTTCATGATAATGGTAAATACTATACAAGTGTACACTCTTAAGCATCCCCCTTAATACCTTTGTGAGTCTGGTAGGAGAAAGCAGCAGGAGGAAGGAGGTAGAGGAGTTTTCAGGTAGTCTACAGGTAAATCCATCCCCAGCCAACAGCAGTCTTTCTGGGCAACGACATAATGCCTGGCTCCCTGGGGCAAGCACACACATGTGAGAACATCGGAGTTTCTCACAGGGGTTAAGTGCCTTATACTCCATAATAGGATGTACAACCTGGATTAAAGAAATAGGACAAGGTCTGTATTTTAAAACATGCATTTAATTTCAACTCTTTGCTTATGTAATTATAACAGACTGGTGAAACAGGTAAGTGAGAAATACTTACTTTGAGCCCATATGGTGGACCAGGTCTTTTGAGAATAACTTTGCGATTCTTGCCAGTGATTTTGTGAGCCCCGTGGATGGCCTGTCTCTGAGTATCAGACCAGTACACCATGTCATTAAACACAGCCACAGAGAAAGGGCTTGACATCTCAGTTAACTGCAGCCTCTTCATATAGAAAAATGAGGAAAAGTGCAAAGCATCACTCATTCTCTTCCCAGCTCTCAGGTGTTAGAAAACAATTTAAGTGAAGGATACAATTTTATTCACCCTGATATTTTCACCATTCATTGTGGCTGATGTGATGCACTTGAGCTTCTCATCTACCCAGTAGACTCTGTCACTCACAATATCCACAGCTAAGGCTACAGGCCTGTTTAACTCATTGCTCAGCAGCACCTTCCTCTCAGAACCGTCCATACCGGCACGCTCGATCTGAGGCTCTTTCCCAATCTCAGACCAAAGCATTATCCTAGAAAGATTTTAATAAAACTAAGAAAACAGTCATACCTATGGGTCGAGTCCATAAGTACGATTGGCAGACAGGGGGTGGGGTATAGATCAGGCAAGATAAAATTAATCTTTTACTATTAAAATAACAGGCTCAGTCAAGGATGAAAATTATTAGCATTTAGCTACAACATGGTAAACACAGACTGTGTGAACTGCTTGATGCAGCCCTAAACACTTGAGTAAAAGTATTAGTATCCTGCAATAAATACAGCCAGTTACAGGTCTTGCACACCCTTTCTGAGGCAGAAGCACCAGGGAATGAGGCTGGTCCAGGTCTTCATCCAGGATCACAGTGAAGTTTTCCCGCTTCACTACACTCCCATTAATCCTCACAGCTAAAATCTGGCCAGCGACTCCATCCACCCAGTAGAGGTTTCCTGCGATCCAGTCTACAGCAATCGAGTCTGATTTCACATCTGTTTCAGGGGAAGACATTTTGCACACTTTGACAGAAATAACATCCACAGAATTAACTGACGGCACTTGGTTGCAATATATTTAAATAAAATGGGTAAATAATTATTCCTGCACACCATTTCTGCCACCCTATCCCTATAAGAAATAAGACTCATCAGATGACACGTCCTTCCATCCTACACATCAGGAAATATGAACTGCAGAAATCCCAAAATATTGAAAGACACTGCCTAGAAGTAACTGGCAAGTTTGATAAAGAAACCTCAAACAGTTTCAGTTTTTTGGCCCATAATTAAAATAATTACAGGCATGACATACTGATGCCCATATCAAATTTGCATCATAGTTCAAACCTTTAACAAGCGTCTTTATGTGGCCCTTTTCCCCATGCACTGCATATTTGATGCTTTGCTCCTGCAGACAGACCCAGTACACCCGCTGTGCCCGCCAATCATAGTCCAGAGAGAAGATGGGTTTCTGGCCTGGAGGAAGAAGCATTTGCATGTTGCTGCTCCTTAAGCCCATAAACAGCACCTCATACTGCACCGATGCCAAAAGACTAGGCTCCTCTGCAAGGAAGACAAAGAATGAACCTGTATGTAGTATTAATGAGTGAAGTACCATCATTAGGCTTACCCCTGGATTCCCCCTGTATGAGTCTATGCTGACTTAATCATTTTGGTGGAAATACATTGTGAAAAATGGTTGCAATCAGCTAGAGCAGTACACAGCCGCCCAGGGTGGAATTCAGAAGTTAGTCTTGAATTAAAAAACCTGCCTAGAAAACCACTTAAAAAGACCAGCTATACATTGTACATGAAATACAAAGATTGATTTCATTATTTTATGCTCTAGACACATCATGCATCTGTACATTATAAACATTTAAATTTGTATTACATCTACACCAAAATAAGACACCAAATCCATTCTCTTAAAGACCGAGTTGACATACTTGGGGTCTTGCAGGTACTGCCATCTGGCTCCAGCACAAAACCAGGGTGACACCGGCAAGCATAGGAGCCATGCGTGTTTATGCATTTGTGGCTGCACACAGGAGGCTGAATCTCCACGCACTCATCTACATCTGCACAATATAAACCATCAGCCTGGATCCTGAAGCCTGGTCGACACCCACACTTCTGAAAATTAAAAAAAATAAAAAATAAAAAAATTTGTAGTATAATTTAAGGTTAGCTCAGTTAGCATTATTACCTGTAACACAGAGCTTTCATTCAATGGCAGGGTGCTGGACCATGAATAGTTAGCTAATAATTGATGTACTTCTGGATATTTAGCAAACATGCTGAGGTGAAACTAAAGCTTGAAGAATTATAATAGCCCGGCTCAGTCTGTTATAAGCAAAACAAATTAAAATAATTCCATGTAAACATGTGGTTAGAATGACTAACCGCTCCATGAGGAGTGGTGACGCAGTAGTGCTCGCATCGTAGTGGTTGTGGGCTGGAGCAGTCATTGCGGAAACACCCTGGACCCTCATCCGACCGATCCAGACAGTTAGCAACACCATCACACACCAGCTTGAACTCCAAACACTCCTTACTGCCACACTTAAACATGTGCATGGGGCAGTTCTCTTGACCACCTTTTTTGCAAAATATAAACAAACACCATTCCTTTGTAAACCACCTCTGAATGCAAATACAGTTATATGGTTCATAAATACATAAATTACACCAAGTTGGACAGCTAGAATCAACCATCCATATCTTCTAATAAAAAAGTCAGAGGAAGACCCAGTATATAAAACCTTAAGTCCTACAAATTAAGAAACCTAGTTAAAGTAACTATAAATCTACATTTTTTAAATGGTCTCGAAATTTACAGGCGCCCCATTAAATGAAGTTTTACTTGTATTAAAAGAAGTACTCACATCCTGCTTCATCGCTCATGTCTTTACAGTCCTTAACTCCATCACATCTCCAAAATGTGGGAATGCACTGATCTTTAGATGCACAAGACCACTGGAGTGTTCCACACTGCATGGGAGATGCCTTGCAGTTCTTAAAAGATGGGAAAACGTATTGAAGCACGTTTTCAATCTTTAACATGAAAGGCAAGCTTTCCAAACTATTACACATGAACATGTAAATTTATCATCAGGTGCTTTTTACTTACATTTTTGTTCCTTGCAAGTTGCAATCTACTAAAATTCAGGCAAGTTATAGGCAAAATAACTTATTAAACTAACAAATCAGATAGAAACTAGAGAAGTCCAAATAAAGTGAAATTAGGCACAGCTACACATAAACAAGCTGACATTTACATACAGACAAACATCGGCTTGTTTCTAGGAACAAACGTTACTGTCGTATACACATGATTGACTTGTGACTTTTTTGCAATACTATGTCGCCCCCTTGTGTGGCGATTACTTTTTTTTAATGTTTTGATGTGCAAAAACATACATTCCATATGCAAGCTTTAAGTTTGGGTTTAATTTTAAAAGAAACCAGGAGGGTATTTACAGTTCTGCTCACTTCTGAATTTAACAATCAAAGTTCCACTATTTGCACTACAAAGGAGTTGCAAAGGGACAAATTTTCTTTAAGAAACCAAATAATTAAAATAACCCTCCCACCTGTTCATCAGACCCGTCAGTGCAATCTTTGTCTCCATCACAGAACCACTCTTTCAGCAGGCACACATGGCTGTTGGTACAGCGCTGCTCCAGGGAGCAGTGTGGGGGTTTACGACAGTTCCTCTCATCAGACTGATCGTGACAATCCGCATGACTATCACAGCGGGCACTTGTGGACACACACTGTCCACTGGCACACTGGAACTGCCCACGTAAACATGGCTCCTTCGCTGAAAGTTCATTAAAGGTTTATGGACACTTCTCCCCCCCCAATGTAATATAAATGTATTAAATATTTAATAATAAAATACTCACGGCAGCTGGCCTCATCTGTGCCGTCTAAGCAATCTCTCTCTCCATCACAGAGGAAAGTTTTAGGGATGCAGCGGCTTCTGTCATCACAATGATGACTGCAGGCATCGGACAGTTGGAAACAGTTCATTTCATCAGAGCGATCCTGACACTGAGCGGTCCCATCACACACCTGCTTTTTGTCTATGCACATCTTCCCATGAGCACACTGGAACTGGCCTAAAAGGGTTCATTTTACCATATATAAAGGCATGAGTTACTCTGATCAATGTCAAATGAATGGCAGACCCAAGCAAAGAAAAAAAAAAAAAAAAAAAAAAAAAAAAAAAAAAAAGGCTATTACCTAAAATATAGTGTTACAATGCCACAAATACAACCTGGCAGCTAAAGCTTTAACGTTCTGTGATGCAAAATCAATCATGATTAGTATATGCACTACATGAGAATGGGGTGATCTGATTGGTGTAATTAATATTTATATATAAATAAATCAAAAACACATGCACAAACTATCTGGAGTAGATAACACTTTGCAAAAATAAAATGCTCACGTTTACTCCAAAAGATCATGTTTTATCACGTTGTTCAACAGGATTACTGGAATACTTCACTTTATAACTTACCTATTTTCCATTATTTTTAAGCCAGGGTTTGTAAAAATGACAAAGTGGCCCATGTTGAAAACTAGGGGCAAATCAACAATTTTATACATCACTTTGTTCTCATTGACCTAAAATTTAAAAGCATCCAGTGTAATTCAAATCAAACTCAACAAAACCCAATGAATACCAAGCGCCGTTCTAAAAACACATACTTTTTTTGCACTGCCGTTCACAATCCTTCTCATCAGAGCCGTCCTTGCAATCTTTCTCTCCATCACACATGTGACTGTACAGAATACACTCACTTCCATCTCTACATGGTCGGAATCCTGGACGGCATTTCAGGAACGGCGCTCCTGTAGGTTTTTTGTTGTTGTCTGTAGAACACATTAGAAACATTTCATCATGATAAAATAATAAAATTCTCACCTTAAAAGCCAATTATAAAGAAAAGCCATACAGCAGTTCTGCTCATCAAAACCATCTTTACAGTCCTTTTTTCCATCACAGAACTGCTGGTTGGTCAGACACACCGCCCCCTTGTCACAGCGTAAAGGACAAGTAGTACACTGTAACTCATCTGAACCATCAGAACAGTCAGAGCGACCATCACACACCAGGGCCCGCTCTATACACTTCCTCCTGTTCTTACACAGGAAGTGACCTATAGCAACAACAACAAAAATAAAATTAAATAAGTAAAAACACAGCAAATCTGCTTTAAAAACTGTTTTATGTATCTATTTGGAGTGAAGGAGCATTTCACAGATGTACTGTATACACACTTTACCTGTATCTGAGCAGTCATGTAAACAATGGAGCTCATCAAACCCATCAGGACAATCCAACACCCCGTCACACAGCTGAGACTGACTGATACACAGTGATGTGCCTTCACACATTACAGAGGGACGTTTACAGGCTGGTTTTGGAGTGGTATCAACTCCAGGAACATCTGGGGAAATACAGAAGCAATTAAAATGGGTGTGGTACAGAATTAAATATAGACTTATTGTGAAAGGAGCCAATCATTACATTTGCGCCCACAGCCCTCTTCATCTGAGCCGTCCTTGCAGTCTTTTTCACCATCACACATATGACTGGAGAGGATACAATCACTTCCATCACTGCAAGGCCTGAAGCCTACAGCACACTTCAGAGATGTAGTTCCTGAAGGCTTCTTAGCACTCTGAACTGTAAAGTACAAATCAGAACTGAATCATTTAATTATTAACTTAAATAAAAATCATTAAACACCATTACAGAAGTGATATGCAACCCTGCCTTCCACACTGCAGCCCATGTTTCGTCCAGGAAATAGAAGTACGCAAAATGTTACTGTCCTGAGAGTTATTAAAAACAGAGAGAAGTTTCTGTACATCTGTACACAACCCACCATCAGAAACCAGATTGACCGACACGATAGGGTGAGTTGACAACAGGCCACATCCAGGGCGATAGAGAGTGACGACTTCCAAACAGGATCGCTACATGTGGTTGGAACACCTGCGGAACCGCTTTCGCCGTGCTGTTTTACTGCAAATGGAGGCCATACCTGATACTGACTGTTGTGACTCATTTTGGCAGGTGCCATTTTGTTTTGTTATGTTTGATGTGCATAACTTATTCTTGACACTTTTGTTTGTAGTTTTTTGAAGCCAACGTGCTAAACAAATTAACCATATTACAAAAATCCAGTTTTGGGTACCAGAATAAAAGTTGTTGAAGATTATGTTCTCAAAAATTTTAAATGACTGTCAGTGTACATTGTAAACACCTTCTAGGGTTAACTATAGCACCAAACCCATTGGATATTTATTTCAATAAACATGTTTGTTTTTAGGTTGAAAGAATCATTTTTATTTTGGTAGTTTAGGCATATAATGGCCACATCAAAATATCTAAACACCACTTCTAATGAAACATGAACACACTATATGGCAGTGATTTTGGACACCAGACATGAACCCTCACGCAGTTTCTGAACACCCATTCTAGCTTTAGTCCCTCTTTGCACTTAAAAGATCCTCCAGTGCTCTAGGAAGGATTTTGGTGAATTTCAGTCCACTAAGCTACAAGAGCACCAAGGTGAGGTGAGCAGGCCTAGGGTGAAGTCAGTGTCCTATTTCCTCCCAAAGGTTTTCAGTGGGGTTAACATCAGGGCTCTGTCCAGGCTACTCGGGTTCTTCCACAACAACCTTGGCAAACCAGGTTTATGAAGCTCACTTACTGTATAACGGCACAGGCCATACTAAAACCTGTTCAGGCACCGCAGGCGCAGTCTAAAGACAATGTATATGCTGTCTTTTGTATTTTTCATTACTACTATAAAATGTTCAAGCAACTATATTGGGAAGATCCATGATGATCAGGTGTCCACAAAAATGTTGGCCATAGCATTTACTGTATTATTTTAAAAATAAATAAATAGTATTGTCTGAATTATTCAGTGCATTCACACTTTAGGACACAGGTATCAAACTTCAGGCCCATAGGCCAAATTCACTCGATTATTTAGCCCTTGGTGACCTAGAAACTGATGTGGTGCACAGTTAAAATGAGACTGACACCCTTACTTTAAGACATTTGTCACTCCACAAAAGAGAAGCAAAAGGATGACCCTAATCCACGATTGAAATACGGTAGTTAATAAATTACATGAAAATATTTTGCAATTAAGCTACTTAAGGGCACTCTTGAGAAATGGGGACTTACCACAATCTGATTCATCCGTACCATCGATACAGTCCGGCTCCCCATCACATAGGAAGCGTTCTGGGACGCAGCGGGTTTTATTGTCGCAGCGATGGCTGCAGCTCTTGGTGCGTGTAAAGCAGTCCATTTCATCAGAACGATCCTGACACTGAGGAGTCCCATCACACACCAGCTTCTTATCAATGCACATTCTACCATGAGCGCACTGAAACTGGTCTGAGGAAGATTACAGAGGCATGATAAACATACTCCGTTAATGCCGTGATATGAATGAAGAAACAGCCATGGATATATTTTACCAGGTCTACATTGATCTTGACAGTCTTGTTCATCAGAGCCATCTTTACAGTCATTCTCTCCATCGCATATGTGACTGTAGAGCACACACTCCCTTCTGTCCTTACATGGCCTCCAGCCCCAACGACACTTCAGTGGACCGGTTACATTTGGCTTTGTGGAAGCTGTGGGACAAGCCTCCTCATCAGAGCCATCAGCACAGTCAGGACGGCCATTACAAACCAAACCACTCTGAACACACTTTCTCTTGTCCTTGCACAGAAAGTCACCTACAGTTAAAAAATAAAAATCAATTACCAGAAAAACACATTGTTATACATGCTTATTCCTGATGCATTTGATTTTATAGTTTAAATAAAGGCAAAGAAATGAAAACCATTCCACTACCTGTTTTGGGGCATCTTTTGAGGCAAGATTCTTCATCAAAGCCATCTGGACAGTCACGCTTTCCATCACACAGTTTAGTGTTAGAGATGCACAATTTTCCCCCTCGACACAACACAGAAGGGGCTTCACAGCTTCTCAGCTGTGTGGGGTAGCCTGTAGCATGAGATGAAAATTATATCCAATATATTAATTTTCAAAAGGCACTTAAAACACAATTCCATGTACAAAATTCCACAGATAATATTCCTATCTAGACAGGTCACCTCACAAAACTTGTAGCCCATTTGCCTTCAATAAGGGGGATGTACGACGACCTGTAATTAGGCATTACCAACACAGACCACTAAACGACTAAATGTCAGATCCTGACTAATCGTGCACTGATGCATAGAATCGGATTAATGGCAAAAAGTTTGAGGTTGAGCTGTTCAACGATGTATAATGTATAATCTTTTTAGGACATACAATACTTGTACCACAAGTACAAAACTGTTTTACACAAACATTTCAAACACTCAATAAGATGGCATAAATTTGGCCCAGTATTGATACCAATAAAACCCAAAAGTTTATAATGAAAAATATTGTACTCTGGCGTACAAAACGAAACCATGCCAGAACAGCATTAATGAAAAACTCATTACAATCTCTTGGCTGAATTTGTTTAGTAGCTTTAAGCCTTGTCTCCTAATCGGTCCATTACACTTCCCCCTCGATTTCCCGAATTATTAGGGGGGACAGCCTGTCCAGGAACCTTAAAAGCCCGGCAATCGCTAAAGTCCAGGGTCCCTACCCTTTTCCCAGACATTTACCATAATCGGTGCGGCAATCACCATTATTCAGCAGCAGTCCCGGACTTTTACACACTTATCCGACACTCAATACACAATATTGTGTTTCCACAAACTTGAGGAGCGAATCAGCACATTCTTTTATCACGTTCATTTTAAATAAATGCTCGTCGTCACGGTCCTCACTTTCACTTAGGTCTCCTGTCACTGATGCCACTATCTGTTCACCAGACATTATTTCATGCCCCTCTGCTGCTTCATTTAGGTCCATCCACCTGGACAGGAACGGGCCAGACAGGAGGGAAGTTGGAAAATCATGACCGACACGGACTTCCATTATCGATTCCCGGACTTGTTGGAGCATTTTTCCGGCAATACCAAATGATGTCCGGCGCTGAATTTTGTATGGGAAATCGAGGGTGAAGTGTATTTAATAGCAAGCCTTCCCCTTGTGATACACCACTTGGAAACCGTATACAGAGCACAGGTTGCCTTATATTAGAAAAACCATGTGACATGTTAGAGATGTAAAATAAAAATACTGGTGTAGTCAATTGTTTATCTAGCGACAACAAGTTCCTCAGAAAATCGTAGATTGGGTACATCAAAGTTTTGAAATGATTGTTTCCAATCCCTTCATGGTAGAGATCTCATTTATGTACATAAAGACTTGGAAGCACAATTTCAGTTTTACCGCAGTCTGCTTCATCAGTTTCATCCAGGCAGTCTTTCTCTCCATCACACAGGAAGTGTTCCGGGATACATCGGGTCTTGTTGTCACAGCGATGGCTGCAGCTCTTGGTGCGCGTAAAGCAGTCCATTTCATCTGAGCGATCCTGACAGTGTGGTTTACCATCACACACGAGGGAAGCGTCGATGCACCTTTTTCCATGAGAACACTGAAACTGCCCTAGAAATGGTTTCAAATTAAAATAACTTAAAAGGTCAGAACCAGAGACCAAAGAGATGGGATAGGATTTGCATAATGTTTCCTTACCAGGTTTGCAAATCACATCACATTTCTCCTCATCAGATCCATCTTTGCAATCAATCTCTCCATCACACATATGACTGTAGAGGATACAGTCACTGCCATCCTTACAGGGCGTCCAGCCCAAACGGCACTTCACAGGAGCTGGCTCGACGGAATAAGTAGCTACAGTAGGACAGTCCAGCTCATCAGAAGCATCAGTGCAGTGCTGACGTCCATCACAGACCAGATTCCTGTCTATACACCTTCTCCTATCTTTACACAGGAAGTCGTCTAGAGGAGAACAGGATTAACAGCTTTTAGATTTTACTTCAGAAAAATGTTCTCACTGTCTTTTTGGGAGGATAATTTTCATACCATCATAGGGACATCCCTGGAGGCACGGCCTTTCGTCAGACCCATCCGAACAGTCTTTTCTGCCATCACAGAGTTGATGCTGGGAGATGCACTTTGAGGTGGTCAGGCATGGTACAGAGGGGCTTTTGCAATGGGAATGTAGTCCAGAGTTCCCTGCAAAAAAAAAAAAAAAAAAAAAAAAAAAAAAAAAAAAAAAACCAACTTCACTGCAAACATGCCAACATTATCATGGGCAGACAGGTCCAAGATATCACGCATGCCTTTCGGATTTGAACAAAAAAGGTGACTTTCCGCTGTACATTTTATTTCTAGGTTTCAGATTCATACTGCAGTTTCACCATAGGTTTTTAATTTGTAAAATGAAATTTCAGTTTGACAAAAGTGCATAGTAGTAATAAACCTCCTAAGAGAGAGCTCAAGGGTGACCGTTACCACCCTGACTGACCCATGTGTCATGACACAATCTCTCCTCGATCTGCCCCAGTGGTGAAATTCTGTAGCAAACAACTCACTATAAAGCACTGCAGAAGCTTAAGGTCAGAAAGTTGACTTACCGCAGTCAGTTTCATCTGACCCATCCCAACAGTCCTTGATTCCATTACAAACAAAAACCTCAGGAATACAGAGGCTGTTTTGATCACACCGTAGGGCACAGCTTCTTGAAGGCTTCCAGCAAGTTGATTCGTCCGAGTTATCAGGACACTGAGGAATCCCGTCACACACCTGCTTCCTGTCTATGCACTTTCTGCCATGAATGCACTGAAACTGACCTGGGAATGAATGTAAAGAAAAATTAAATATAATAGACAGTTGAAAACAGGGATAATAAAGAAACAAAAGCATTTTCTAAAATTAGAAAAAATAAGAAAAAAAAAAAAAAAAGAAAAGTTAGTCACACGTACATTTTGGCCCTAAATAAGAAATTTGATGTACACGCAAATGATAATAGCCTTCATCTCGACAAACCCTTGCCCCCTATCTCTGGTTAACAGGTCTCAGATCTGGAGCACAACATTTCAGCTTCACATTTAGTAATAGGCTTTCCAAATGTTCAGAGTTTAAGCAATTTCCCCCCCCATTTATGAATTTTTTTTAAATAAAGAGTCAAAACGTGACAAATATGATCAGTTTGTTTGACACCCTAAACAGGATTCAAGTCATAAAAGCATTAAAATACTATACGAAAATGTGATTAACCACAGTTACTTGAAGGCAAGGTAGATGTCGCTGAATGATCTGAGATGGAACAATGAAAGAACTATTTATTCAGTGACATCCATCAAGTCAGAAGAGAATAACTGTTTTAGTATATAAACTACACAAGAATCACTACATACTACAGCAGACCAATCAGATTACACCGTTGCCATGTAGTATGCTACACCAAAAACAAACATGGCAGTAAATTATTCTCAAAAAAAGTAAGCAACAGTTAGATAGCTATGGCTTTAAGACCTTGGGTTAACTCTGTTCTTGAAGATCCACCTCCCTTAAGACTTTTGTTCCAACCTCAGGATGGTCAGGTGAGCATGATCATCCAATCAAGACTTAAGTTTGAATTGAAGACTTAATGCCCTGATTACATCTGTTAGGTTTACCATTATGTTTCCTAAAGTCTTCAGGGAGGTAGAGCTCCAGGAGCAGGGCTGAGCACTCCTGCTCTAAGGGATAGTACTGGAATGACTTAAAGAAAAAAAAAAAAAAAACCTTAAAAAGAAAAAAGATTTGAGCGAATGCAGAAAGGCAATTGAAACTAAACAGATGAAACAAATGTTACATCTGACCTGGATTACACTGCAGGTCACATCCCTCTTCATCAGATCCATCCTTACAGTCAACCTCACCATCACACATATGGGTGTTCATCACACAGTCACTGCCATCCTTACAGAGCTTTGAGCCCCAACGGCACTTTAACTCCGTTGTCTTTTGTGGCACAGCAGAAGCACCACAGTCCCTTTCATCAGAGTCATCAGTACAGTCCGAGTGTCCATCACACAGCAAATATGCCTCTATACACCTCCTTTTGTTCTTACACAGGAAGTCACCTTAAAAAGTATTAGTGTTATTCATGTATGGTCTGCTTCATTGATTAAACCAGTTTTATGCACATGCACATTACCTATATTGTGACATGAATGTATACAGGAGAGCTCATCCGAACCATCAGGACAGTCCAACTTTCCATCACAGAGTTGAACCGGAGGTATACATAATGCTGTGCTTTCACACAACACCGAGGGGCTTCTACAGTTTGAATGCTGAGCTGATAGAACTATTGACACAGCTTCAGATGCCTCACTGTTGACCTTACTGCCAGTATCAGTAGCTGTAAAAGATAAAAATATGATCAGACAGCACACCATTTAAAAACACTATGATAATTGCATAACTACTAATCTGTTTTCTTTTTGTTGCGCTGTATGCCTAACTCTTGATTATACTGATCTTTATGGCTATGAATCGGATTCATCCTGGTGCTCTACGCGAAACTTCCCATCTTGACAATTAGTTTGGATATAATTATTAGTGGGGAAAAATAGTTTGGTGCACATGTTCATTATATTTTAGATTTAGGTCCACATAGTATCCAACAGAACTGAGGATAGGACTTTCGTAAAGCCAAAAGAGTTCATTTAGAGAGTATAACATTGGCTTACTTTATGCATTCACAATTAGTTTTAATGTGCATCTGGGGTCCTGTTTAAAAACCCAATTTTGTCCAAGTATGACAATTTGCAACAAAAGGAGTCAGTCCAAGTGGTTTGGGCATCTGACCCAGAACTCCCTGGAGAGATTATACATCCCTTGCGGAGGAGGAGATCCAGCTCCAGAACATGATGCAACCACCAGTGCTGGCATTGTGTTCATTAAAATTAGTCACCTTGACCTTTTGTCAATAAACCCAAAATGTTCCTAAAAAACATTTTCTTAGACAAATGTTTAGCTGCAAACCTTGAGATTACTACTAGTGATTTTTAAGTATATATGTAAACATATGACCAAAGCTGTAAATTCCCATCCATACTACAAATTCAAATTCATGTTTTGACAAAAATAAAAACCCTCACCACAGTCTGCTTCATCAGTGCCATCAATACAGTCCTGCTCCCCATCACACAGGAAGTGTTCTGGGATGCAGCGGGTTTTATTGTCACAGCGGTGGCTGCAGCTCTTGGTGCGTGTAAAGCAGTCCATTTCATCAGACCGATCCTGACACTGAGGAGTTCCGTCACACACCAGCTTTTTGTCTATGCACATTCTACCATGAGCGCACTGAAACTGCCCTGGGGTATTACAAGAAACCATGTAATTTACATCGTTTGTTTTTAAAAATATGCAGTTGAAAAATCCAACAGTTAGAGGCCATAAGCAGCATTAACAGAATCCACTAGTGACGGTCAACAAACTGGAACCCGACTGAACCTCATTACATGCAAAACATATGCATTAACTAACAAACATACCACAGCGTTATACTCAGGCAAATAAAGCCTCTACCTGTTTTACACTGCCGTTCACAGCCTCTCTCATCGGATCCATCCTTGCAGTCCTTTTCTCCATCACACACATGGATATTCAGGATACACTCACTTCCATCTCTGCATCGTCTGAAGCCCACACGACATTTCAGGGATGACGTTCCTGTAGTGTTTCTGCCAGTGTTATCTACAAAAATACACTCAAATAATCAACCATGACCACATGCTCAATTATTTCTTTTTCAAGCAACTCATCATTACAGCTCAACATACAGCAGTTCTGCTCATCTGAACCATCTTTACAGTCCACTCTTCCATCACAGAACTGCTGGTTGGTCAGACACACCGTCCCTTCATCACAGTGCAGAGGACAAGCAGTACACTGTAACTCATCAGAACCATCAGAGCAGTCAGAGCGACCATCACACACCAGGGCCCGCTCTATACACTTCCTCCTGTTCTTACACAGGAAGTGACCTAAAAATGGACGAGAGGTAGTGGTAAGAAACTGCATTTGGAGTAAAGGGGACATTGAGATGTACTGTATTCACACATTACCTGGATCTGAGCAGGCGTGTAAACAGTGGAGCTCATCAAACCCATCAGGACAATCCAACACCCCATCACACAGCTGAGACTGACTGATACACAGCGATGTACCGTCGCACATTACAGAGGGACTTTTACAAGCAGGTCCGGGAGCTACAGGAACAGCTAGAGGAGGAGAAAGAAGCAACAGTTAAAATGGTGGTGATGCAGTATGAAACCTAGATCCTACTGGAAGAGGAGAAGAGTGGATATCTACATTTATCTCTACACTCCAACTCATCTGAACCATCAAAACAGTCAGAGTGACCATCACACACCAGGGCCCGCTCAATACACTTCCTCCTGTTCTTACACAGGAAGTGACCTACAGGAGGACAGTAGGAAGTAGTTAGATATTGTATTTCAAGTAGCGATGCTTCACAAATGGTGTATGCACACATTACCTGGATCTGAGCAGTCGTGTAAACAATGGAGCTCATCAAACCCATCGGGACAATCCAACACCCCGTCACACAGCTGAGACTGACTGATACACAGCGATGTGCCTTCACACATTACAGAGGGACTTCTACAAGCTGGTCCAGGAGTGACTTTAATTACTGGAGCAACAGTAAAAGACGCTAGGGGGGAAAGACACAACTGTAATATTCACAGTAAACATGACCAAGCATAAATTTCACTTAATTGCAAACCATAGCAAAAACAAGTTCCCTGGCTTGGAGCAATGGTGTTCTATCCTCTTAACTATTCTCTTCCACTGGTTCCCACATGTCCCACTGCAATTTTTTTCTAACCTTCTACACCAATTACTATAGAGGTGCTTGTGATAATTGGTGAATAAGATTTTGAAATCCTACAACTGCAACAAAATGTGGTCCTAAATACGGAAAAAATAAATAAATAAAAAATACATATGCAACAAGTTCCTTGCATACTTAAAAGTTTGTTTTTTTTTTTTTTTAATCTTGGTTTAGTTTGCCAAACGAGTAATATATACACAATCAATTTGCTTTAGATGCCCTGTGATGGCCTGATGAGCTGTCCAGGGTGTACCCCGCCCTTACACAGTCGGATGAGATGAGTGCCAGCCTCCCCGCAGCCCTCATTGGGATGAAGCGGCTTAGAAAATAAATGAATTTGCTTCAGACTTTTTGGCTGTTGTGCAAACAGTCTTCAGTGTGTCATCACAAAACTATTCAGCAGTGTGCAGCTTCAGCAAATAACATTTATTGGGATACGAGAAGATACTTACACTTGCGTATACAGCCTCTCTCATCTGAACCGTCCTTACAGTCCTTTTCTCCATCACACACATGACTGGAGAGGATACAGTCACTTCCATCACTGCATGGTCTGAAGCCTACAGCACATTTCAGGGGAGTAGCTCCTGAAGGCTTCTTGGCACTTTGAACTGTAAAATACAACCAGAAGGAAGAAAAAGAACCTAAAATTATTTTTAAGAACATTAAAGATGGGAGTAATATTACAGATTAGAGTAGCTCATCTGCAGCCCTGCCTTTTAATTTCATCACACAAAAAACATGCAAGTTACTCGGCATAAAGTTCTGATTTGGTATCAGTTTGACAGAACACTCACTTTGGAAGTTCAGGTGTTTAACAGCCAGGTCACCAGATCTAAATAAATATCATGTAAAGTAAACACTACATGTCAAAGTTTTGGAGATACCTGATCAGAACACTGTTTTATACACCCCATTTCAAATCAAAGCTTTATTAGCCATAATGGGAAATTGCTGGTACACAACAACACACAAAAGCATTACACTTCCAGTTTCTTCATACACTCTTTGGGGTTTTGGTTAAGCATTTAAAAATACAGCTTCGTTTTAGGAAATGAGGATTGTTTGCTAGGACTTGAGATTTGGTGTTGGATGTATGAAGTCCAATAGACAGGGCCTGGAATTTTAAATCATGATAGATTGCAGTTTGCAAAGTAGAATCTAGCAGTGCCATCATTTCAAACAAACAAGCAGGTGGCACCACCATCTCACACAGGTTTCAAAATATAAAACTTTGATGGCTATTAAAATGAATAAAAATAAGCCTTTTTTGAACTGACTGAAGAAATGCAAAAGTTAATTAATTAATCGATCCTCAATTACCCATCTTTAGACCTACTTAAACTTAAGCTTGTAAATTTTCAGACACTTAAACAGTTTTATTTAAACTTTGATACTACATTTATGGCATTTGAGAGACACCTGTACCCAGAGTGACTTACATTTTTTGCACAAATGAGAAAATGAGAATTATGGGGTTTGTGCAAGTGCCCAAGAGTGGCAGCTTGTTGGTACTGAGGTTTGAATCCCCGACCGTTGGATTAGTTATCCAGAGTCTTTACCCCTGAGCCACCCCTGCATTATTACATTACCACATACACTCTATAAACACACCAGTGCTCAACCTCATTTACTTAAAATGCATTGTTGCATTAGAAAAAGCCAATTTGCCCTCATTACCCTTCATTTTTACAAAGCCACTTCTCGTTAAATTTCCTTTTAACCATACTTCATGTGTGGGTTTGTTCACACTCCTCTCCACAGACAGCATCTTTTGCTTTTTAATGGTGGACAGAGTTTGGTAGAGGTTGGTGTAACGTGGGAAACTGTGTGATTCTAGGAAATCACACAGATCCTGCACCACAGTTGAAAGAATGAAAACAAGTAAAAAGCAGCGTTTTTCTATTCCAGCCACCTGCCAATGCCCTCGGATCTCCTTTATATTAAACGACAACAGATTTTCACTGGCATTTGGCTGCCAATTCTGGACCCTGCAATCTCACATATTCTATAATTGTGAAGTCATTCATAATACAGACCAATTTTTTTTCCAAACCATTATAAGAGAGCAATGTGTCCTCAATATCCAATCCCACCACATTTCCAGATGATGCTCCATAAAAGGACTGAAGTTTCCAGAAAGCAAAATAATTACCCTACTCAATAACAGAAAATAGGCAGTTTAGTGATAAAATAAGCAGCTTTTAGGACATCCTTGACAAAAGGCACTTACCACAGTCTGCTTCATCAGTTTCATCAATACAGTCCCGCTCCCCATCACAGAGGAAGTGTTCTGGAATGCAGCGTGTTTTATTGTCACAGCGATGGCTGCAGCTGTCGGTGCGTGTAAAGCAGTCCATTTCATCAGAACGATCCTGACACTGAGGAGTCCCATCACACACTAGCCTCTTGTCTATGCACATTCTCCCATGAGCGCACTGAAACTGCCCTGGGGTATTATATGGGGGAGAAGAATGTTACAATTATGTAGCAGTTTAAAAACACCTCAACAGCTCAGGTTCTACCAGCTCAGGCTGATTTGGAACAGCCAGTTAACCTACTGTGCATGTTTAGACTGTGGGAGGAAACCCACGCAAGCACAGGGAGAACAAGAAAACTCCACACAAATGCCCCGAGCACGGGAATCGAACCTGGGACCTTCCTGCTGTGAGGCGGACGTGCTAACCACTACACCACCGTGTCTCCCATCGGAAGAAAATAAATGTAAACATACTAGACCCTCTACCTGTTTTACACTGCCGTTCACAACCTCTCTCATCTGATCCATCCTTGCAGTCCTTTTCTCCATCGCATACGTGGATGTTCAGGATACACTCACTTCCATCTCTGCATCGTCTGAAGCCCAGACGACATTTCAGGGATGAAGTTCCTGCAGCATTTGTGCCAGCGTTATCTACAAAAATACGTTCAGAATAGGCTCATCATGTCATCACATGCTTAATTATTCATAAATAAGGAACTCGTCATTACAGCTCAACATACAGCAGTTCTGCTCATCTGAACCATCTTTACAGTCCACTCTTCCATCACAGAACTGCTGGTTGGTCAGACACACCGTCCCTTCATCACAGTGCAGAGGACAAGTACACTGTAACTCATCCGAATCATCAGAACAGTCCGATCGACCATCACACACCAGGGCCCGCTCTATACACTTCCTCCTGTTCTTACACAGGAAGTGACCTAAAATGGACAAGAGGTAGTGGTTAGAAACTGCATTTGGAGTGAAGGGGCATTTCAGAGATGTACACACATTACCTGGATCTGAGCAGTCATGTAAACAATGGAGCTCATCAAACCCATCAGGACAATCCAACACCCCGTCACACAGCTGAGACTGACTGATGCACAGTGATGTGCCTTCACACATTACAGAGGGACGTTTACAGGCTGGTTGTGGAGTGACTTCAACTCCAGGAGTGTCGGGAACAGCTAGAGGAGGAGAGAAAAAATGGAGATGAAGTAGTATGGAATACCTAAATCTAACTAAGAAAAGAGAAGAGTGGATATCTACATGTTTCTCTACAGTCCAACTCATCTGAACTATCAGAGCAGTCAGATCGACCATCACACACCAGGGCCCGCTCAATACACTTCCTCCTGTTCCTACACAGGAAGTGACCTACACAGGGACAGAAGATAAGTAGTTAGATATGGTATTTGAAGGACTAGAAACTTTCGACAAACTGTCTATTTACACATTACCTGGATCTGAGCAGGCATGTAAACAATAGAGCTCATCAAACCCATCAGGACAATCCAACACCCCGTCACACAGCTGAGACTGACTGATACACAGTGATGTGCCTTCACACATTACAGAGGGACTTCTACAGGTTGGACCGGGAGACACAGGAAAAGCTAGAGGGGGGAAGCAGCAATTAAAATGGCGGCAAGGTGGTACGAAATGTTAAGATCTTATTGGCAGAAAAGAAGAAGGGATATCTACATGTGTCTCTACACTGTAACTCATCTGAACCATCAGAACAGTCAGAGCGACCATCACACACCAGGGCCCGCTCTATACACTTCCTCCTGTTCTTGCACAGGAAGTGACCTAAAAATGGATTGCAGGTAGGGGTTAGAAACTGTTATTAGGAGTAAAGGAAACATTTCAGAGCTGCACTGTATTCACACATTACCTGGATCTGAGCAGGCATGTAAACACTGGAGCTCATCAAACCCATCAGGACAATCCAACACTCCGTCACACAGCTGAGACTGACTGATGCATCGTGATGTGCCTTTGCATAGTACAGAGGGACTTTTACAGGCTGGTTTTGCAGCAACTTTAGTTACTGGAGCAAAGGTAACAGATGCTAAGGCGGGGAAGTGATTAAAATGAAATCAGCAATTAAAATGGGTGTGGTACAAAAAAATAAAAATAGATTTTTTTGATTGGGAAAGTAGCTAATTACATTTGCGCCCACAGTCTTCCTCATCTGAGCCATCCTTGCAGTCCTTTTCTCCATCACAGACATGACTGGAGAGGATACAGTCACTTCCATCACTGCATGGTCTGAACCCAACAGCACATTTCAGAGATGTAGTTCCTGAAGGCTTCTTAGCACTCTGAACTGCAATACAAATCAGAAAAACCACACCGCAGCCCTTCTTTCATCGCATGTCACAGTATAGAGCATTATAAGAGCAGAGGAGTTGGTCCTCAAAAATGTCCAATACCTCCACACATCAGAACACCACTATAAAATAGACTTAAGCTTTCTGGAAAGCAAAAATAATTACCCTGCTCCTTAACATTACACGGGTTATTAATCTAGGACATCCTGGGGGGGGGCAGGCGCCTACTTACCACAGTCTGCTTCATCAGTACCATCAATACAGTCCGGCTCCCCATCACACAGGAAGTGTTCTGGGATGCAGCGTGTTTTATTGTCACAGCGATGGCTGCAGCTCTTGGTGCGTGTAAAGCAGTCCATTTCATCAGACCGATCCTGACACTGAGGAGTCCCATCACACACCAGCTTCTTATCAATGCACATTCTTCCATGAGTGCACTGAAACTGGTCTAAAGAAACATTTATTATTAACACCTGTACGACAGACTGGACACGATAAAACCACAATGTGATATTTACCTGCTCTGCACTGAAGCTCACATCCCACTTCATCAGATCCATCCTTACAGTCAACCTCTCCATCACACACATGGCTGTACAGGACACAGTCACTACCATCATTACAGCGCTTCGAGCCCCAACGGCATTTCAATGGGGCAGCATTTTTAGTAGTGCAGTCCAACTCATCAGAGCCATCAGTGCAGTCTGGGCGTCCATTACACACTAAAGACTGTGCAACACACTTCCGCCTATCCTTACATTTGAAGTCATCTAGAAGAGACAATAAATTACATTAAATTCCACAAAATCACAGCATGGTGTGAAAGATAGATTGTGCCACTTGCAACAAGTACCTCTTTTTGAACACAAATGTACACAAGCAGCCTCATCTGACCCATCAGGACAGTCCTGTGTTCCATCACACAGCTGATGTGGGGATATGCACAACAAAGTCTCTTTACACAAGACAGAGGGACTTTCACAGTTCAAATGACGAGAAGAAAAAACTGCATCTGAGGAAAGAAAACTGGCATGAAGAGGAAAAGTACCCACCACAAGTCCAAATTTAACTAGATTTGTCAGTCATACATATGGAAAATACTGTGTTCTGTTTCCTGGCACCAACAGTTTGGAATTGAAAACTTGTTTTATTAATATAGATATCCCTGGGGCACGATGTCCGCAATTCAAAAATGCGTGGCGTGCCACAAAAAGAAAGAAAAACAAAAAAGAAAAAAAGGCTGCTCGCATCCAATTGATTAAACTTGAAGGACTTGTGTTGCCAAGTTCATTAAGATCCAATACAATGGCGCACCAAGGTCTGCTAGCCTCTACAGCCGAGTTGCATCAAATCCTAATACAGCAGGATAATCATGGCAAAATTTTTAACTCAAAAATTGACACTATTGCCACAATTCCACCAAGTTTCCTTAAGAACATCACTATGCGATCCAACACCCCCACCCACCCATCAAGATTCGCTCAAATTGTGGACATTGTGCCCCAGTGTAAACTACTCTATTTTAGAGAAATCCCTGCTGAGATGCTCCGAGTTATTGCACTACTTACCTTGCTGCAATTCGTTTAGTGCTACAGATACATCATGAACGCCACTCTCCAAAGTGACAGCCTTGACGTGTGTCCTGTCTTGCCGCTTCCACAGCGTGACGACATCATTGAGCATCGTCACCATGTAGGGCTCATAGGCAGCGACAATCAATCCTGGAAATGTCCATCCTTCACCAGCAGAGTATTTCTTCATCTTCAAAAGACTCATTACTTCCAGTTCTGAAAGAGCAATTAGAAATGCAGTTTGCCAAGTTCATACAAAGACCTGCATGTTTAATTCAAGCCTTAGTCTTTTACCAATGAATCAAACCATGACAGACCATTTCGTGAGCTCCAAAGGAAGCTGTGCGCTTTTCTGTCAAATACAACATGACTGATGCTTGTGTCCTTGAAGCTGTAGAGGGTTTTTGCGTTTCCACCCAACAGGCCAAGCTTCATGTTAATAATCTGACCATCCTCCAGCCAGTACAACTGTCCTCTTTGCCAGTCCACGAATAGTTCATTGACCTCACCACTCGCATGATACAGTTGTTTGGAAATGCTCTGATTGGGCAGGATAAGATGGGTTGCACCCACAGAAAATCCATCACAGGATAACCAGTACAAGTTTCCAGTGTTTTGGTCGACTTGGACAGAGCACACTTCAGATAAAAAAATAAAAAAAAAGGAATATTTTCAGCTTTAGAATATTATAACCAATAAAAACAAATACAAGTTAAACTACAAACCATGCTTTGGAGTTGGTATGTATTCTGAACGGCCCTCTCTGAGCAAGTGAACCTTAATATGGCCTGTAATGTTGGCCCAAATCACCCATCCTCTCTTCCAGTCCACATCAAAAGTCTGAAGGTCCTCATCAGATGAGAACAGTATAGATTTTACAGGACCATCTGGTGTATATTCCAGCATGTAGATACTTGAGGATGTTGCATAGGCAAGTCTAAAATCTATCAGATTAAAGTAATGGCATTTAAAATAAATAAATTCTCATTTTTTTAATGACTTCAATATTACACAAACAAGACAGATTTTGAATCAAGACTCAACTTAATACTTTTAAATAGATTATAGTATAATAATGGTTAAATCCCCACTGTTCGAAACATACATTCACATGAACCACGTTGCACGGGAAGCTTTCCCTCTGAACAAGAGCAGGTAAATCCACTAGGGCTGGTTAGAGAGGGCATGCAGAGCACACAGCCTGACTTTCTACATGGGGAAAGACCTGTGGTGCACAAATCACATGTTTACACGACAGTATTTCATGCATTCCTTTCAACCAAAATTCACCAGTGAAGCAGACTTACCGCGAGGCTGCTGGAGTTCATGATAGACCATTAGGGTTGTTAGCTCTCCCTTTAAAACAAAACTCTTCTGACTAGAGTGGCTTTCAGGAGCTTGCCACAAACGCTCGTCATCGGTCCAGTAGAACCAGCCATTAAACACAGCTAGATTTTGACCGGTCCGTCCCTTAAAGGCATCCAGAATGGTGTGCCTTCCTGTACCGTCCACCTTTATGGTCTCAATTGACTGCAAAGGTAATTAAAAACATTCTAAAGCATATTTAAAAGAAGTTCGGGTTTTCTTGATTCAAAAACTTTTCACGACAATAAAAGGCATTTTGATGAAGCAGCACACAATTCCGCTCTAATATGCACATGACTTTTTGCTGGAGTTTATGTAACACATGAAATGGGGACTTCTCTAAACATATAATAACTACTAGAAAACTCAAGTTAATTATCGGTTAATAGGAATCAATCAAGTTACAAGCCCCTACCTTTTTAAAATCACTTAACCAATACAACCTTCGGGCTGCCACATCTAACACGAGGCCTCTCGGTAACTGTGCAGTGACGACAACCAGCGACGTCCTCAAAAAGCCGTCCATCCCAGCCTTCTCAATAGTCATTACAGTGCTAGGACCCCTATTAATCCAAAACATGGCACTACAAAGAAACAGAAAGATATAAGAGTTCTAGGGGAGTCATTATAACTATCTGACTATGTATCCAATATACAGTACAAGCAAATACCTTTCAGTGGGAAGGAGGACCAAATCTGTTGGATCGGTATCCTTGGATATGACCAAGCCAACAGTACTACCATCAGATGTTCCTGTATAAATTCCTGTTGGCTCAGAGTTTGTCCAGTAAAGCTGTCCACTGAGCCAGTCAACAGCTAAAGACTTAATACCAGTCTGTCCTAAAGAGGGGGGCGAGAGAGACTGACATTAAATACAGCTGTGCCATCTTGCAAATTTCACACATTGTAGACAAAATGTTATTTTCATTTACTTGAATGGATATTCAACTAGAGGCCTCTGATGGGAGAATCGCACCAGTTGCTACCTAGTCATTATAAACAACTGGCGACTACTTTTTTGTTTGAGCCTTTGGTCCCAAGTTGCTACCCTGAAAATCTGGGAGCAGTATGTTAAGCCGTTACTGAGATATTGGCATGTGTAACCAAAAACAATATTAAATTTAAAAAAACAATTAAAAAGGCACATGAAAACAATACCAGCTATGCGTTCATGGCTGGTAACCAGCTGCGATATTTCAGCTTTTAAATAGTTGAATAGTCAACCACATGCAAGCAAAACAATATAAGTCACCAAGCCTTTAGCCAATGCTGTGTGATGGGGCAGAATGCCATGTAGCATAAATTTTAAACTTGCTACCACATGCAATCATGCAAACAATGGTGTATTGCAGTGCAGGACCACTTAACTGTAATTAAGCTCAAATTGAACCCAAAATGATGAACAAGGTCCTGATAGCAGACACCATAATACCAACCTGAATAAATGACTCTGCTCTTCTGATCCTGTGTTTTATAGATACTTCCATCCCCATCAGCCCAAAAAAAACAGTTCCGTGCATGGTCAAAAGTTAAAGCCACTGGGTTACTGTTAATCACACTGAGAGTCTTGAATGTTCTGCCCTTCATACTGATCAAGCCAAGAACTTTGTTCTTGCTGGTAAGAAGCTTTGTGTCATTTCCTTTCATAGAAAAAGGGAAAAATAGAACATGGTCACAATCTGAAGCACACTGATCAACAATGAGTGGTTACAGGACAGTACCTTGTGCTTGGCAAATATTGCCATCCTGTAGTTGGAAACCTTTTTGACATGAGCACCGAAAGGATCCTTTGGTATTAAAGCATGTGTGCATGCATGGGCCATAGGGCTGGGCACATTCGTCAATATCTTCAGAGCAAGAAAAACAACCATAGCACACATGCATTTAAATATTGCAAATTTTCCTTTGAAAATGGGTACAAAACATCAAACAAGGCAAACATTAAGCATTAACTGAACATTCACAAAGCAAACTGTACTAGTGGTTCATCGTACACTGTGGCACTGTTGGGTATGCATGCTCTTTCACAGCTAAACAAAATGGACATGCTCTCGTGTTGATGTCATGTGGTCATGACAGATCACTGAACATCCTAGCACATATGCACCAATAATCTTTGTCGGCAATAATAATAATTCTAATTTATGTAAGATCTTGAAATTCCATGCATTTGTGCATGCATGCTTTATGCGCATTGACTACTTAAGCTACTGCGATAAATTAAAAGCACCCTTGTACAAACGATTAATACAAGCCAAATACCAATATTCAAAATTTGATAATTCAAACTTGTTCAAGGTGGTGCCTATAAAAACCATGCATGCATGTGTGTGTATTAATGCATTTTATGTATTTTATTTTTCAAGCACCATCACAATGAAACAATTATGTACTTGGAAATAAAAATATCCAAGTGCCTATAATAAATAGAACTGAAATTCAATTACCCTTAAGGTACCTGGTATTTGCCATTTCAAATCCAATTATAATTTGGAACCAAGTTTGGGGTCCTAGATCAAAATGACTGGAAACTAACCCACCTTCACACTTCGCTCCATTTGCTGAAAGCTTCATACCTCTGGGACAAGAGCACATCGCTCCCCAAATCTGGTCAACACATGTATGGCTACAGCCACCATTTTTTTCTCTACACGTTTTGCCTGAAATGTGTTTAAAGGAAAAAAAAACAAAAACATTAAAAGCAATGAGTTATTGCTATTTAGGCATTAAAGGGTCACAGCTGCAACCCCTCAGTAGTGTTAGCAGCTTCATGCCTTTCCTAAAGTCATGTGAATACACCTGGACAAGCAAAAATATCCAGAAGGATAAGTGTGCCTGGTGGAAAAATAAAAGTCAAGAAGTTATACCACATGTAATAGGCTCATCTCTTCCATCAGAACACTGGGCAACTCCATCACACCTTTCCCTCAGAGGCAGACATGTTCCATTCAGACAGCGCACATTCAGACCTCCACAATACCCTGGCACATACATTTTTTTTTGTGCATGAGATTTAGGAGTTAAAACGCATGCAAGTACAAATACAAATGAGGCGTGTAAAAACGCTGAAAGACTGCTCCTGCTCACCACAGCCTTGTTCATCAGAGGAGTCACCACAGTCATCAATGCCATTGCACCAGAGGCTTAGCGGGATGCAAATACTGTTCTTGCATCTCCAGTCAACCGAGAGGCAGCCCATATATTGGCTGCAGTTTAGTTCATCAGACCCGTCTGGACACTGGGCTTGGCCGTTACACACCGCTGACCTCATCACACACAATGTTCCATCGGAACACTCAAAGTCCTCAGGACGACAGGCTGTTTTTTAAAAAACAAACATATGCACCACAATAAAAAGACCATTTTTTTAAGGTACAGTTCATAACATTTTGTAAGATCTATTTGCAGAAATTGAGTGCATCAATAGTTTCCATTAATCTATAATTATTTTATAATAGACTTAGTTTTCAGAACCTTAGAATAAGCTGCTTTGGTCTTGAATGGAACTTCAGCTACTTGCAATCTGGAACCTTACCACTAGTGGCCGCTAGACACCAACTCTTACATACCCACTCCATGTTCCAGCTCTCTCACTACTCAGAAAACCTCTATATTTCAACACTGTTAATGGCATTTGTAAAAAAAAAAAAAATTAATAAAAATAAAATTTAAAAAAAGCATAATTAAAAATAAAATCTACCAGTTTTATTCTGTGTATGTAGCCAGCTGAAACAAGCTGCATTTCTATTCCAGAATATAATAAATTACAGAACACAATTATTCTGACACTGCAAGATGTGTATAATGATTAAAAAAATTTGAAAGTTATATATAAAAAGTTACAAATAGAGTACATACAGCAGTCCATCTCATCAGATCCATCCAAGCAATCACCTGCACCATCACATCTCCATGAGAGGGGAATACAGCTGCCATCATCACACTGCCAGTGATTACTGCCACATTCTCCAGACACACCTAGAAAGATATACAAACACTCTGAGAAACTCAGTGTAGTGATCCTCATGTTATAAACATCTGAACCTGTTGCGCTGCAACATTTTTACATTATAAAGGTGGCTGGGGGGGGGGGGGG
>JAQMYF010000026.1:34436884-34449367 GCA_030014195.1 Neosilurus mollespiculum | reverse complement strand
TTTTTTTTTTTTTCTCCCCCCCCCCCACCCCAAATCTCTTCCCGGTGTTTCCCGACTAAACCCAAACACCCTCCCCCAAAAGATGTCGTCCATCTTGCCCTTCACGCCGCCAGTGGTGAAGCGCCTGCTGGGCTGGAAGAAGTCCGCTAGCGGTTCTGGCGGAGCAGGCGGCGGAGAACAGAACGGTCAGGAGGAGAAGTGGTGCGAGAAGGCCGTTAAGAGCCTGGTGAAGAAGTTGAAAAAGACGGGCCAGTTGGACGAGCTGGAGAAAGCCATCACCACGCAGAACTGCAACACCAAGTGTGTGACCATCCCCAGGTACGCTGATGCTAAAGGGATCACACACATTGACATCTCCCCATGCCAAAGCCTCGCTTACTCTCTCTCAGCTTATCATGCAGTTTAAGTTTGCTGTCCATGTGGTTTCGGAAAGGAGAGTTGCACAGTTTTGAGCAGGAAATGTGTTCAGCACAAGAATTTAAATAAAGTGCACCTTTCCTAGAATTAGCATTGCTTTATTTCATTTCTTTAACTTATTTTTGTGCCATCGCGTCATGTTGACTTCAGTTCAAGTCTTTGTTGGATTTCTTTCTTTTTTTATTTTTTTTGTTCTTTCCCCCAAACGCCAACCTTCCATTCCATCTCATTTGCATTTTGAAGCCTCGTCATCGAGTCCAGCTTTAACCTTGTCGCTTTGGTAGTGATGGTTTATATCCATCGGTGACTTGTATCAGTAATGTGAGAAAACAGTGGCTCCCAGTTTCTTAGACTCAACAAATTGAAACCTTGTGTTTTATGAAAACAGTGATACTTCTCAATTTTTATCGTAACTTTTCTTTAAATATATTTATTGTAGTATGATATATGACTGTAAAGTCATTCAAAAATCGCCCCCTGGTGAAGACGGTGAAAATGTGAAGCATTTTTATATACAAAGAAAACGACGTTTTTTAACATTTTTTTTTTTTTTTTTTTTTTTTTTTTTTTTTTTTTAATGCAAACAAGGATTTATGAGGCTGAATTAAAATCAGGTTAATCAGAAATCATACATCTACTTCTTACTGATTTCCTAGAACATAGCCTCACACGCAAAGATCCATGCTAAATATGCGTGGATTTGTCCTACAGGTTAAATACCGTGCTGTTCAGGAGGCACCCAGTGTCGTTTTTTTGGGTTTTTTTGAGTTCATCAGTTCGAGGTTTGCTCTCTTTCCTTGAGAGTCTGCTTGGGAAGGTTTCACAGGCTGGGAAAATGTGCTGCCAGGGCATGTTTTCTGTTCTAATCAGTCCTCTAACCTTGAAGCTTGGTGGGAACGGCTGAAGACATCATTGTCTCTGTGGCACTTTTGACTTTAATCCCGAGAGAGACTGTTTGCTTTAGTCACCATTCATTTCAAATCAAAATTCCTACCTGATTATAATAGTGCAGATTTAATTTATTATTTTTTGGCCCCTTAAAAATTTTCACACAGTAACATTTTAACTCTCTTTGGTCCAGTCAGTGTGAACTGAGTCGTGGATGAGAACAGTGACATCATCGTAAACACTCACAAAGATTTCTCTATTTTTCTTTCTTTTTTTATTTATTTATTTATTTTTTCTCGAGCACGTCTTGTTCCCGACCCTCCCATTTGATTTGATTCCTGGAGTCTGTCGTGTGCTAAATGGCTATTTATAACTGCTTCTATATAACAAATGCATGATTAATCCTCTCGATTTGCACTTCTCAGAGCATTTAAGGCTCTGTGGAGATGTCTTCAGCTGTTACGTGCTGATGTAAGTAGGAAGTGTGGAGGTGGATTGGCAGTAACTGTTTTTTTCCCTGTAGGTTTGATATGTTGGTCAGGCCTTGTTTATTGGTTTACGAATATACCCGATTAATCCTTAAATCTCTGGAGCAGCTGCTCGCCATGTGTTTCGTTAGTCATTTCCAACACTTACTACACGGTTAAAGGATTGTGTTCAATCTCGAGCCTTTTATTGTTTTTGTTTGCCCCGTTTGAAGCAAAACAAACCCTTATCTACGATACCGTGACTTCCGGCCAGAGTTTCTGGAAGTCCCGACTATCAGCGCGGGTCCTCTGAGAGGGAGCGCAGATAGTGTATCTGCAGACGCGCCTCCAGCGGGAGTAGGGATGCAGAGAAGGCTTTTCTTCCGCATGTGCGCACCCCCGTGCCAGAGTGATGGGGTTGCATTTCTAAAGCCTATTGATTGTAACGTGATCACTCTGCTGTCTGGCTGCCTCTGTATGCTGGTATTAAGGCCCCGTTTTCATCCCCTTCAATAAATCTGCTGAGGAAGCAGACTGCACGGGCGCATAATTCCATCACTTACTGGTGAAGGAGGGAGAAACGGAGAACAGGTCAGTATTTACACGGAGCAGATGACATTATCTTCTGAGCAGACAGGATATCGCATCACTCCTCTAAGAGGCCTGAGCAACAATGACCCACGCAGAATACCGACACATTGATTTTTGTCTCGGGATGACCGCCGTCAGGCAGGTCGTTTTCAGAATTAGGTTTTGAATGTTGAAAGGTTAAACACATTGAGGCTGGGTGCTGTTTAAGTGCTTTTGAAAAAGTGTCATAATGATGTTATTCAAGATGCAGCTTAGGTTTACTTATGAATGATGGTACTTAATTTTACTTAAGTGCTCGAATGCGTGGTTTTTTTTTTTTTGGGGGGGGGGTCTTCAGTAGGAAATAAATAGCTTTGCTGTAGAGTGTAACAGTTCGGACTTTGGGGTTGGGTCGGAGTTTCGGGCTATGGGCTCAGGCTTTGGGGTTGGGTCGGAGTTTCGGGCTATGGGCTCAGGCTTTGGGGTTGGGTCGGAGTTTCGGGCTATTGGCTCAGGCTTTGGGGTTGGGCTGGAGTTTCAGGCTTTGGGGTTGGGTCGGAATTTCGGGCTATTGGCTCAGGCTTTGGGGTTGGGTCGGAGTTTCGGGCTATGGGCTCAGGCTTTGGGGTTGGGTCTGGTTTTTTGTTTATAGGGTTTGGTCTTTGGGGTTGGTTTGGGAAAGTAGCATTGGGTTTTGGGCTTTGAGGGCTTGGGCTTTCGGGCCTTGGGCTTGTGTCGATTTTTGGGCTTTGGCATTGGGGTTGGGTTTCGGGCTTTTGGCCTGGGTTGGAGTTGATCACAAATAGGATTGAAGCTTTACGTTTAAGGTTGGTAACTTATTTTATGATTAAACATAAACACAGAGCACCATACATTAGAGACCCTAGCTGAAATGATTTGGAGGTTTGGCCCCTCCTTTTACAGGATTACAAAGACGATGGCTTGGCATGCGTTCAGAGGACGCAACCCAAGTAAGGAGACTTATCAGCAGCATTGCTCAATTTCAACCATCGTAAGCAAAGATTGTAGACCGAGGACATACTGTTCTCTCATGCATCATGCCGTCCCCGCTACTTTTAATCAGATTCAGGATCACTCCTGCGACCAGGCGTTGTTGGGACCTGGTGTAGATTCTAGCACAATATTGTCTCCTCAAGTAGCATTGTGTAGATAAGGTTATCCTGTCAGGAGAGCAGCTATTGATAAGACAGCTTTTTGGCTTTATCCTGGCGCTGATAAGCGTGTAGAGAGACGTTTCGAGTGGTTTTAGCCTCTGGAATGGCGGCAGATGAAATCTTCAGGCCTTGTGGGGTTGATGGTCACCTGGACACTAGTGGACTAGTGATAACTGCAAATCTTTGTAATGATAGTGCTGTTTTGGACCACTGTCTCCATACTGTCATGTATATAGTACTTGTATGATTACAGCAGGGTTGTCATGGTAACTTGTTTATTCAGGGTATTTTATTTTGACTGCATGTTTGGGACAAAACACACACGTTTGTCTGGTTTCTTTAGTGTAAATGTTACATACCTGATTAGAATTCATTCACTCCCAAAAAAAAATAAATAAATAAAATTGTGTGTAAATGTAGATACTGATTGCCCTGTTTTTTACCCTGACCAGCTCTTAGTTCTTATTTACATCAATATAAACATATTTTACCATGTTTTATATTTAAGGAAATAGAAACAATACTGAGTTCCCATGGGTCATGAAATTTTTTGAATATTATAGTATTAAAAAATAAAGTCTATTCCAGACATGGAAATTGAATGGATTTGATCACTTTTTTTTTTGGAGCCAAGTCTTGGAATATTAGGGTAACACCCCCACACCACCCCCCTATTTTTAGCAGCTGTTGATCAAAATGAAATATTTTTACATGCAGCATTTTTCTGATTTGTACTGAAACTGTCGGAATTAATAAATGAAGCTCACAACCTGATTTGTTTAAAATACTGTTGCTGATTTTTGTCCGCTCACCATGTGTGGAAATGCGGCGTATTCATTATAAGTCATTTTTCCTATTCGTTTTAAGTCATTGAACGTTGGGTTGTTCATCAGTGAAACATCTGGAAATTTGACGTTTGGTTTGGAGTGGGAACCCTGCAAGAAGTCCGATGAGTTCATGCTGTCCCGCTGCTTACATGGGGTGCAGCGATCACACGTTATTGGAGCAAGTGCTTAAACTGAGCAGATATGAATCCTGTAGGAAGGACATGGCTACGTTCTGACAGCGTTGTGATGGCCTTCTGTTATTACTTTGCAGTTTAATTTAAAGTGTTAATTTCTCCTCTGCACCAATCACCAGATTCTTAATTCGTAGTAGGAAGTAGTTGCTTCTTCTTGTTGTTTAAATATCTGTACTATTCTTACAAGCTGTTTAATTTGATGCCTCTCCAGTTTCCAGAGTAAGCCGTATCCTCATCTGTCAAGGGTTAGTACCGATTATGTGGTGCGCGATATCCGATTGCGTCATCCCATTGCTCAGCCCCACTAGTCATTGGGCGATGGTCGAAAATTGTCACCCGTGATGGTGTAAAAGGAGCTCTACTTTTGTATTGGGAATCAGACTGCTGTGGATAGTGTTTCTTAAAGATACTGAGGTTCGAGTCGGAAAAGCTGTGAGTACTGTGCAGGATTAAAAAAAAAAGAAAAAAAAGAATTGGATTAGGAAAAAGGGCAGTGCATTAATGTTCAAACCTAATAAAGATGTGTAATGTGCACCTCAAGACCACGCCCACTGGGAAGCCTGAAGCTGGGGGTTGGTCATGTACCTCAATGTCGAGGAAATGAAAATTTCCTTCACCTTCTGCTTACGATTATCTTGCAATACATGAAACTTGTGGGAATCTGGAACTGCTGGTGGTTTAATAAATGACTACTGAGTGGGTGATATAGGTGCTGAATGACCTCAGGATGGTCTCAGTGCATTCTTATGAAGTCAGGTGGTGATTTCAGGTCGTTTCGGAGTAGACAGTTAATGCAATGCCTACAGTAATCACATTAATGGAAGGTCACAGATATAGAATAGAAGTGTGCTGGAAATACATGGTAGGAACTGTTGCATAGAAATTTGCATTGGCTTCATTTTCCTGATTCAGCACATGGCACCCAGTGTTAACACGGGCAGTTTCACTTCCTTTCTTTTTATTTTTAGTTTTGCTGTTAGCCCCCATTTTCCCATTTCCGTGCAAACTAACGTAAAACGTAAGAGCTTAAAACAACCGAGGCAGCCTGATCAGGCTTTCCATGTGGATTGGAAGTATAATTACATTTAAGCATACATATATCTTGCTTTATTATTATTTAGTTTTTTTGGCTTTAATTTTTATTTATTTATTTTTTTATGATTCCATGTCATGATTTGCTGCTGATGCAACTCGACTCATGCTCTCTGCTCACTGTGGGTTAAAAATGCACTGCGGTTGAGATCACCAGGAAAGAGTGCAATTACTTTCCCTTTGTCTCATACCGTACATGACAAAACCTCAGGATCCTGAATAGAGAAGACGTGTCCGACCGAGTGTTATCAGTAATCCAGGGTTTCCTCTGATCCGTTCCTCATGTACGGCCTTGACTCCTGTAAACTCATTTTATCAGACGACGTGTAACTGGATTCTGGGAGACAGGGAAAAGGTTTTCTGAGACGAATCCCCGTTGGATGTTTAGAAATTGAATGGAAATACCTGTGTTCATTTCCCCCCTCTGATCTTTTCAGATTTTTATAGAACGTTATAAATGATGCGCACAATGGCATATAATACTGTCTTGCTTGTGCAATTTCTTTGTTTTTTTTTTTTTTGCCTCATTCTGCAATTCTACCAAAATCCATTTTTTTTGTGAGTTTTGACTTCATAAAGGAACAGAATGAAGGTTACAGTACATGATTTGCCCCTCATCATGTTCACACTGATCATCCCGATTTCATTCCAAGTCTCTTTCTAGTGTTACGCAGTAATTTGTGTGTATCTTCTGCCTGATGATATCTGATATGAAATGAATGTGGTACATTTCATAGAAACAGATCATGTTGTTTTTAACACATTTCTGTCCTGTGCTGCATGTTTGTCACTCAAATCAAACACACTTATTACCGTTTCCTCAAGCCCGCCTTAATTCGTGTATCACAGCGCTGGTGAATTCTCACTTTTGATTGGTCAGAAGGCATCTATAATAGATTCAGTGGTATTAACTATAATTGAATAACAGGTTTATATTATATTGAGCTGTTTAATTAAGACATTTCAGAGGGCTGAGTTTTCTGTAAGGAGACCTTCTTTTAGCATTTTTGGGAGTCTCCCATGTCGGCACGTTAAGTAATATTTCTCCATTGTCCAGGAACAATGACCTTTATTTTGTCTGATAAACTGTTTCGGTGCTGTAAGGAAATACGTGGAACTGCCTCGTTTACTGAAAGCTCTGTAGTGTTAATACATCACTAATCAACAAAGTGTTTCATTAGCAGTTAAGTAGATTGCTGTGGTGTAAGATGAATACCACTCTTGAACTGTTATTTGAAATAAACCAGCATTAGGTAGTTAGTTATTTTCTTATAACAGCATGCCGTCAAGTGTTTGATTGCTCACGCGATCACCAAGCGCTGTAATAAGAACACATTTTGTCCTGTTTTTGTTCTCCATTTCACTGTTGTACATGGTTTCACCACTTGAGTGGCTTCTTTTATTCGAGGTGAGCTGCACCACGCAGACGCAGGACATCTCCTCCAATAAAAGAATTGACACCCATATCTTTCCCATTCTATGTCATCTTGGTATTTTTGAATGAAGTCATGCCCCATGTTTATCATTTTTTTTTGTTTGTGTTTGTGTTCTTTTTGTTTTTGTTTGTTTGTTTTTTTACTTTTTTTGTGCACAGCAATTGCTCTGAAATTTGGGGACTGAGTACTCCAAATACGATAGAACAGTGGGATACCTCAGGCCTATACAGCTACCCTGACCAAACCAGGTGACTATCCTATCCTCTCCTGTCACTGTGCTGCACTCACCCGGGCCGCGCTCTGTTTCGCCGTCGGCTCGGAGAGAGAGAGAGAGAGAGAGAGCGCGGAAGGCTTCCTGCTCTTCTCCAGGGGCTCTGTATTTCACTTTAACTTCTCAGGCCTTTCTCGATGATTAATCTAGTCTAAATATATCTGATGTACAATGCTAAGCTAGTATTAATTAAACTTGTGCACTTAATGTTTTCTCATTCATACACTCACATCCTCTTAGAGTAGCTGTAAAAGTAGATTAGTTAAAGAAGTAAATATGAGGCCGTATCTGATCTGCTGTGGTATTTGATGGCAAGCCGGATTGAAGTCTAAACCAGCTCTCTTCCCTCTCTCCATCCATGTCCTCCTTCCTCTGACCATTTGGCACGTTCCCTGTCTTCCTCTGCTCTTTCTCTCCTCCTCTCTCTCCTGTGTTTATGTGCCTGGGTTAGATCTCTGGATGGACGCCTGCAGGTGTCTCACCGTAAGGGGCTGCCTCACGTCATCTACTGCCGCCTGTGGCGATGGCCCGACCTGCACAGCCACCACGAGCTGCGCGCCATCGACACGTGCGAATTCGCCTTCAACCTCAAGAAGGACGAGGTGTGCGTCAACCCCTACCACTACCAGCGGGTGGAGACGCCAGGTGCACAAGCGCATGCTTTTATCTCTCCAGTAGTGTATTATTAAAAGTGCTAACAACTGGTTACTGGGTTTAGGCTGTAAATATATAATAATGTTACAATAGCTTTATGGCAAAATCTAAAAAAAAAAAAAAAGGGTCACAAATTACATGTTAATGTACGTGTTCTGATACTTACTGTAATGTTTCTATACTTTTTCATAGTTTTTCCTTTGTTAAGTAACCAATCCTTTATAAAAAGTCTTGTTGGGATTTATATTGCAATTTTATATCATTCATTTATATTTTCCTTTATATGTAGATAAGGTTCCAAAATGCCCCTCGGTGTGTGTGTGTGTGTGTGTGTGTTGCTCTGCGATGGTCTGGTAAGCTGTTTAGGGTGTACCCCGTCATTTCTCAGTGTTGGCTGTGATAGGCTTTAGCCCCTCGCGACCATAAGCAGTTCAGAAGAGCTGTGTGGGCGCGTGTGTGCGCGTGTGTGCGCGTGTGTGCGCGTGTGCGTGTGCGTGCGCGTGTGTGCGTGCGCGTGTGTGCGTGCGCGTGTGTGCGTGCGCGTGTGTGCGCGCGCGTGTGTGCGCGCGTGTGTGTGCGCGCGTGTGTGCGCGCGTGCGCGTGTGTGTGCATGCGCGTGTGTGTGCATGCGCGTGTGTGTGCATGCGCCCCTCCCCATGTGCAGCTAACTGGGTTATCAAAGGCCAGCCATATCTCCCACTGTCTGTGGTGAGAGGCATGTAAAAGAGCCATTGCTGTCTTTCGTAAAGAGTAGGCCATCAGTTTGCCGTCAGTGTGTTTCTGCCATGCGATGGCCTGGTGAGCTGTCCAGGGTGTACCTTGCCCTCGCCCAGAGTCAGCTGAGGTGTGTGTGTATAAAACGTAATGTGTGTTTATGTATGTATGCCATTAACATCATTCGTAGCTGAGGGCCTAACCCTACCAATTACATAATTTTGAAAATGCCAAAAAGTGGCAAGTTATGAGACTCAGCATATATTAGGGGAGAGGTGGAGACCATCCATTTCTGGTTAGAGGGCATTAGCATTCTTAATCTTCATGATGTTGAGAAGTAGTAGATGCTTGACTGTACTACACTTACCCAACTGCTATTAATAATTATTAGAATCTATCTATGTAATCACACGTTTATTCCTACTTGGTCATCCAAATCTACTAATGCTAAAGGTGTATGGTGTGGGTTTTTTTTTTGTCTTGTCGTCTCTCGTTTCCCTTACCTCTTGTAGTCTTACCACCGGTCCTTGTGCCAAGACACACAGAGATTCTGACCGAACTGCCTCCTTTGGATGACTACACCCATTCCATACCTGAAAACACCAACTTTCCTGGTGGTATCGAACCCCCCAACAACTACATACCAGGTGCGGCGTGTGTAATTTTCTATGTGAAATCCTTCAGTAATAATCATGTTACATACAGTAGTCCGACTCTTCTCTTTATTATTTTGGTACAGTGTGTTTGTTTCTGTATGAATTGAATTTCTGTTGTGTTTCTATAGAAACTCCTCCACCAGGATACATCAGTGAGGATGGAGAGACCAGTGACCAGCATATGAATCAAAGTATGGACACAGGTACATTCCCACAGTGGCCAACACTCCATGGGAATGTGTGTGTTTGTGTGTGTGTGAACCAGTTAGCTTCATGCTGTGACCTTAATTAGCGCCCTGGATAAAAATATTGATATAATAAACCCTGGAGTGGTATGATAAATACAATAATTTACACAATGGTGGACCATTCATTAGCTATCCCACCAGTAACATCACTGCCTGGTCTGGTTTTGAGTGACCAGAAATCTGTCTGCTTAGAGTATTATGGTCACGGATGGCCAGTTTTTTGGCTAACGAAGCTGAGGTTAAAGTGTGAACCTATCTGGCATTAACAGTCATGCTGTGGTCATAGTTGCCAACATGTTATTCCCCATTCTGATGTTTGATGTGAACATTTCCTGAAGTGATTAACCCGTACCTAAGGTTGGGTGTGTTACATTTTCAGCTCTAGTGCTTTTAATTTCTAAGAGAGAGACATGTTGATGTATGATGGAGTCATGAAGTCGGGTCCTGATGTATAAGCGTGTAAACAATTTGCAGTAATAACGAGTTACAAACTTAGTTTCCTAGTACTTGGCGTTCTGTACTTGGTACTAATTTGCAATGGAGATTCAGTTCCGAACCCTAGATGTATCTACATGATTTATTGCAGTCCACAGCTGCTACACAATTAGCCGATTGAACGATTGTAAAAATTAGCAGGTCTGTAGGTGCTCCTGATTAAAACCTCATGCGCTGGTGTGTTGTGCTGGTTGAAACGAGTGTCTCGGTTTATACATGCCATGCAGTGTCCATGGAGCTACATCAGAGAAAACGTATTCAGTACCAAGAATTGTGGTAAGCCTGAACCATGTCCTGTTTAAATGTACACCGGAAATAAACATACTTTTTTTTTTTTATTATTATTATTATTATTATAAGGACAGTGGGTATTGTGGGCAACTGCAGATTAAAAAAAAAATAATAAACAAACCTGCCAACCCCAGTATTGCATTCTGCTTGTCCCAGGCTAGTGAAGGCTTACAATCCTAGAAAAGGAGAAAAAACTCTGCCTGCCCAGTAAATGTCTGAATCCTTCTTTCTGTCAGTTAATCATACAGCTGTATATCTGCATATGTGGATCACTTTGATATTTTTTCAGCCTTGGTTAGTTAACTTAGTTATTAAAAAAGTCAGTTATTTAGCTAGTTTTGCACTTGGTTTATTCTTATTACCCTGGTAATACACTGGTCCACGGTCTCCACGATTCAAAAACAGTGTGGAACTTACACCAGGTTCCTGCGCGGCCGTCTCGTTTCCACCAGGTTCCCGCGTGGCCGTCTCGGTTCCGTCAGGTTCCCTCGCGGCCCCCCACGCTCATCAAAATTGTCTCTAATAGTGAAGACTGTGACCCCAGTGTAAACCCAGGGTTAGCTGAACTTCTAATTTTCTGTTGGTGTTTGAAGATTCCAAGACTGCACTACTGCTTAATAGTCAGTGTTTCTGTAGTTTAATTTTTCATGGTTCTGAATTTTTCAGTTTACCACGTCACAGAAAACAGCAAGCTTTTTCCAGTTGTGAACTATTAGCAAGATTGTTTAAGCTAGCAGGGAAGATATTTATCCTAGGAAGGTGGATATGAGGTGCAATATGGAAGACCAGTCAAGGTTGTGTTTGAATAGAAGTTTATTGTAGAAATAAATGTAAGTAAAGTAGAATCTTGCTAGCAGAGGAGGTCTGTGATGTGACTAAACTGAATAAGTTGTAGTATTTTATTTTTTTCCCCTTTCTTTTTCCTCATAGGCTCTCCTGCAGAACTGTCGCCAAGCACACTCTCGCCCGTCAACCATGGCATGGGTAAGGGCGGTTTGTCTTTGTGCTGGTTTAAAAAGCATACTCAGCATTGTATTCATGTGCAACTGTTTATTTTCTCCTCTACATCTTCTCTCTGATGTAGTTTGTATATGGTATGAGGTGCATGTTTGTTTTGTAGACCTGCAACCGGTGACCTACTCCGAGCCTGCGTTCTGGTGCTCCATAGCCTATTATGAACTGAACCAACGGGTTGGGGAGACATTCCATGCCTCGCAGCCTTCCCTCACTGTGGACGGATTCACAGATCCTTCCAACTCGGAGCGTTTCTGCTTGGGCCTGCTGTCCAACGTCAACCGCAACGCCACTGTGGAGATGACTCGCAGACACATAGGTACACGACCCCAAGAAATCACTGGGAAAGTCCAGCAGTCAGCAGATACACACATTAAACTTCGTCCATTTGCTTAGTCCTGGGTCTGATAAGTGTACAGAGTGATTAATGGCTCCTGGTTTAGAAACGTAAGAAGGCTGCACTTACTTATTTGAAGTGTAGATTTTCAGTCACACCCTGCATTTACGTTCACTTCCTGATTATGGAAAAGTATTAACTGGAATGCACATAACATCACATACTGGAAACCTGTCTGAATCAAAACACACCGCCGTCAGTATGAAAAGGGGCAGCACAAAGTGTGTGTGTGTGCGCTCATATGACACCAATCATGATCCCGATTTCAATCAATAAAAAAAAAAAAAAAAAACGTTTCCAATAAATACACTGCACTATAATTAGGGGCAAATCGGGAACGTGATGGGTATTGTTCAAGTGTACCTTAACATTAAGCTTGTTAACATTTAATAAAATTATCTTGTTTATTAAATAGGGTGCTGTTGCTAGCTACTGGGGCAGTGGATATGACTGAAATGACACTTTACTATTTTACTAATTTAATTTAGCATCATCCACCGAGATGGAGGCACACAATTGTTTTAGAATATACTACATGGGAATATTTTCCCATTTACACATTTTAACCATGACCTGAGCCAGATCAGATGAGCTCCATGTGCTGCATTCACTGAGTTTAAGTGCTGCTAACTGTATGGTTTTTTTTTTTGTTTTTTTTTTTTTTTTAATTAAACAAT
>JAQMYF010000026.1:34400939-34421658 GCA_030014195.1 Neosilurus mollespiculum | reverse complement strand
GTATATGGACAAGCCTGTTATGTCAGAAACCATGATGAGGCTTTGAACTATAGGAAAAAAAGCAACCATAAGGTGATAATCATTATTAGCAGTATTTCACAGCTTAAAAAAAGAGTTTAGCTCCCAAGTACCGCATCGATAAGGTGGGTTCGAATCCAGGTTGATGCCATAGTTGCCTTTCTGTCACTCACATTGCCCCTATATTCACATACGCAGCAGTTTGTGAAGATGCGACTGACAACATTGTATGTCATGGGGGTATGTGCATGCTTACACCCCTCCCCGGGTTGGTGGTGGTCGTATGTGTTAAGGAAGCAACACTTGACTGGTGGAAATTGGATACGACTAAATTAGGAGAGAAAAATGCGGGGAAATCCAAAATAAATAAATAAACGCCGAATTTAAAAGGACTAAAATTTTGAGTCAAGGACTTGTGGGATAGGAATCAGGAAGGCTGCGCAGCTCCATCTTTAAGTAGACATCAGTAAAGCTCCATGGCTCTTCGACCGATATTTCCGTCACACAACAGGTTTTTGTATGACACACCCATTACTAGCTTAGGATTTCCTCCAACTTTCTGTTGTGCACCTATTATGTAATGGAACCTTTAGTCTAGAATCCTTATTGGGAAAAGAAACTTTGTGAATAACACACATACCCCAGTGTCATTCAACATGCTGTACTTATAGAGTGTACAGTTTAAACTGGTTCATAAGTATATTTTGTTGATCTCCTTAAGCAGCAGAGCTTCGTCTTCAGAACCCAGGTTCATTTACATTTTACATTTAAAGCATTTTTCAGAGGTGGCATGGTGGCACAGCGGTTTCTGGGTGGAGTCTGCATGTTCTCCCCGTGGGTACTCCGGTTTCCTCCCACACTCCAAAAACATACACAGTAGGCTTATTGGCTGTTCCAAAATTGCCCCTAGGTGTGAGCGTGAGTGTGAATGGTTGTGTGTGCGTGCGTGTGTGTGTGTGTGTGTGTATGTGTTGGCCCTTTGATGGCCTGGTGACCATTCTAGAGTGTACCCCGCCCTCGCCCAGAGTCAGCTGGGATGGGTGCCAGCCACCTGCAACCCTAATTAGGATTAAGCGGCTTAGAAAATGAATGAATGCATGAATAATAATGGATATTACGTATTAACCCCTGCAATGGCCTGGTGAGCTGTCCAGGGTGTACCCCGCCCTTGCCCAGAGTCAGCTGAGATGGGCGCCAGCCTCCCCGCGACCCTCATTAGGACTAATCAGCTTAGAAAATGAATGAATGAATGAATGAATAATAATAAATATTATGTATTAACCCCTGTAATGGCCTGGTGAGCTGTCCAGGGTATACCCTGCCCTTGCCCAGAGTCAGCTGAGATGGGCACCAGCCTTGCCCCTAATTAAGATGAAGCGCCTTAAAGAATGAATGAATGAATAAAGTTTTAATCCTAGACTAAATTAATAAATGTAAAAAAAATTAAACTGTAAAGCATCTGCTCATGGACAATAACATGATTAGATATCATTCCTCTTAGTAATGGATGGAAAAATATTAATATTATATCATTGTACAGTTACATCTGTAACATCTGTTCTCTCATGCAACGATCTTGTGCTGTAACCTAAAACTGAACATAAGCGAAAGAAAGTATGGGTGCTGTGGGGAAGCTGAGGGTGCTGTGAGGTGCAGTTCCAGGCCTGTGGGAGGAGAAGAGCTTTATGTTCTTCAGGAGGTACCAGGCTTTGGACAACAGCCATGGGTCATTACATTCAATTAGTGATGCAGGACCTACGGTGCTAAGCCTTACAGCGTGGAGGTATAGTATTCGTAATGTTACCAGTATATGATGTAGTTGTGATGGAGATACAATAAAAAAAACCCAACATTTTTAAAACATATATTAACATTTGTATTTGTTAAAGTGCCCACCGAACGTTACACCATCCATCAGGGACGCATGTACTGCTCTGTGATATATGTGTGTTGTATGACTATATGAGTGGCGAGGCAGAATCGCGGACTGTCCCATCACATCCTGGCTGGTCGAAGGAGACCAGTGACCTGAGGCGGGGTCGGGGTGATGACGGATGGGCGGGCTGTAATGGTGGGGGTTCGCAGCGGGAGCCCCCCGGGCAAAACGGGTCCTCTCCTGTCCTCCCGAATGGCCAGTCGCCTGGGTTATTGATGCACCCGCCCCAGGGGGAGGGGTGGAGGGGGAAGAAGGGGGAGGAGGGATTGTGGGAAATGGATGCACATAGGCAACTCGGCGTTCTGTCATCAAACAATGGGCTTGTGAAAGATGGCCAGCGCTCAGTATGATCAGTCATCTGTTGATCAAGATGTAATGTGGCTCCGTCTCCTCTCTCTCTCTCTCTCTCTCTCTCTCTCTCTCCCTCTCCCTCTCTCCCTCTCGGCCTGTTTGGAGCTGCTGGACTTTATAAACCATGCAGTGACTTTTTTTGTGTTTTATGGTGTCTTTGCTTTGACTTCTTTTTTTGTTGCGCTGCGGTGTGTTTGATTGTAGGCAGGGTCATATTTCTTATTTCTTTATCATGTGACTGTATGCACCACACACACACACACACACACACACACACACTCCTCCCCTACCACTCAGCCTTATATCATATTGCTGTGGCTAGTGGAGATGTAATGCACTCAAACAGGCAGTATTCATGCGGTGAGTGAGAAATGCATTTGCTCTGAGTGAGGGGCTTGAACAGGTCTTGCGGCCTGACCACAGCACCTTTGTTTAGTTCCCGCAAAATACATAATGCAGCAGCTCTAACCGCTGCCAAAGTATTTACGCTCCTCCGCTGACCGCACTTAAAATGGCCCTCAGCTTTAAGCGTCCTTGATCCGTTAATGCCGAGGAGCCTCGATTAGCTAACAAGACAGCTCGGGTCTCAGGTGACGTGAGAATGAGACCTGCACGAGACGCCTGACAACTTTATGATCGTCAGTATAGTGATTGCACCGATGCATAAACCAATCTATGAATGACTGCTGTACCTACTAACATCAGGACAGCTGACAACGTAAACAGGGCCTAACACGGAGACTCTGCTGCATCGTACTGACATTATTAGCACTGCTGTCTCACTACAGGAGTCCAGGAGATACTTAGATACTTCAGGACAGCTAAGTATGTGTATTATCCTGATGGCTGTCACTGCTGCTGGGGCAATATTTGCAGTTTCATTTTTATTTTTTTGGTCCTGTAACGTTATCCGGCTCTTTAGAGCAGGGGCCCGTGCCTCTGGCTGACCCCTCTGTCTGACCCTAGTGTAAACACCATGTCATGTTTAGCCCTCTTAAATAGGCCTGGCTCTCATCAATGTTTTATGCTGGGGTAAATATCATATGCTCTTCACTTATTTACATCCGCCCAAGGAGCTCTGAAACCCTTGTCCGCATGAAATATTCATCATCATTTTAGCAAATGCATGTCTTTGTCAATACTGCTAGGTTTGGGTGCCCACCCTATCCCACTCTCTGGAGCTCGGATCAGAGCTTTATGGCTTCATAGATGTGGCAACAGGGAGGTTACGATGAATTACATTAGCCGAGGTATCCTTCGCATCTCGCTGGCGTAGAACTTGATCCTACTTTTATGGAGCATTTGTTTCATCGCTATTTTATTTTTGTCAGGAATCAATGCGGATTGCGGAGACAAAATGGCACATTAATTTGATTTCTGGTTATAACTATAACAGTCTGATAAATACGTATAGTGTTGAAAAGCTGGTTAATATAGTTGAGCGGACTTAAAGAAATGAACATCCAACAGACGATACTCTTGTATTTTGTGCTTGGCTTATGGCAATTATATATTATTTAAAATTGTTATGATGTATTCCTATATACAGTTTATAATGAAAGCCTAAGTAAGAAGCCTATACTGTGGTATTAAGTCTCTTTTTATGAAATCAGCTCTATGGCCGCAGGTGTGAGATTGGTGCAGATGAATACAGTCTAGTTAAGATTCAATCAGTTTTAACATCCAGCTCCTTCTTCTTTTTCATCTTTGTCCTTTCATGTGAGAACACTCTTTTCTTTAGCACTGTTCACCGCATCAGACCTGCACGCTCACTGTGCTTTGATTTTAAATCTCAATATGCAATTTAATTTTTGTCTTCTTCAAGTAAGAACGAAACGTCCGTTTCAAGCCACAGCGCGTTGTTTCATGTCCTGTGGTTTTCTTTATTAGGATATGATCCGGAAAAAAAAAATCACTACTGCAACCAATGTACAGTGGAATTATAAGTAAGTTATAAATATTAACAATTAATGAAATTGTGTTGATTGATTGCGGTGATTTCGTCAACACAAATTAAAAAATTCAGCTTAAAAAATTTAACCCCCTGTTATTTGCAACTACAGGAGCATGTTGCTGCCATTTATGTAAAAAAAGAAGAATGGGCGGCACGGTGGAGCAGTGATTAGCATGTCTGCCTCATAGCAAGAAGATCCTGGGTTCGATTGCCGGGCTTGGGGCATTTCGGTGTGTAATTTGCAAGTTCTCCCAGTGCTTGTGTGGGTTTCATCCAGGTACAATTTTATAGTTAGCATTATCATTTTTTCATGACTAAATGTTTGTATGATATGTTTTGGACTACAGATCAGTTTGGATTGTGATACGCAATAGATCATCTCCATGTTGTTTGTGCAAAATAAATAATAAACTTGAAGCAGTGCATATAGCTCTGAGGGTGGGAATGTCCCTGGGTGGGAACGCCCGTCTCTGCGACATCCACAGAGAGTGAAGGTCAATCTGTATGTGTACATACTGTATGTGCCATGGACACACTGGCAGGAAGAGACATGGAGTCTAGTCACTCCCTGGTAGAGCAATGCTGCAAAGAGCAAAGTGGTCTACCCATTACATGGGACATCCCACACATATTATTATTATTATTATTATTATTATTATTATTATTATCCCTCACTTACTCTTTGGACAAACTGCTGTGTCCTGCTAGTATTGAGGAGAGGCTGACCATCGCAGGACCAACACACAACCATTAACAATCACACTCACACCTAGGGGCAATTTGGGACAGCCAGTTAGCCTAATGTGCATGTCTTTGGGCTGTAGGATGAAATTGGAGTACCCGGAAGAAACCCATGCAAGCAATAAGCAATAAGAAAACTCCACACAGAAACACCTGAGCCCGGGACTTGAACCCAGGACTTTCTTGCTGTGAAGCAGACATGCTAACCACTGCACCCAAAACTACTAGTTTGTGGTATTAATCTAAGTGAGAACCAAAACCTGATAGCGAACACTTATTTCTGTGTGGATTGGTCAACATAGCAGACTCAGTCTGTAACTCTGGACTAAATCCTATCAGATTTGCTTCCTTTCCGGGCAGCTCTGCTATGCTCTCAGGGGAATATGAGTGAGCCATGGAGTCTGTGATTAGAAGAGTCTAGTATCTTAGTCTTTATGATGGAGTGTCAAGGTGAAATTCACTGCTGATGAAGTTTCTGAAGGATCGTGCTCTGTTGTATTCTAGCCAGGGCTGGAATTTGAGTGACCACAGAGGCTGGCAGTAAACTCATGCCCCAATTCATGTCAAGTTATGCTAAATGAACTTCCGACCCATCCATTCATTATCTATATTGCTTATTTGTCAAAGTTTGTGATGGAAGCCAGAGACAATCCTGACTGACACTGGGTGAGAGGCGGGGAACACCCTGGGCAAGTTGTCGGTCTATGGCAGGACTAGCACGGAGAGGGGAAAAAAAATTCACTATGACATTCACACCTATAGGTAATTAGCCAGGTGACCTCATCCTTATGTCTGGATTGCATGAGGAACCCAGAGGACATCAACCAAACTCACACAGGCACAGGGAGAACACACAAACTCCACACTGATTAGCCCTGATCAACTTCTTCTCCAGCATCATGGACAGAACCTTCTGGGAAACTGTCAATCAAAATTCTAAATCAACATGCTCCCACAATTTTGACACCTCATACATTCATACACTCTCAGACATTACCGTAAAAAAAAAACAGTGCCTGTAATTTCTCAATTTCTCAATATAAAAATTATGGTATATTACCATAAAAAATAAGGTTTCTGTACTTTCTCAAGAATACGCTGGCATATAAAAATTACGGTATATTACGGTAAAAAATACGCTGCCTGTTATTTCTCAAGAATACGTTGGCATATAAAAATTACAGTGAATTGCTGTAATTTTGATTTACAGCCATGTTAAATTTGTGGTATTTTGTTGGCAGACAAAATTGATGGTATTTTACCGTAAATTTTAAAGCCTGTGAGTGTAGCATTTGGCAGACGCTCCTATCCAGAGCTACTTACAATTATCATTTTTATACAGCTGAGCAATTGCTCAAGGGCCCAACAGTGGTGAGAGTGGGGATTGAACCGCTGACCTTTGGATTAGTAACCCATCACCTTAACCACTTAACCACCACTGCCCCTATTAAGTAAAAGGCCTTTGAAATGTTTAACAACCTTTATTTCTGTATTTTTAGTTAACCCCAATTCTTTACTTATTATGTAGTTTCATATCTTCAAGATTATTGTTTTTACGTTAGAGTGAGACTAATAGGGACTGAATGTAGGAGAAGTATAGTATGAAAGGCTAAATTGGAGGGGTGTTTTGGAACTGAAATCCTAAAAAGGTTGCAAGAGTAGTTATGAAGGTCACTTACAAAAGCGCTGGATGTGACAGGTTTCCTCCATCCATTCAGTTATATTCGATAAACCCTTTATCCTTGTCAAGGTCACTTCCATTTAAACTGGTTTATATTTTGAGAAATACAACCAACTACATGCAAAAATAACTGCAACTGCAGGTGAGAGTAAATTTTCTGTGAGAGCAGCCAGGATTGGTGTTGACTGTAGTTCCTTGGGGAGTGGTCAGAGTTTCTGCAGGGGTGGGCGGGATTGGTCAGAATTCCTTCAGGACCAGGTGGGTTTGGTAGGAATTGTTTTAAGAGCGGACAGGGTTGGTCCAAATTCCTTTGTGACAGCTCCTGTTGAAGATGGGGGGGGATTGGGGGGGATACTAAGCATTTCACTGCATATTGTACTGTGTATAATTTGTATGTGACAAATAAATTTGAATTTGAATTTGAATTTGAATTTGAATTTGGATTGGAAGCATTGATGGATCCTGGAATTTCAATAGGTTTTTCACGCAAGTAATGAAAACGTCAGCTAGGGACCGCAGCAGGAATTGCTAGATATCTTTAGTTTATAAACATAATGCAGATTTACTGGTTGAATCAGTTCTGTTAGACAACATATATGACTTTCACTGAATAAAATATGATCCATCACTCTTTAGTCCAGAGCAGTGATATTTCAGCTGTGGGTGGGGCTGGATCCTTCATGGACATACATCCCAGTAACCATGGATCTTTGCATGGGCCGCCCCTGGGGCTCCAAAAGAGGCAGGCCTGAGAGGGGGTCCTCCCAGGAGGTAGTGGGAGAATATGTAAATTTACTTATTTAGAATATATTATATGGAAATAGGGCAATCTGATTGATTTGCTTTCTCAGGATCATGGACTTATCCACCTTAGAAACTCAGGATAATGATTGTATCAAAATGGCAGATCAAAGCTCACGGGTTGCCATGGTTACTGATTCTGACATCCTAAAAATTCAACAAAATGCCGTTCCAAAAAACATGAAGGAAAGCTACGTATGGCTATATTAAACATTATTCTTAATAATTTAAGAGGTTTTCTCATTTCTGATTGGTCGAAAGCTATGAAATAATCCTTGTTATGGCTTGATTACCATGGGATAACTGAATTATTGTATTGCTGCCATGGGATAAGTTCACTGATTATTGCACAACTGGCACATGAAACACAGTACCATGACTGTCTACTTTGAAAATATTTTGAAAAACAATTATAGAATTTGGACTTAATTGTAAATAATAATTATTGTAGATTTTTAAAATTAATTAAAAAACTTAATAACTTTTGGATGGGGATTTGATTTATATAAATTTGACTTAATTTATTCAAAATCCAATCAAATTGTCTTTCATTTTTAGAACCTCCAAGAATTTCCCAGTTAGATTGGGTTGGCCAGACCCAATTCAGCAAGGTGACTCAGTAAGGACAGTCCGAACCCTATGTTCAACTCTACCCTTTGGCTCTTAATAGCCAGAGAAATGGCTCATGTTAAAAGTGTACTACTGGCCAACCGTGCAAGTTTCGGCGAGACACATACCAGAGTTGAATATGACTTTGTCTCTCAGTTCCTCCAAGGTAATGGGTAGACACAGTGGCAGTCTTCTCTGCCCTGGGTGAAATAAGATGATAATAAGAGAAAGGAAAGCTATTACTGTCGCTGGGCTTTCATTATGCAAATGATATTAAAACAGGCCGCATGGATGGCCCCTGGCTACAGGCTAATCTCCATGCAGTGATTACAATGTGTCAAACTTAGTCATTTTGATTATGACATGTTAATTACATGCCATGTTTTCACCTGCACAGCTGATAGGTGCACTCTAAAACAAAAAAGGGGGAGACAAGATCGAGACAAATATTGTTTTTGAACATAAAAAGCCAAGTGATTGTTAATTAATCAATTAACTGTGAGACCTTAGTGATGTAAGAGATGCTTATCTGGAAGAACGAATGCACAGAGACAAGAGAATAAATATTTAAAGAGGTATGTTCTAAACCCTAAACCCCTAAATAAAAATTATTTTAAAGGGGCATTTCATGCGGAGATCTGAATTTGCAATATTTTTTTTGCAGGCCATCTGTTCTGGTGTGATGACACTCACGAAAGGCCCAGGCTCCAGCCGGCTCTGACACGGTGAGTATATGCCTAAAAGTTTGCTTGTGCATTTAGATTTATGACTCCACATTATTATACTTAGAAGCAATATAATGAGCAAAGCCTACCCGAAGCATGTGTTTAGATTATCTCTGTGTACACAAGAGAATGACACACAAAAATGCCACAGAGTAGGATTTTCTGCAATGAAAAAAGTCATGGCGGATTCAGAATTCTTTTGCTATGAAAAAAATGACGACCGGTGCTAGAACAGGGGTAGGAGATATTACTGATAGGCCCTTTCCACTGTCGGATAAGAGAAAACCAATTCTGGAATGATTTCTGTTTAAGTAAACACCCCGTTAATTTTCAAATTCACTCACTCACTTATTTGCCAAACCGCTTATCATGGGTCGCGAGTCACGGCGAGACTGGACCCTTTCTCAACCGACTCTGGGTGAAGATAGGGTTCACCCTGAACAGATCACCAGATCATCGCAGGGCCAACACACACACACAACCATTCACACTCACACCTAGGGGCATTTGGAACAGTTTTAGCCTAAAGTGTATGTCTTTGGTCTGTGGGAGGAAACCCACTCAAGTATGGCAAGAACATGCAAACTCCATACAGAAACGCCTGAGTCTGGGACTCAAACCCAGGACCTTCTTGCTGTGAGGCGGACATGCTAACCACTATGCCATCATGCCGCCCTGTTGCAAGCATACTGTTTATTTTTTTAAGCTTCTGACAAATTCAGGAAAGAAAATGGTCAGTTGCTTTAAAGTCTATACACAGATTTATTTACTTTCCAATACTTCAGTTGCATTAAAAGGAAACGTAATCAATATTAAAAAGGTATAAAAGTAAATGGATCGGTTCATGCTTTACTGGTTAGCGCTCATGCTGTCAAGACTGACATTCCTCATTCCTGTTACTGCACCTTCACCATAATTGACTATAGTTATTGAACAGTGCACTGTGTGGTTATAAGGTGATTCATAGCCTACATATTACAGGGTTGAATCATTTTTGCTCAATGACGGAACATAAATTACAACATTGTCATAAACAAATAAAGCTTTTTCCCTCATTTACTTCGCACTGCAACATCTTCCAGTGATCACTTCAACGTCGTATACATACGTCCTCCTAGTGAACTCCGGGTTCTCAACGTCCAGCCTCTGGTGATGGGTGATGGGGGGGGGGGGGGTCTTTCATTCTTACTATTAGCTGCTGTAGAGACCCATTGTGTTTATGCATCTCTAGATGGAGATGCCAATTCTAATGGAGGCCTCTCTCGTTTGAATGAAGTGGTTAGGGCTAGCTGAGTGTTCTTTAGCATGAGGCACGGATGGCCTGACCCATCTACTCCGTTGATTGTTTATGTGCTTTATGCCACAAATCCTCAGGGATTCATAAATATTGATTGGAGACATAAAATGGATGGAATCCTTCTAGCAGGTCCAGGCCCTGGGAATACACTCCATTTTTCTGACGAGTCCAAGATACACACAATGGGACCTATGTTTCAGAAATTGTTTTTGATGGTGATATCTTTTTCTTTCTTTGATTTTTTTTCTTCTGTTTGCTGTCTTTTCTACCTCTGGCATTGTCAGGAATTGCATGGTGATGTGAAGCAGATTGTCTGTGTGCATTTCATGAAAAAAAGTGCTTTTGCTTTCCACTTGCTGTGTTTGGCTGATTCATGCCCTGCGGATTCATTTAAACTGCTGATAAAAATGACAATTTTCATATTTAATTAGGAATAAATATAATTATTTTATGTTTCCATAATTATGGAGATAATGTATGTTGGTGTTTACTTGTTTGAGGCAGACGTGTAATTTTGTATTAAAAGTATTACACACTCGCCTTGATTTAGGAAAAAAAAAGAAATGGACAAATGACCAAACATATATGTAAATAAATGAAATAAGAAAATTATAGTGTGTATTGTGCACACATTTATTTATTTATTTATTTATAGCTAGCAGGAAGTCCCTTCCTCCTGGGAAATGAAATACGACATGCATCTTGTTGTGGTTTCAGCTCGTATTTCTGAAGCACCTTATACATTTAAAACCACAAAATGCTCTTGTGGGCAAAGTTTTAAGCCTGCTGGAATGAGGTGAGAGGCTCTTTTTTTGCAGTAAGGCAGTAATTTTAATAAATAAAGACCTTTTATTGTACTATTTTAGGGAAGTAGTCATATTAAAGTGGCTTTTGCCCTCTTTTCTCCTTATTGCTGCTTTTAAAATATATAGCGTCCCTGGGTTTCCCTCTCCTGAGTTGAACATTAGGGTTAAACTAGTTTAGTCATCATTGTTACTGCTACAATCCCAAATCAATGAAAATCAATGAGCATTAATAAAGTATATTGATGGACTGGTTGCATGTCAATACCAATAAACAGGAGGAACAATGTTGGTTTAAGTTCTGCCTAAAATGACTCGATTTCATTCTGTTTAATAGAAATTAATTTCCAGCTACATTTATATAAAAGAATACGCGTTTAATAGGTGAGGTTAATAGTGTAGTTCTCACATTCTTTCTCAGTATTGTAGGTGTAACCTGCCTTTCTCTAATAATGAATACTGGATGCTTTAGGAAAAAAATATGCAGGTTAAAAAATATCATTACTTAAATTCTTTTTTTAAATTTTCTGTTATAAATACCATGCAGTATGCAGCAAATAACTTTTTAAATTGTTTCCCTTAAAGTTTTGAAATATTGTCAACATTAATAATTAACAGATAATTATGTGACATTATCTCCCCACTCCATACCCACTGAGGTGCTGGCTTTATTTCTCATACAGGTGTTTATATATTTATATATATATGTATGTATGTATGTACTGTGGGAGGAAACCAGAGAACCCAGAGAAAACCCACGTAAGCATGGAGAAAACACGCAAACTCCACACAGAAACTCCAGTTTGCATGTTCTCTCTGTGCTTATGTGGGTTTTCTCTGGGTTCTCTGGTTTCCTCCCACAGTTCAAAAACATGCACAGTAGACTAATTGGCTGTTACAAATTGTAGGTGTGAGTGTGAATGGTTGTGTGGGTGTTGGTCCTGCAATGGCCTGGCAAGCTGTCCAGGGTGTATCCCACCCTTGCCCAGAATCAGCTGAGATGGGTGCCAGCATCCCTGCAACCTTACTTAGGATTAAGTGGCTTAGAAAATGAATATATATATATATATGGTGGCATATATATATATATATATGTATGGTGGCAGTTCTCTTGACCCAGCAGTGCACTGTCAGCTTTAGTTTAAAAAGACAGGCATGGTTAAATTAGCCCCCTTCATAAGGAACACCTGCTATTTGCTGCCCAAAGAAAGAGCTACGAACCAAAAAAAACGAGCAGCAGCAACTACTTATTCAGTACCTGTCACCTTGTGTTAATAAATAAGAATATCTTTTTCCGAGGGATGGCATTGTCTGGCCGACTGGCTGGGGTGAGGTAAGGTGCGTGCTCTCTAGATTAAGCATCTTGTCTGGTCAGGCATCCTCCTAATGAATAGCAATCGAGATTCACTGTGTTTTAATGAACAGGACACTGCTTTTTACGGGCCGCAATTTATTGGGCCAATTCACTGTGTCCATCAGAGCGGCTGCCCTCTCGCCCCGGTCCCTGCCTTACCTCATCAGAAAGAAGGTGTGTGAAATTGGGCAAGTGGCTGCGAAAAGGCCGAGGGCCTCTGACTCAATTTACCCGCTGACATCTCTGATCTTGCTCTCTGAATCAGTAAGTAATTCTGGCAATGAGATGCATGAAAATTAATTACTCCATTTCATGACCCCCTCACACACACACACACACACACACACACACACACATACACATACACATTCACACATATGCAGTGTGTCAGCCTGCCCCTTGGGTGCTGGATCGGTTTACATACGCTTAATAACAGGGCAGGGTGTCGCTAGATGTGTACACACACACACATGCACACAATGTCTGAGTGAATGTGACATCCCAGCCCACCCACTTCCACATCCACCAGTGTCTGGGTCACACACGATCGGGAGACAGGAGAGATCAAAGCCTGGGAATTCTATCATCTTTAAGCAGTAGCAGTATAACATAATTTGACATCTGTACAAATTAATAAGCAGTTATTTGGATTTGGTAAAAATGTAAGACTCTGGTGTGAAGGGCGTGGCTTTTCAGGCAGATGAAAAAAAAAACTATTATAATCAGGTTCGACCAAAATTATTGGCTTAGTTTGACTGTGATCTGAAAGCCATTTGACTGCAGGAAGTGAATCAAACATACCATGTACTTTTGGGTGCATGACAAAAAAATGTAGGGTAAGAAGCTTGGCCATCCGGGAGGAGCTTGGAGTAGAACCGCTGCTCCTTCGTGTTGAGAGGAGCCAGTTGAGGTGGCTCAGGCATCTGATTAGAATGCCTCCAGAACACCCATCTGGTGTGGTGTTTCGGGCATGTTCGACTGGGAAGAAACCCGAGGATCGACCCAGGACACGCTGGAAGGAATATGTCTTTTGGCTGGCCTGGGAGCGCCTTGGTGTCCCCCCGGAAGAGCTGGAGGAAGCAGCTGGGGAGAGGGACATCTGGACCTCACTGATTAGGTCGGTGATAAGGTACTGCCCCCTCGACCCCACCCCGGATCAGGAAGAAGAAGATGAAAAAAAGAAAAAAAAAAGGTTATGGTCAGTTTTTTTTTCTTTTTTAAACTGACCCCCTTGGTGTAAATTGAGCCAAAGGGCCGAGCTGTAGCACTATAAAACTGTTCTCGATACCTGGGCCAACCACCGAAAAGAGAAAACATTAGATGTGACACACAAAATATTTTTAATTAATAAGTCATATAAATAACGGATAATTCCCTGGTTGGTAAAATTTTTATTTAATTATATTGGGCATTCTTAATGACTCTTTAAATGTGTAAATGGAAATTTACCTTCTCTAACTGACCTTGAGTTGGGCTTGGCGTCGACCTTAGGTCACATGACTAACCGTCATGTATTCCTCAGCTCTCATTTTCTTTGTCACCCACTCCATTGAATTATTAACTTCCTCAATCTATTTAAATGCGTTTCAGCTTGCACGGCTAACAGAAAGATATACAGCATATGATAATGATTAAACATCGAAAGCACTTTTTAGGAGTAGTTACTTTGCGTGAAGTGTATTTAAAAAGTTATTAGCATACATTTGTTGCGGCCTGGATGGTAAAAGCTAATTTACCCACTAATGCCCGTGCATTCGTCCAAGCAACCTGAGAGAGTTCATTGTTACTTATTCATCAGCCAGACATCAGGTCAGCTCTGTGTTCACGTTACACACCGACACTCGATTTGCAAGGATGCGGTAAACACTGGCTGCATCTGTCATCACTTCACAGATTCTCTCACCTTGGCACGTAAGGGTGCCACCTTTTCATGTGCTGGCATCCAAGAACAGCCACCCAAACCACAGTACAGCTGGATTTGCCTTTCTCAGAGTGCTCTGATACCTGAGCCGCAGTGCTGTTATCTCTTTGCAGCCGTCTGAAGCAATTGAATACTACGACAGTGTGCTACAAATTCTAACCATCAAAACTCGCTTGTCAAAATTGCTGCCTTTGTAGTCTGTCATTCATCTATGACATGTGTGATGGAGGCCAGGTCTGGTTTCAACCTCTGGAGTTTAGCATGGCATGTGAGAACATGGGTGATAAAGAGACAGAGAAAAGAACAGTGCATTTTACAGTGTAGATGGAGTGTAATTACAGTGGCACCTTATTCTAAATATCACTTTCAGGACATGAATTAACCATAAACTCCATCTCGGAAAGAACAAAGTCAAAGGTCAGAGATGTAAGATGAGGTTTAGGTCGTTATTGGTGCTTTTAAGAAGTGGATTATGCAAAAGATAATGCACAACGTGCTGATCCTTACTACAAAATAAACCCTGACAGGAGGATCAGGGCCCTGATGTGCAGTAGAGGGGTTTATTTCGCGATAATGATCAGCTTCTTGTACATTATCCAGCTACTTACAAAATATTGATTAAAAAATATTTTATTAATTTGAACATTATTTTATTGCTTTTACTAATTACATATACTCACCCAGAGAACTCCGTAGGAGCAAGATTGTTCTTGCATTATTATAATTATTATTATTATTTTTTTTAGCATAGTCTCCAAGTTTCAAGTTTCAAGTTTATACAGGTAACAATAGACGAGGTGTCCAGGGTGTACCTCGCCCTCGCCTAGAGTCAGCTGAGATGGGTGCCAGCCTCCTCGTTACCCTAAATTATTAATAAAGCAGCTTAGGAAATGGATGGATAGATGGAGGTAACAATGGAACATCACTACCAGCAATGAAATTCTTGGACTCAGAGCCCCCTCAATATTGCACATAAGAAACAAATAATAAATATAAATATAAAGTAGAATAAAACCGTATGAATAAAAGGAATAAAAAAAATCTAAACTAAAGAGGGTGAAAAAAAAAAATTAAAAAATTATATATAAATTATATATATATATATATATATATACTGAAGTAGCTGTTGTGAGAAGTAGTGGTGTGTACATGTACAGTGTGTACAGTGAGTGTGCAAAATCTTGTGTAAAAATTGTCTGGTATTTCAGCAGTTCAGTAGCCTAATGGCTTGTGGGTAGAAACTAGTCTCCTTTAACTTTAATGCACTTGGTCCAACTATATACATCTTGAGCCTCCAGACACTTCTCTACAACATGAATGACTTCATCATCACTCTAAAAATGGTGACCACACAAGTGATATTTATTTTGGGAAACAGATAGAAGTCAGAAGGGGCAGGTCGGGTGAGTAAGGTGTATCAGGCAACAGTTGGAAACCCAAATTTCACTGCTTCTGCCTCCTCCATCTGTACTGTGTGGATGGCACATTGTCCTTGAGCAACAGAACGCTCAATTTTCTTTGATAAGGCTTTATAGTATACAGTTACACCCCAGAATGGGAACTAACTCTGTGTATAGTTGGCAAACATCTGTGTTTAGCATTCCACCTCACCGCAAGAAGGTCGTGGGTTCGAGTTCCAGGCCCTGTGAGGGCGTTCCTGTGTGGAGTTTTGCATGTTCACCCTGTGCAGCATGGGTTTCCTTCGAGTTTCATCCCACGGTCCAAAGACATGCATATTAGGTTAATTGGCTTTTCCAAATTGCCCCAGGTGTGGGTGTGAATGTAAATGGTTGTGAGTGTTGGCCCTGTGATGGTCTGCCAAGCTGTTCAGGGTCCATCCTGCCTTCACATGGAGTTTGCTGGAAAGGATTCCAGCCTCCCTGTGGCTCTAATAAAGGATAAAGCAGTTCAGAAAATGACATGACATGACATGACATAACAGGTAATATTAATGACAAATCATTAACTTGTCATTTTTACACTTTCTCACTAAATATTTTTAGAGATGGGAATGGACTTTTACTCTTTTAGTTCTCAGCTGAAAATACCTTTTCCCACAATCCTAATATATATCAATGTTGTAAACCCAGGCTTTGGACCTACAATAAAGTCCAATGTAAAGCTTGCAGGATCCACCTGTGTGTGCAGAGCATTCCCAGTGAGATTCCCCTGACTAGCCTGAGCTCTGCTCACATTGCAACGCTGTAACATGAAGCAATTAACCTAACAGCAAGTTCCCCCCACCTCCTCCTCCTCCACCGGCGAGGGACTTGGGGTTAATTGGCAGCTTGGCTTAGACAATTTGCTGGAATCCGAGGCCGGGTGTAAAGGTTGACGCTTTGCTTTGTAGGAATCTGTGAGGCACACGTACATCACACACGTCCCCCTGGAACAAGGGTTTTATAGATGACAAGCCCTGCCACGCAACAATTTACCTCATATTACTCCATTTAAAATACGAAGAGCAAGGACAGTTTCTTGTTTCCTATCCGACACTGAAATTAGGGACAGACGAAATTGTACCAGCGCATGTCAGTGTAAATGGCTGTTGCTCACTATTAAGTTCGGTGACATCCACCAATCCTAAGGCACATGATTGTTTTAGTATATACTGTATAGGAACAGAAGCAAAAAAGCACACAAAATTTTTTTTATGCTTTATTTCTAACATTTTTTTAAAATCATGACAGGTGCAGGTGAGCTCCAATTGCACACGTGAGCAGGTACAGAGTTGTGTAACAGCATCTCTTTAACTTTCTTTAAGAGTTTTAGTATATATTACACAAAAACTTAAAGAAAAGCAAACTATAATGAGTTTTTCCACAGTTTGTTTTTACATATTTTAACCATGATAGAGGCAGGTCGGGTAAGCTTTGTGTTTCAAGCTGAGCTAAGCACAATGTAATGAGTTTTGTACATACTACTCCTTGCTCTGTAAAGATATTTTAGTATATACTACACAGAAACAAAGCAAAAACAAACAAAAACAAGACTTTTTATGGTTTATTTTTCCCTTGTGAAATGTAATAATGATGACGCTGCCTAACCAAGAGACCATGACAAACTGTGAGTGTCCGTCATTCTGATTCAAGCATTATCTACTTGGAATGATGCTTTTGGATCTTGATATAACAGACCAATCAACTCGCACCATGCCCATGTAGTGTGTTATAATGTTGGCTCAATGTAATTTTTTTATTATAATGGCTTGCTTGGACCAGCACTTTTGGCCTGTATTCAATCTGAATACTGGAGTATGTGAAACATCTGAATGCTGCATATCAAATATATTTTTAGTGTAGCTAAGTAGCCAATGGGACTTTGAACTGACAAGTAAAATAATTATCTTCTTTTTTGTAAAACTGTGTTACGGACTATCCTACATACAGTACAATAACAATATAATATCAATAACATTCCTATTTAGAGGGCATTTAAACCCCAGTGGAAATTATTGGCGAGCTGTGCAGACTGTTTGGATGGGTTTTTGAATCACATTTGGATCATATGGAGATTTTCCAGTTAACCTGCCAGATATCCAAATCCCCTGGTTGCTGGCATGCAAAAGGAAAGGAGTGCCTGTGTCTCCATCTTCATTCAGATAGCGGCCGCTGGACGCATGGGGTACATCTGAGGGGGATGAACGTGGTTTTGCCTGAGGCAATGCATCTCTCTCTCTCTCTCTCTCTCTCTCTCTCTCTCTCGCTCAACCATTTCTGTACTTCCCTGCTGAGTCCCATAATGCAGGAAGTCTGACTACGACAAGGTTGGAGAATGTGAAGCGCAGGGTAGGGTTCTCTCTCTTCACTCTCATCAAGGGGAGGATGAGGGGTGTGTAAGGTTGTACGGTTGGATTGGCAGAGCATTGATTTATGGCTTTGCGTGTTTTCCCACTTTCAGCTTGGACTCAGTGGTGCCGCTTGTGTAAAGTCACAGATTGCATTTTGATCACCTGCTTATACAGATGTTTAGCAGACCTGTATTTCCCTCTGAATTTTTGGCAGATTTTAAGTGCACTTCATTTTTAATTTGAATGGTGCGGGTGAGTCAAAAGAAGAACGTAAAAGTGTGACTTTTTAGAGAAACAGTACGTACACTGAATTTGAATTTGCATAACTAAAGATACCCTACTGGTCCATTGTTCTTAGTAAAGCTAAGAAATGACTGTGACACCTAAAAAAAAGTTTTCAATTTTATTCATCTGTGATTTTTAGATAATATTTGATTTTAATAGTTCATTAAATTTTAAAATGCATTACATTTTACTGGCAGCACGGTGGCGCAGTGATTAGCATGTCCACCTCACAGCAAGAAGGTCCTGGGTTCGATTCCCAGGCTTGGTGCGTTTCTGTGTGGAGTTTGCATGTTCTCCCCATGCCTGCGTGGGTTTCCTCTGGGTATTTTGGTTTCCTCCCACAGTCCAAAAACATGCACAGTAGGCTAACTGGCTGTTCCAAATCTCCCCTAGGTGTGAGTGTGAGTGTGAATGGTTGTTAGTGTGTTGCCTTGGGATGGCCTGGAGAGCTGTTCAGGGTGTACCCTGCCCTCGCCCAGACTCGGCTGAGATGGGCGCCAGCCTCCCCACTACTCTAATTAGGATTATGAGGCGTAGTAAGTGAATGAATGTACAACATTTTACCTGAATTTAAAAAGTGTGTGCAATGTACTTCAATGCAATCAACTAAATATTTTAAGTTAATTTAGATATATTACTTTCTTTTTTCCACTTTTATAGAATGATAAAAAATATTATAGAAAATGATTAAAACCTGTAGTTTACATTCACCAGTACAATTCCCATTGCTTATTTTTATTCATTCATCCACAAATAACAGTAAAAACATAAAAAAAATAAACATAAACATAAAAATAAACAATACATTTAAAAAAATGAATATTGTTTTTCATTATTACCAACATTCCTAAAGATAAATGACCCCCCGAGACCTGGATTTTTTCCCCCTGAAACTTTAGTCTTCTGAAAGTTATTTCACGAACTTGAGACTCAAGAGGAGCCAGTAGTTAAATTCAACTTTTAGTGTGAAGTGCTCTTTAGTGTGTTTGTACTATCGATATTGATTCACTACCTGCTTCAGGATTACCCACAATCCCTCATCCTCCTCAGAGCTGTTTTGCCCTGCTCACTGGGCCTCGACCAGTCTGTATCAGCGGCGTAATAAAAGCCCGGGCAGCAGTGTGGGAGTAATTAAGTGACTGATGCACAGAAGAAGCCTTTACAAAGCTGCAGTAAATTGGCCATTTATTAACAGAGCCACATGGAAGGAGAATTCCAAATAGACAATAGAGCCAATAGTAATTCAATCTGAGCTTGTACTTACAGAAAACAGCGGGATAATGAACTGCTGGATTACACGCAGAGGATCAGGCCAGGGAGTGCATAAGGGGGGTGGGCTGTGCAGAGCATTAATGATGCACAGACACACACACACACACACACACACACACACACACACGTATCCTGATTGTGCTAATATTGTCACTCAAGCTCTGAAAATATTCCTGTGAACATCACTGAAACTCAATTGTAGGTTGACATGGAAAACCCTCAAGGGACAACATTAAGGGTATACTTTGTGGTCGGTAGAATAAGAGATAGAAGGAAAATAGAGTGAATCGGGGGAGGAGTCCAGAAGAGTGGAGAGAGAGAGAGAGAGAGAGAGAGAGAGAGAGAGAGAGTAATTTATAGGTGTCTGAGGAATAGAATTTATCATAGGATCCGCTCTATGCTGCTGAATTGATATGTAGTTGATTTCAAACAACAGCCCTCAGGCAACCACTGGGGACATTTTTAGATTTTACGCTTGGATATATCTGTTTAACTCTCCATTTACCAAAACAACGGTCTGACTGGAGGGGTCCGGGGTGGGGCTGCGAATTGGGGTATGACCCCCGCCAACGAAAGTGTTAAAAAACCAGCCAGAGGAAAGGAGACATATGTCTTTATGGCATGCTAATATATTGCTGTGTGGAGCATATGTAAAGCCGTTTGTGTGGGTATAATTAAGGTGATGTAAGCAGTGTACAATCATAGAGCTGATGAGGCAAACAGGATGATAATCACACACACACACACACAATTAGTTTAATATGTCAGCTTTAATAGTATTTTTTTAATTGTACAAGAACAATCAGAAATCTTAATAATAACCTTTTTTTAGGAGGGAAACTGTGAGACGTATGCTTTTTTTTAGTCAAAAGATTTCTTACAGACATAATTAATTTAAATAAATTAATTTCTTTTTTTAATAATGGAAAGTAATGTACTTTTTTAATTTGTGATTTTTTTACTGTACTGTAACATACATTTTTTATTTCTATTTTGTTTATAATGTAATGTAATGTATATATTGGCACTTCAATCCTATATTTTCATGGTTTCCTGGAATGTTTTTTTTTTTGGGGAAAAATGCATCATCTGATATGTTATATTATTTATATAATTATTATTTATATGTAAAAACATATATTAAATAACACATTTAAATTTAAAAAAAAAAATAATATATA
>JAQMYF010000026.1:34375215-34387380 GCA_030014195.1 Neosilurus mollespiculum | reverse complement strand
TTTGCATTGTTAAAGATATAATATAAGGAGTTTTATACAGGGAAGTTAACACTATGGTACAGAGTATATTCCTGGAAAGCTTAAAATTTAATATTTAATACAGGATTTTAACAGAACTGACGAGTTTTTTTTTTTAACAGAGTTGACAAACTTCTTGGGTACATAACTTCATATGATCGAAATGTCAAAATGAAATAATTTTCTGTGTTTGTACATATACAGCTTAAATTTTCAACATATGAAGGTACTTTTATATCAGAACAGATCTGGGCAAATTCAAGTTAATAACCGGGGAACTGTTGCTAAAGTAGTGACGAAGGGGACACAGCACATTATTAATTCAGCATTTGTGCACATAACTACAGTCAAGATAGGTGTTGCTTTTATTACGTACAGTTGGGTGTGATTATATACCCAATTATTTTTTAAAGAGTTTGCATTTTTTTTTCATTTTGCATAAATCACATGGTATAAAGAGTGGGACATAAAATATGCATTTCTATGAGAATGACCCAAATACACTATTTTACAGCTTTTCCTCAGATTAGGCCTCTTTTCTTATTTTACCTCCACTCTCTTTAGGTGCCTGAATTAATAGACACTATAAGTAAATTTTATGAGCCTGTGTGTCCTGCCACTTGATGTAACTGAGAAGTAGAGTGAGGCATTGTGGGTATTATATTGTTTTATTGAGTGGAAGGTTGCCTGTGTGTGTGTTTTTCTGACTGAGCTTGTTTTCTCCTGGGCAGATAGTTTTATGTTGCAAGGCGGTGAGAGCATCCCATCGACTCATTTTTTTTAATCTTGCCATTTTTATCATGAAGATATGATCCTGGAAGTATTGATACAGAAGCTTGATGGGGAAAATAATGTACAAATCACAAGAAAGCAATTCCTAATCCTTCCAGTATCCACAGTGTATAAATTCCAAATAAAGTTTATTGCTGCAACAAAACTACATGCCAAAAATAAAATGAACAATCAGGATTAAGTGATTCATGAATAGTACTTTCTTCCTTTAAGTGCTTAAGTATGTAAAGTAAATCTCTTACTTTCCTTCCACTTCTCTTCCATTTTTATTCTTCTTGCTCCTCAGAACAACTGCATTACTTGAATTTCCTTAAAGATTTGGCCTGGTTGTTTTTTCCCCATCTCTTGTTCTCTGCCAGCAAAAACAATCAGCGCTATCCCACATTGATGCGGGACTTTGTTCAGCCAGGAGAGACTCACTGTAGGCTTTCAGGGAGTCCGGTTAAATTTGTTGGCTGTATAGCTCAGTCAATTCGGTAGGCTCCAAAGTGATTCTTGATTTAAGCTCTCCAAATTGAGCATTTATTTTTTTTGTGCAGATTTCCAGTGCAAATCAACATTTGCATAGTTGCGAGCCACCACGTCCCCACCTCCCCTCCCTCGTCTCAAGGGGCGAAGCAATACATGCCTTCATTTTGGTGTTAACATTTACGGTGAACAAATAGAAATGCAGTTTTAAGGGGCCGGTGCTGAAGATTGCCTTCCTGTCAGAAGAAGATTTCCATTACATGTCTGCCTGTTTGTTTTCCACCAGACTGTCGCCAAGGGGGAATACCGCTTTTCCAACGTAGTGTGCTTTCCTGTTCTACTTTTGAATAAAAAAGCAGTAAGGCGCATGGGAGAGAAAGAATGGGATACAAATTAATTGTACAATAGTTCACTGTGAAACTGCTACTGCTAATACTGACAACGTAAGCAAGACACTGCTCTGAGCAGCGCATGGAGCTCAACTAGCTTTAAATTTCTTTTCTAAATCAAATTCAGGAAAAAAAAAAAGATTTATAAAATACTCTGTCAGAAATGGTTGTATGTTAGGAGCCGTCTACTACACAGTCTATATATTACTACACTAATGTACCCCCTAGGGCTAATTATTGGACTTCAAGGTAACTATGTTTATCTTTTTATGGTCAAAAAGGTACTGTAATGTTCTAAATATATAGTATATAATAATTACAAATTATTCCTTAAATTATTAAGGGGGTACTGCACTAGTGAAAAGCTGTTGTACTCATAAAAGTACAATAAAGTACTGCATTTTCTAAGATTTTTTTTAGGAATATATGTACCTCTGATCTAATGATTGTCCGTGTAAATGTTTAGGAGTATATTTTCTTTTAAATTATGAAGTATAACATAAAATAATTTGTATAATTTATATTTACATATAAGTAATCAAAGTACTTGCAGAGCGCCAAACCAGCTAATTTCTGCTAAATATTATTTTCACTATTTTTTTCTGTACAAGCCATATATTTTTCAGCATTCTGGACCACCAGATTCAGAATGCTTCTTTGATCCTGACCAAACTTTGCTTTGTGATACATCTTATGTAGATGAATTGTAATCTTTGTAGGAGCATTGTAGTCTTTACTGAGTTAAATGCAAAAATGTAAATATTGCCCCATTCTGCAATGGTAAAGAATCCTTAAAAACCCATCAAAATCCATTCATAACTTTTTGCAAGTTGCTAACAAGCAAACTGGAAGCACTCGGAGAGCACAAACCTCCACCAAGCTGAAAAAAATAACAGAAAGTACACAGCACCCCTGTTGGACCTGCTGTAATGCCGTACTTCAAAACAAACAAACAAACAAAAAAAAACATCATACCTTACAATGTTAAAGAATACTTTATAATAAATTTTTGGATTGAGAATTTGCTCCGGATCATCTCCAAAATCTAATGAAGTGTTACATGGGCCGTACTCCACCCCTGCAAAAACATTCATCAAAATCCATTAGTAAGTTTTTGTGTAAAGTTGTTAGCAAACAAACAAACAGATGCTAACAAAAACATGACCTCCTTGGCAGAGGTAAATATTGCGATAACTATATTTATATTTATAAAGATAATATCATAATAATTGCAGATTACCTTAATAATATACACCATTATATTGCCTAATCTTTTTGCCAAACTCTTTAATCCTACTAGGGTCACGGTAAGGCTGAAGCCTATCACAGCCGACACTGGGCGAAGGCAGGCTGCACCCTGAACAGCTTACTTGCCAACACATACACACAGTCTTTCACACCCTCTAACACTTGGGGAACCCAGAGTACCCTGAAGAAAGCCAAACAAGTACAGGGAAAGCATGCAAACTCCACACAGAAACACCTGAGCCCGAGAATTGAACCCAGGGTGTTCCTGCTGTGAGGTGGAACTGCTAACCACTATACCACCGAGTCGCCATTACAAAAACAAACAATACATTTTTTTACTAGAATAAAGTGATGATCTTTAAACATGTAATTCACCCTCACTTTAATCGTTTAGAACTTTTTCTTCCAAGTCGTAAATAGTTGTGAATTTGCACCACTGAGAACTCGTCGCATGAGCAGTCACACTGAGGCAGTTTCTTAAATCAAGCTCCAAATGCTGGCAGATTGAGTAAGTTGATATGTTTTAGAAGTATACAAATCCTTCATTGGGAAGGGAACGTGGAGATCGATGATGCACTGTAGCAGAGACAGATGCTGCGTGTCAGAGACAGGATACTGGCGATGAGGAAAGGCGTTTTGTTTCATTGCTGGTGCACATCAGTAGCGGCGTCTCTCTCTGTGGAAGTGACAGACTCGTACAGGCGTTTCCAGTCCCCCTGTAGTTATTGGTTCTGGAAACCATTTTTAAGGCATTGGCTTGTAAAGGAAGCATAAGAAGGATATTTGATTTTCCCCATCTGCAGATTCTGTCTTCTTTTCTAAATGACTGAAAGGCATCAGTCGAAAAAAATAAAAAAAGAAAGAAAGAAAAAAAGTCGACGTTCCAGGGCCTTTTATTGTCTTTCTCTAATTGTTTCCTTTCATCGTGAGAGAAATGATTTTCTCTCTCTCTCTCTCTCTCTCTCTCTCTCTCTCTCTCTTTCTATCTATCTATTTTTTTTTTGGTTTCCCACAACTGAGAGTGAGCACATGTGTAATATTGTATCTTATTATAGACATAAGCAGCTGAGTACAGATGCAGACTGGTGTTTACACAGCTGTGTGAGCAGGATCAGTGCTGCTTCCTTTCGTATTAATATAATTATGTGCAGCATAATCAACTCCATCCAAGCAATGAGATTGCAGCACAGAGTCTAAATCATCATCATATTTTCACGCTGGTGCCTAGTATTGTTTTTGCCTTCTTAGATAAGTAATGATAAGGTGGTTGTTTTATTAATATATAGATATTTATGGAAAAAAAAATTGCTGTTGTTGCTGATGTTGTTCTTTTTTGGCAACACCAAAAATCCTATTTTCACTTATCAGTGAAAAGCAGACATTTCCTACAGGTTTTTGACTACAGAGTAAAAAACAAGTTAATTAGAAAATGTTCATTACTTAAAGTATGGGCCGTCTGTGTCGATCTGTAAAACTTTTTTTTTTTTTTAAACTTTCATAAAGGTTTGGTGTAATTATTATAGAGCACTGTTTTTTAACCTACATTTTCCATTTCACTGAATGTGTTTCATCTTCCATTATCAGTTTTCTTTGCGGAATATAACGGTTTCCTTCAGATCACATGATTAGTATCTCTTATTCACCTGTTTTACATCTTGTTTTGGTTCTGTGTCTGTTTACAATAACAATAACAAGACCGCGGGACTGGTCAGAGCAGGAAAATGGATGACTTCAAACTCATACTAATAAATGTTTAAAGCCAGGTCTTGTGCTTAAAGCCAGGTCTTGTACTTAAAGCCAGGTCTTGTACTTAAATCCAGGTCTTGTACTTAAAGCCAGGTCTTGTACTTAAAGCCAGGTCTTGTACTTAAATCCAGGTCTTGTACTTAAAGCCAGGTCTTGCACTTAAATCCAGGTCTTGTACTTGATGCTAAATGCATTATTTATGCATTATTTATGAGTGACACTATTCTGATGTGTTTTTTTGGTCCTCGACATATGTATTAACTGAAAAAGAAAAATCTTATCATTTGCAAAGTCCCTGTTTTAGCTTTATTCCGTAGTTCATTACTATCGGATATACACTACCAGTCAAAGGGTGTGTCCAGACTTTTGACAAATACTGTATGTTATAGCACCTGTTATAAACAATTGTTCCTTCTCCGGGCTCATATTTTTTACTTTCTCCTGAAGTTATGCTGCATCCAATGTACTCATAACTCTGAAAAACTTTCTATCATCAAAGTTGTGATGAGAGTGCTTTGAGAGTGTCATTCAACTTAAAATTTGGGGAATCAGGAACTTGGGCAACATCTCCAACTTGTCTGATGTTATTCCACTGATTTAAACCCAGTTAATAAATTAAATACTAAATGTATAGATATAATTTACATTTATAAATAACACTTTTAAGGATATGTATTCATAAAATGAAAAATAAATGAAATTGTTGGTGTTCAGTGATTTCAGTATGCGAGTTCTGGTATAATGGGTACCCTTGTTCTTCTAAACATAAATGCCAGGCAAAAGTCTAGACACACAAGAAACTGTCTAAGTCTTTGACTGGTAGTGTACATAAGAAAACATTTTGTTAAGACATTGTTTTAAAAAAGCTAAACATCACACAATGTCACTTTTTCTGTTAAAACAAAAAAAAAAAAACAAAAAAAAAAACAGACAACTATGACTGATGAAATCTTTCAGATTTAGGACAAAATGTTTCTCCCACTGAAAACTTTATGTACGGATGAAATGATCCAAACTTTCGGGGATTTCAAGTTGAAGTTTCAAAGTTATATTATTTTTTAGATTCTGTGGGTTCAGTGTAAGGTTCTGAGTTCTATGAGGACACATTCTACAGATAGAAGTATGCATTTAATAATTTACCATCAATCCATCCATCTATTCCCAATACTGCTTATCCTGCAAAGGGGCATGGGTGCGCCGGAGCCATGCCGGCAGATATTGAGCGAGAGGTGGGATACACCCTGGACAGGTTGTCAGTTTTGCGCGACTAACTCAGAGAGACACTGGTTGGTCATGAAGTCCGAACCCAGAACCTTCTTGCTGTGAGTTGCAGTGATGACTACTACACCACCATGTTTTTTCCGTTTATTTGAATATCACAAGTGCAAAATGAAAATCTCTGAGACTGATGTGGGCAATGAATCATAACAATGCATGGATCCAACAGATCAATACTTTTCGCCGCTACATATACAGTATGTGGCTTTTTATCAGCTTGTGAAGGTGGGGATGAATTAATAGTTACTGTGTATTTTTAAAGCTAATTTGTAGGATCAAGGCGACTTTCTGCTCAGAAAGTGGCGGCTTTTGGATCAGAACGTTGTATGGTTTGGCTTTTTGTCACACTTCAGCATCCCACCAAGATATAATTATAGAAATCTCCATGCATGGCAGACAATCTCTATTCCGGCATCCAGCAGCAGGGTGTCTGTCGAGCATAAGCCCGCAATCTAAATTATGGATAAAAACACAGTGAAGCGCCTTTTTCCTGATATTGTGTCGGCCCGGTGTAATAACACTTGCTATGACCCCCATCATTTTGGCCCGCCACATCAAGCAATGGGTTTTCAGGGTGACTGTCATCCTCCATTTGCATCAATGGGCTTTGCCATTCAAGAGAATATGACATAGCTGTAAAGCAATCTGGCCGACTCAGGGAATTAATTTGAAGAAGCTGTCCAATGAATCAGATTCAAATGCACAGGGACATGTTTTCCCATGCAGTATTGTACGGTGTCCCGGATTCGTTAATGGGGGGAAAATGGTTCTTCCGTTTTAAAACGCCACATGTTTGGGGATGAGCTTTGGCACCCTGACTTTACATATGCAAAAAGAGGAAAGCGTAAATTTATGGACCTGGTGGGGGCCAGACACAAAGCAGACAACACAATCAAAAATGTCATTTAGCTCTGTAAGCTCAGGGCCTTCCTGGCTCGCCTTTTAATTTTCACATTTTTAGCAACTTATAAGTCGATAATGCAGGACGACTTGAAAGCAGATGGTCTTCACCAGGAACAGATGCGTGCATTTTGAATATATTATATTGATTCTGAATGTAGTCGTTTTACGCTGTTGCCTATTTTTAAAACACAAGCGCTTCGGTAACAAAGTTAATCAAATTAGACGACTTCCTTTTTTTTTTTTTTTTTAAAGCACACTAATGATGATGAACGGAATGTGGAAATCAGTAATAATAAATATCCAGCACATACCATCAACATTTCTGGCCATCTTATTTCAGCATGGAGTGCTTCATATTTAAATCGGAACAGTAAATTGCTTGACGGTGAGAAATGAATTCCCTATAGTCAGGGTTATAGTCTCTCTCTCTCTCTCTCTCTCTCTCTCTCTCTCCCAGTGTGTGTGTGTGTGTGTGTGTGTGTGTGTGTGGCCAAAAGCATGTGGCGAGATGAAAGCCATTGTCATGTTAACACACTCGGTAGCAGAGAGCCCACACTCATTTCATAGACGACCCTCTTATTCTCCCTCCATCGCCATGCTGCTCCTGCTCGATCTCCTTTAGCTCCTCTCTTCTCAGTGCAAGGGTCTCCTAGCGCTCGGGCTGAAATCAAAGAGCTGTGATAGTACTCCAGCCTTCTCTCTCACATAAGCGCACAGTCACAGACTCATACCACTCTTCTACAATCAAATAAAGGGGGTGGTGGTGGTGGTGGTGGTGGTTTGGGGGGGGGCGGGGGGGGGGGGGTTAAAAAGCTAAAAAGACACAATGGAGAACAGGCTACAATCAAATAGAGACGCAGGTCGAGGCAGATGGGACCCCGGCGTTAATTGTACACTGGATCAAATTGAGCCAGGTCCTGGGTTTTTGTGTGTTAGCGATGGTGCAGGAAAAAAGGAAAAAAGAAAATCAAGCACTGCATTAAAATGCTGAGGGAAAAAAAAGCATCTTTTTATATATACTGTCATCTCCATTTAGTTTCTTTTTTAGAATGTAAATCATACACAAATTACTTTATTTGTTTTGAATGAAAATAATTTCGCGAATTCCGTGTACATTGATTAATTTTCGAAGCCAATTAATCTTAATTAGAATTACAAGGAGGCTGGCGCCTATCTCAGCTGCTTCTGGGTGAAGGCGGGGTACACCCTGAACAGCTCACCAGACCGTTGCAGGGCCAGCACACATACAATCATTCACACTCATTCACAACTAGGGGCAATTTGGAACAGCCAGTTAGCCTACTGTGCATGTTTTTGAACTGTGGGAGGAAACCAGAGTACCCGGAGGAAACCCATGCAAAAACCTGGAGAACATGCAAACTCCACACAGAAACGCCCTGAGCCTGGGAATCGAGCACAGGATCTTCATGCAGTGAGGTGGACGTGCTAACCACTGCGCCACCATGCCTCATTCAATTAATGTTTTAAACACTATTATACACATCCATCCATCCATCCATCCATCTACCCTTCATGTACCACGTGGAGGTGCGACCCTTTCTTATCTCAGAAGCTAAGCAGGGATTGGGCCTGTGTGGTACTTGGATTGGAGACCACCTAGGAATGCCAGGTGCTGTGAAGGCCTAGGGAATAGAGATGGCAATCTAACCTGTAAAAAATCTGCCAAGAAAACTTGGAATCCATCTATCTGTCTATCTATTTTTTTATATTTCATTACATGACTGTGAGTAAAATGTAAAGTATTATTTCATTTTCCAAACTGCTTTATTCTTCATTAGTGTAATGGGGAGACTGGAGCCCAGCCCTGCTGACTCGAGGCGAGGGTGGTGTCCATCCTGAACAGCTCGCCAGATCATTGCAGGGTGGCTCCCGAGTGGCGCATCGACAAGGTGCACGACTATCAACCTGGAGATCGCAAGTTCGAATCCGGATTGATGGGAGCCATCCATGGGAGCTAATTGGCCGAGCTCTCACGGGAGGGAGGGATGGCATACGCTCACTTCCCTGTCACTCACAGCGCTCACAGCGATCACCAGCCAATCATGGCCATCTGTGAGCTCATTCGTACGATGGGGTGGATAGCGCTTTCCCTCCAAGTGTTTTAGGTCGCCCCCAAATACGCATGCGCAGCACTTCGAAAAGAGGCGGGCGGTAGCATTGTATGTCGCGGAGGGGGCATGTGCTTGCTTATGCCCCTCCATGGTCGGTGGTGGTCGTGTGATAGGGAAGCCAAAAAGTTGATTGGATACGACTAAATTAGGGGAGAAAAATGGAGGAAAAAAAAAAAAAAAGATCATTGCAGGGCAAACACACAACCATTCATGCTCACATTCACACCTGGGGCAATTGAGAATATCTAGTTCACCTAATGTGCATGTCTTTGGACTGTAGGAGGAAACCGTAACATCTGGTGAAAACCCACACAAGCATGGGGAGAACATGGAAACCCTACACAAGAAACAAGTCCACTGGGCACGGGGCCTGAACCCAGGACCTTCTTGCTGCGAGGTGGAAGTGCTAAACACTACGCCACTGTGCCACCTTAAGTATTACATAAGTCACATTATTTTCTTCTCACCAATTCGCTTAGAGCTGGAACAATTGGATTAAAGAAATTGCTTGAGCCACAATAGTAAGATTTGCGTATAAACGTTCCTTCTATAAGTGAGTCTATAAGTTTTCAACTTCAGGATAGTGAGGGGAAGGGCTGCTTCTACCTAACGTCTCATACAGCTGTTATGATGTAAGTAATAACAGGAACTAACCTAGCTAATAACAGCTACAGATACATAACAGCTAATCAACAGCAATTTAGCCATACGACTGCCTTATTGAGTTTGCTGTGGTGGGCACGCATGGACACCGGACGTCCTCGGGACAACATATTCCATGACTATAGTGCTCTACTCCGAAGCTCTGCTAAAACAGAACAGCCTGGGGACTTAAATTACTTACCATCACTTAACTTTTAATGATAATTTTGTTTTAATAATTTACTTTAATGATTCAGTTTTCTTTTAAAAGATTAATTTTAATTTAATGATTAATTTCCTAAACATTATATGTATATTTTTCTTCTATTTCTCTTCGCTTAATATCACCATATAATGCTGATGTCATTGATGCATCCATGTGGTAGAACTCCGAATAGAAAACATCCGGTTAGATGTGATTAATCAGCTACGTGTCAGATGCATTAAAAACACAACGCACCCACGACTTCCTGTCTACACCAAACCCGTGAGTGACATTAACAAAGGAGGCCATGTTGTGAACTTGGGCCTCAATTAGAAAACTGCACTAAGTTCCCCTAATGAGCCAAACAGCTTGGCAGATGGCCTACGACTTTACTCTCAGTGGGTAATCGTCTTACCAAAATATACATCAACTGAATTTTTTTTTCTGCCTCGTGTCATGATGTCTCCTCTTAAACTTTTAAACCAAAGTGAAAACACTCTGAAAGAGGCTTCAGCTTTCCCCCAGAAAATGAAGTTGAGCAGCAAGAAGTCGTTTATTTGCAGCTGATGAATAATAAGATTTGTGAAATTATTTATGAATTAGACCTGAACTTTTTCTCTCAATAAAATTTCCCCTTTAAATTCCTTTTAAAAGTTTCCCTGATCTTTTTCAACTTATAATAAATTTGAGTTTTTAGTATGAGCATTTAACTTCACCACATAGATGCATTATACTTTCCTTCTGTCTTTCTCCCTCCCTCTTTCTTTCTTTACTTCTTTCTGTATTTCTTCCAACCTTCCTCCCTCTTTCCCTCCCTCCCTCTTTCTTTCTTTCTGTCTGTCTTTCTTTCTTTCTTTCTTTCTTTTTCTTTCTCCTTGTCTCCAACACTTTTTCCTTTTTCTTTTTCTCTTTCTCCTTCCCTACCCTCCTTTCTTTCTTTATTTCTTTCCCCATCCCTTTCTTTCTTTCTCCCTCCCTTTCTTTCTTTCTCCCTCCCTCCCTCCCTCCCTTTCTTTCCCTCTCCCTTATTGTCTTTTTTATTTCTTCCTTCCTTTCTCCCTCCTCCCTCTCTCTCTTTCCTTCTCTTTCTTTCTTTCTTTTTTTGAAAGTAGATGATTAAGGTGTCCCTGTGTTTCTTAATGCATAAAAGAAAACTGCTACACTGAAACTGGTTTAAAGAGAATAATATATACACTTTGGCTGTTTCTCCTTTCATATATTTTACTGAAAAGGTCATTAAGTGGAGAAAATATCCCAAATCAATTATTCTAAATTCAGAACTCCTCATATTACACATGAAATATTTGCTTAATATTTCATGTTTTTTTTTTTTTTTGGTAACTGGCTGCCTGTTTAGTCTCTCAACTCAGAGTGCGAGTGGGAGTGAGGGTGGATATCAGGTCATTTGCATTCCTGGACTTGCATTACCTGTTCTGGCTGTACATTACATTCCTGAACTACCTGAAAGTTGTATTAACAGAAGGCTAACGATTCAAATTAGTTGAGTTGCTCAGATGAATCTACTATAGCTCATAGGCTGTTAAGAGTGCACTAAATTTCCTCACACATATAGAAGATGTATTAGTGGTGAGTATGTGCTGGGGTTTGTATGGGACTGTATGTATAATTTATCTGGGACAAAGTATTTTATTATATTACAGTAAATTACCTTTACTGGACTGTAGATATACAATATATGCACACTAGTGAGTGTAAGTAAACCCCCCACTCTCTCTCTACCTCTGCATGAACTTTATTAAGGCAAGCCTGTAGTATTATGCACCTCTGTTTGTCACTTTTGAATTACAACACTGGTGTTTGAGCTTAAAAGGGTCTATTCGTTTATGCCATGGCAAGTGACAGCGCGGGCGATCAGCGCTGTGAAGGGACGGCAGGGAGCAGCGGAGGATGAGAGGGGTGTTTGAATGGATGATCGGTGAAAACAGTCGCCCCTGTACCCAGAGGGATCAACGCCAATGATAGGCTTTTTGCAGCTGCTTAGAAGATAATGCATGTGCTATTGAAGCAAAGTGGTAATATGCCTTTTTTCCACTCTGCCTTTGTCTGCAGGAGTGAAACCAATAAAAGAAGAGAAAACAAGATTTTCGACCCATTGCTTTTGATTAAGTGATTTAACATGCAGAGTTCCCAGGCCTGGCCATGTCTCTAATGGGCTGGAAACAGAACAGGTGGAGTGTATTAGGGGTGAGTTGGTGTGTGTATGGGGGTCTTTGGTCAGCTGCACACAAATAACATTATCCATTACTATATGTATATATATATATATATATATATATATATATATATATATATATATATATATATATATCTGTGTGTGTGTGTG
>JAQMYF010000026.1:34339803-34361759 GCA_030014195.1 Neosilurus mollespiculum | reverse complement strand
CATTTTATAACCCAGTTAGCTGCATGGGGGGGGGGATATTATTATTATTATTATTATTAATATTAATATAAAGATTTTGCCTAAAAGTGAAGCATCTGAAAAAATTAACTTCTCCTGATACAAGGTTTCAATGTGAATTCGTTCTGATGACGCCATCGATGATGTAATGTCATGTAACCATCACGTTATGACTGCCCATCCCCAAAGTTTTGATATTGTCCGAAATTGTTACGCTATTGAGAAAAGACTCATTTAATGGAAACCCAATACCACCAGAGGGTAGAGACATGCTATTCGACTGGATCGGTTCACTTCTGTAAGCATATTATACTCACCAGAAACGTCATGCGCTTCCTCAGGATGATTGGGTTAAAAGCCTTTCTATTCAAATGAGTAATGCATTGCGCGGCAGTAATAGTTTATTTATTTTTAAAAGAAACGAAGATACCTACTGCATATGACACATAGAATTAATTCTATGTGTCATAGAGAATTAATTCTGTTTACATTATTTTAAAAGTGTATTTTAGTTCATGAAAAAAGTGTATTTTATTTTATTACCTAAAACAAGTAACAATTTGGTGGGAAAGATGGAATAGAAGAAGTTACCATTACTCAGACGTTCATTCCCATTACAATGGTTATATACATAAATACGGTGAAATATTCCCACATGATATCCACATGTACACGTACGTATGGACGGACGCAGTGTTTGTGACACAAAAAATCTGATCAATGCTTCACCAATTTTTCTATGTACGTTGCTTTGCTGTTAATATTATTAATTACATGCATTTCATGGGTGAGTGTATGTCAGTGTTGGAAGCCTGTGTTTATATTTCTTGATTTCAGTATGGTTGCCTTTATTATGGAATAAGAACCACAACACTAATTATGAAGTTTAATAACATGCTGCTGAGGCTTAAAGGTTTTAATGTGCATTACCGTATTGATAGACTTGATAATGGACACAGAAACCTGAGACGTTTGGGTTATGGTAATGTTTTTCAGTTAGTGAAGATGTTACTACATACAACATTTCTCAGAATCAATAATACGAAGTTGCAATTAAAAAAAAGAATATTGATGTAGTGATATGCCTGCATTCTTATGTTCTTACAGGCTCTCTGTAGTGTATTGTATTTACTGTATTTACCTTAGCTCTATAATATTTTACACAAGTACTCTTTAATTTGATGACCTGATTGGTCAGAAGGTAGTGATTAATTTTAAGTTGATCAAGAGTTCATTCAAATCACAAGGTTATAATAAATGTCCCTTACAACTTCCTTTAGAGTGTCTTAGAACATACAGATGCCTGTAGCATAATTCCCAGTACTTTATTTTATAATCTGTTGCTTTTTCTCATGCTAGGGAGTGGGTTCTCACCTTGTTAACACACCAGTAAAAACTGATATCTTTATTTACTTCTTCTTCATCTGCCTTTCGAATTTGTGCTACCATTGTGAAGATATACGGAAATACGGAAACTGCCTTTTAGAGGTTTGTCTGTTTTGAGCTGCTGTAGAGGCTAAAATAGTGGAAAATAATATATTATTTCAACATAAAAAAAAATATATATATATATATATATATATATAAATCAGGAAACATTTTACTCTCTTTAATACAGCTCGATAAACTTTAGAGACAAGTTCCACTTACAGGAGGTTCTCATCAGTGGCACCTAATCTGGAACACCAGATACTAATTTTATGCATTAAAGGAATCATAAATAGAAAAAAAGGGTGTGTTTACTTTTCTGTATGGATCTTCACAATTATAAAAAGACAACAGAATGTTAATTTAATGTGTTATTTGTTGGATCATTATCTGTAGCCACTGTATCAAAAAGGGTGAAATGAAAAAGTAAACAATTTCTTTTGGATTTACTTATTTTTCCATTTAATTTAGATAAAATTTTTGCAAATGGAGTGCCTTACATCCAATATAGTAGACCTTTGATGCGCTTGTTCTAATATGCTATAGTTTCTATACACAGAGACTTGTACAACAAAATGTCCACCAAAACACATTTTCAGAAATGGTTCAATTGGATTATGGTACAGTTTTCTGCAATTATTTACCTTCCTTTTTTGGTTGGTTTGTTCATAAGCCATTTTTATAAGCATTTATTTATGGCAATATAGATATAAAGTCTATGCCAAACTTTTAATCATTATAATAAGAGTGCATGTAGTTCTTATCTCAGATCATCATGGAAGAGCAGTTTATCTCAGCAACTGCAATAAAATGTGTCCTGTGCGATCTGAGACCCACCCCGCTCCCTGAACAGCTTTTTAAATCTGCTTACTGTCCAAACTGTTAAATTCCACTTTCAATGTGGGACAGTTTATTCCATTTCCCTTCTGTATTTAAACGGGATAAAGAGCACGACTAGGGACCCAAGTGCTGTACTACTGTCATCATCATCTTTACCAATTATAATAGTGTATGAGAAGCATAAAACGATCATATCGCAATCTGACAAATTAATTATAAGTTGATTGATATTTCAGGTTTTGTTTTGTTCTGGTCAAAGATTTTGGGCAGATATTGTTATAGCAAAGTTATTAACAAGAAGATTTCACTTAGTTTTGAGAGACTGTCTTTATTTCTAGCCTACCTTCAATAGCTTTTGTATATCTGCTTCCCAATCCTTCCCACACACACACACACACACACACACACACACACACACACACACACACACACACACTTAGCTCTAATGGATTAGTACTGCATTATCCCTCTCGTCTGTGCTTAAAAATTAATCAGGCCATTAGTCAGGTCATGGTGCTGCCCGCAGTTGTTCAAAGGGTTAATTACCCATCGTATCTGCTATGTTCAAAGATTTGGACTCTGAAAGACTTAAAGCACTTGTTTTGATGAAAAACATTTTATTTCAGAAATTAATTGTCATATAGTGAAGTATAGTGTTTTATTAATCCTGTAGTGACCCCATTAAAACCTACAGCTTACACATGGATGTGATGGATTAAAAGCAGGATGTAGTCAGGCTTACTTCTACTGACACCCTCACAGCCATTACAGAGAATTCTCTTTATTCCTCTGATACACTATTTCAGATTAAGATGCACTAGGATCTGACTTGGCTTTAGTTTAGTTAATTAAACTTCATACCTCTAAAAGCAGTCTTAGAGTCCATCAGGATTCAGACTGAGCTTTGTGGCTTATTTGTGATTATATCTCTTTATATTACATAATGCCTTACTTAATATTACATCCAAACGTCTTAATTATGCTGTCAATATTTCATCTTGGATTCAGGAGTGCATCAGCGGAAGCCAGGCTACATGACTGTAAGGTCACCTCAGTCCTCATTCATGGAGTATTTCATGAAGAGCCTCTTAGCTGCAATTTTACCTCTGTACTGATAGAAGACAAAAGCATGCGGGCATCTGTTAGGGTGGAGAGGTTAAAATAGACTTCCCTTTAGTGCACTCTTTGAAGGAACAAAAGGTTCAAAGTGAATGACATGTGACCTGCATGGGAGAAGTGGAGCGATATAACTGATTGCCAAATAAATGATAAAAAGAAACGTACAATAAAAGGTCTATGAGCAGCAAAAAATGTAAAAGCTGGTCTGCTTATTAAAGTACAGAAATTAGTAAGTAGCTACGACTGCAGTTAATCATTCTGTGAATTTGGTGTATAGTATATACAGTTTTATTATCTTTAGGGACGTTTTGAAAAATAATAACATCATTCATTCATTCATTTTTTAAAGCCACTTAATCCTAATTAGGGTCGCTGGGAGGCTGGCGCACATCTCAGCTGACTGAGGGCGAAGGCAGAGTTCATCCTGGACACCTCGCCCGGCCATTGCAGGGCAACACATATACAATCATTCACAACCACACTCACACCTAGGGATGATTTGGAACAGCCAGTCAGCCTACTGTGCATGTTTTTGGAATGATGGAGGAAACTGGAATACTCAGAGGAAACCCACGCAAGCACGAGGAGAACATGCAAACTCCACACAGAAACGGCCGAGCCCAGGAATCGAATCCGGGACTTTCTTGAAAATAATAAATAAAATCAATTAAAAATATAAATGTACTGTATAGGATTAGGGAGGCACGGGGGTGTGTTGGTTAGCACTTTCACCTCACAGCAAGAAGGTCCTGGGATCAAGCCCTGTGCCCATTGAGGGTGTTTCAGTGTAGAGTTTGCATGTTCTCCCCATGCTTGTGTGGGTACACTGGTTTCCTCCCACGGTCCAAAGACATGCATATTAGGCTAATTGGATATTCTTGACTGCCCCTAGTTGTGTGTCTGTGTCTGTGTCTGTGTTGTGTGCCTGTGTGTCCCCTGCCTTCGCCTGGAGTCAACTGCGATGGGATCCAACCTCTTTGTCATGCCAGTAATGAATAAAGTGGTTTGAAAAATGAATGACAGTGTATAGGATTAAAAATATGTATGAAATATAATGTTATTTTTTATTGAATGTGTTAAAAATGTAAACCAATAACGTAATAATGCTGTGTCCAATTAAAAAAAAAAATCTTTGAATGAATTTAAAACAATAACTGTAGGAAATTTTAATTCTAACAGATACATTCACAGACATAAATGTTATTATTATTATTATGGTCCTATGGTTGTACCTATGGTCACAAGCTTTGGGTAGTGCCCGAAAAAATAAGATCGCAGATACAAGCAGCTGAAATGAGCTTCCTTCACATGGTGGCAAGGCTCTTCCTCAGAGATCAGGAAGCTCGGCCATCTGGGAGGAGCTCAGAGTAGAACCAATGCTCCTCCGCATTAAGACTGTCCAGTTGAGGTGGCTTGGGCATCTGATTAGAATGTCTCGTGAACGCCTCCCTGTTGTGGTGTTTCGGGCATGTCCAACTGAGAAGAGACTCCAGAGTTGACCCAGAACATGCTGAAAGGACTATGTCTCTTGGCTGGTCTGGGGCACCTTGGTGAAGGAAGTCGGTGTGGAGAGGGAACCTCACTGCTTAAGTCTGACTCACACATAAGCGATATAGCCACGAAATAGTGCATTTTTTTTGGTTGGCTTTGGCTGAAAATACCGCCATTATGCTCGAAATGCGGTCTGTTTCCAACCTTCGAATATCTTCATATATCTAATAATAATAATATCTATTAATTATAATTTCACACCAAAATTTTGTGCAAGTCCAAAATTTTTCACCAAGACCACAAATACGGATAATTTACCTCAAATTCGACCGACTACCTCAGAAAATATTTGAATTCCAGTTCGAATTTATTCAAATCACTTTGAAATAAAATTCACCTGTACTTTCGGACAAGATCGATTACATGTGAGTCAGGCTTTAGGCTGCTGCCCCTGTGACCTGAACCCGGATCTAGAGGATGATGATGATGATGATGATGATGATTTTAAACCACTGACTAGGAGTTCCTGTTCTGTGGGATCCAACGCTTACAGAAGCAATCATTTTCACTATAATGTGGATGTGATCATGTTTCCAGAAGCTCACAGGACAAATTAACGCCATGTTAAATAATGGGAATGTACTGCATGCTTGTATGGTGCTAATCTACACATTTTTTTACTTATTTGCAGTTACTACTTTATCCTTCTCTGGGCCACAGTACATTACACCATGTTTATATTTTTGGAAATAGAATAAATGTAATTCTACAAAAACAAATAAATGTTGGGATTGAGTGTCAGAAGCAGACAGGGTTGGTGACATTTCTTTACTGGGTGGGCAGGATTGGACAGAATTCCTTTGTGTGTTATCAGGATTGGTTAGAATTTATTCAGGAGCAGACAAGATTGGACAGAATTCCTTTGGGAACATACAGGATTAGTGAAAATCCTATCAGGGAGAGAGTAGAGGTGGTTAGAATTCCTTGCAGAGTGTTTCAGTCTTTAGGGCTCATACCTGATGCATGGTGCATTAACAAACAAAACTCCAAATGAAGCTCATGTGCTGAATCAGATTTGAATACCATGACTGTTTATTGGAGAGTGCAAATTTTGCTGAATAAGTTCAATATTTTATATTATAATATTTTTTAATGCATTAAATGAAAATGTGTCCATTTTGTAATTAAATAAATGAAAACACACTGTAAATATTTACAGCATTACCCAGGTATATTCACTGTAAATAATAAATCTCACAATAAGCACAATTTAAATCATTAATGAATAAATTAACAACTCTGAAGTAAATACAATCCCCAGTATCTGATTTGTTTCCTTAGTGAAGTTGTCACCGGGCCCTTTTTATTTTATTATTATTTTTTTAAGCGTAATCTTTCTTTTGGCTTTTAATTGCACAAGTCGATAACTGAGCTGGATGTGTTGTGGTCAGTGAGCAGTCAGGTTTATTTACACCGCTTAGAGCCCGAGGCTTTTAGGGAGACAATGTGCCTCGCCTCTATTTTTTTTTTCCCATTCTCTCCTTTAATGCCATAAACACTCTGATTGTTTTTATCGTGTTTAAAATCCATCATGAACGTCCAGGGGATGCTCTCCCCGTTGAATTGTGGTGAGCCCAGCCACACGAGTCTATCTGCCTTTTATGTTCTTAAATATTCATAAGTAGCTTTGCAACATTAATATCTTAGAAGGCTTACAAGAACACTTAAATAATATCCAGTACTCTTGCCCCCCCTCGGGTGTTTCCCTCCTCTCTCTCTCTATTTCTCTCTCTGTGTTTTATTTTCATTTGCGTAATGCACTGGGTTGCTTTAGAGAGGGTCCTCCTCTTAAGGGAAAGGCTTCCTGACTTAGTCATAGAACGAGCAATAATTATAATTATTGGTACAGGGTCCTCTGAAGATCATGTGTCACAGGGAGTAAAGGATAAAAATAATGGCCTAAAGGTTAAGCCAAATGCCAGACTGGACATTTACCACGTCCTCTTTTAGGGTCAGTCTTAATGCCCTGGTCATAAATATATGCCGTTATTCACTTAGTGTATAATAGGAACTCATATGCAATATCATGGACTGTAAATAATTGCTAATAAATGTCTTATGGTGAATGTTTGCTTTGCCACTGACAATATGATATATATATATATATATATATATATATATATATATATATATACTGCTCTCTGGGCACCCTATGTGTGGCCAGAGAGCAGTTGGGGGTTAGGTGACTTGCTAAAGGGCACTTTAGCCATAAAAGTGAAGGACTGGATGGTGCTACTCACTCCCCCATGACCAAACATTTTTCTTGCTGGTTCAGGAAGCAAACCATTGACCTTTTGATCCCAAACCCGCTTCTCTAACCATTAGGCCACGGCTGCCCCCACGGCTGTTCAGAGTGTACTCCAGCTTCACCCAGAATTGGCTGAAATAGGCTCCAGCCTTCTGTGACCCTTGTAGGATAAAGCAATGAATGAATATATATACAGTCAATTCCGAAATTATTCATATCTCTGGCAAATTTGACTTAATGCTACTTTAATTCAACCAGCAAGGTTTTTTTTGGACTGGAAATGATACAGGCTTCTCCCAAAGTATAATAAGATGATTTACAAGAAACATTGTTGTGGAAAAAATAATCTCTCAGTTTTTATTTACATTTGAACAAAAAGTGGCATGTCCAAAATTATTCATACCCTTTGCAAACTGTCACAGTCTGTGGGAAAATCCAAGGTTCTGTACCATTCCAAAAAGTCCAAGCTGTTCTAAAGCATCCTAATTACCCTATTTCATTGGGAACAGCTCTTTTAATCAACTCAACAGGTGAAAAACAGCAGCTCTCTGCAATTGGTTTGCGGACAGTCATGGCTAAGACAAAGGAGCTCACTGAGGACCTGCGGCTGCGCACTGTGGCCGCTCACAAGTCAGGAAAGGGCTATAAGGCCTTATCTAAATGTTTTCAAGTTCCAGTGGCTACAGTGCAAAGTATTTATTTATACTTTTTTATTATTTATTTATATTTTTGTATTATTGAAAAATACAAGATGTTCCGCACTGTGGAAAATCTCAGAGGACGTGGTCGGAAGCCAAAAGTGACACCTGTGCTGGCCAGGAGGATAGTGAGAGAGGTGAAAAAAAATCCAAGGATCACCACCAAGGCCATCCTGGTGAATCTGGGCTCTGCTGGTGGCAACGTCTTAAGGCAGACAGTTCAACATACACTGCACACTGCTGGGTTCCACGGACGCAGACCAAGGAGGACGCCACTTCTCCAGATAAGACACACAAAGGCCTGCTTGGCCTTTGCAAATGCTCATCTAGACAAAGAAGAAGACTTCTGGTTGTCTGTTTTATGGTTGTAAATGTAAAAACTGAGAAGTAATTTTTTTCCACAATGATTCCTCTTGTACGTCGTTTTATTATCATTTGGGAGCATTTCCGGGTCCAAAAAAAAACTTGCTGGTTGAATAAAAGTAACTTTAAGATAAAATTTCCCAGGGGTATGAATAAGTCCGGCTTTGACTGTATATTAAATATTAAATTGACAGTCAAACTAAAATTGCACCATTTTTAAATGAACTTTTTATACATTCATGGAGCCAATTTGAGCTCTGATCAGCCAGTGTTTCTAATGCAATCCAGATTTCCTCTGTTCATTAATAATAATTAATCACAGATGTTCAGGTCTCAGGTCAGTGTTTAGTGTCAGTCCTGCCTGTATGTGCCAAGCTGTCTCTCGTGGGTCCGATGCTAAACGGTCAAGCCGTGAGCTCTGAATACTTCCAGGTCACCTGCTGTGCTTTGATCTGTAGGAAATTTACAGGCTAATTAAGTAACAAGCTCAGCTGATATTCACTGCTGCGCTGTTAGTGTGTGTGATGATTGGCAGGAGGCTGACTTTAGTGGTTATAAGGATTTTTCCACTAAGAGGAGTAAAGAAAATGTGTAAGGTATGAAAATACAGTGTGTCCGTTCTGGTAAAGTGAACTGCACTGATTTTTCCAGAGCACATGGCTTGAACTTTTAATACACTGACAGAATAAATATTATTTATAAACCAAAGAGTATGTGGTGAGTTCCGCTTTTAGGCTGTACCTAAAATCTTTACTGTTCTCTTGAGTATTATTTTTCTTTCTCCTCAGTCCAGGGCAAAGTGTTGTAATTCTTGCCTGTGTTAATTGCACATATAATACAGTACAAATGCAGCAGATTAAACAAACATCGGTGCATCCTGTCAAGGTGTTAAAGATAACCTTTAAGTAGAATATTAAACTGTGAAGCAACAGCAGCAGTGTTTAAACAGCATTGCTAATCCACTCTCCTCCATTTACTTTGCTAGTAACCTCTTGTGACATTGTATTCCTTGCCAGACTCTTTGCTGATGAAGCATTTGTTTGACGTTGACTATAATGGAGCGACCTGAAGTCTTTCACTACCTCTTCTGGTATAAGAGCTACAGGCTTTTCAGGGTCAATCGCTGTTTAGACAGACTCGTATTGAGGAAGACTTTTACTGATCCGATAAGCTTCTCCCTGGTGGAGATCGTTCCAACTTAATCATTTCCTCACAGCTCTGCTGAAGTCAAAAAGGCCACCCTAATCCACTCCACCTGACCAGACGATTCTCAAAGACCGATCTTCACCCTCAGACTGAGCTCCAGCAGATCTGCATTATTTACATTATGTGATTTCTTTCTGGTTAAAAGCTTCTGCGTAATCAGATGTTCAGTAAGGCGTCCAAGTCCAGCAGCAGGCGTTACGTGCTGGTGAGCTGGAGGATGCGCTGTGTGATCATGCAGCAGCTCTGGCAGAGTGAGGGTTGAGCGAGTGAACTCTGAGGAGCCCCAGTCTGTCTGTTCATTAGCCGTTGTTGTCAGCAGGAAGCGGAGCGCAGCTTCACTTCAATAAGACAAATTTGCAGCGCGTTGTCCACGCGGCAGCCAGGGAAGCCAGACGGAAAAGAATGATAGGGCCGGGAGAGGCGAGGTTCATCAAAGTCACCCTGCTCTCCTCCACTCATTTTTCAGCCGCTGAGGGGGCGCATACCTGCAGCCCACCTGTGAGCTATATTGGACAAATTGAACGACAACATGTCTCTTTCATATTTCACACACCAGCAGTTTTATTTGGAAGGGGGGCAGAAATGAAGGGTATGGTATGGGGTAGTATAAAGGGTCCACACATTTCATGCCATTGTAGATACTTTTAAAATGTTTTGCCCTCAGCAATAACCACCTTACTGGCCAAACTGCCCCAAATGCTGACCCCAAAACAAATCACTATAAATATTTTATTGCGTTTTCTGCGGTGGACAAAAGTTGTCGATAAAGGTTTTTTTTTTCTTGATTGATACAGACATCGTAACTGTCATGGGCTTTGACTTCAGCAACAGTAGCACCTTGTAAAAAATTAATATGGTCCTCTAAAACTATAAGGTCAAAACGATTGCTTTAGTCCACCTTAACATCATACATACATACATACATACATACATACATAGATCATTATTTATACAAGCATCAATATAAGCACAATTATCTCTAAAACAGGATATTCCTTCTGATAGTTTTTAGAACTTGCAGCTATCCATCAATTTGCTGAACTGCAACTTTGCGGAGCCTATATCAGCTAACTCTGGGTGAAGATGGACACCCTGGACAGCTGGCCAGTCCATCACATGGCCAACACACACACACACACACACACTCACACCTAGGGGCAATTTGGACCGGGCAGTTAGTCTAATGTGCATATCTTTGGACTGTGGGAGGAACTCGGAAGAAACCCACGCAAACACGGGTAGAGCATGCAAACCTCACAAAAAAAACAAACTTGCCGAGCCTGGGACTGGAACCCAGGACTTTCTTGCTGTGAAGTGAATGTGCCACGACACTACACCACTGTGCAGCCCAGTTCTTGGTACTTCTGTGCTTAAATTCATGCCTGTTATTTATTTATTTATTTTATGAGCTACTAACAGCCAGTACTTCCTCTACACATTTGGTTTATGCCATCAACCATACTGCCGGGAAAAAAAAAAAAAAAGTTATCTCTCATCTGCAGATCAATCAAAGTCATAGTATTTAACCCGTGTGGACAGGGCCTGATTCAATCTCCCTCAGCTCTGGAAAAGTTTCAGTCCAAATATCTGCTATTACTTCTGTGCCAGAGTGTAGGATCTCCTGAAGGTAGCCAGGTTATCATCAAGCTGTGATGATTCTCAGCAGTGTCAGAGGACTTTTGATTGTACTCTGCACCTCTGTGCTGCCCCGGGCCTTTCCAGGCATCAGACGGGGAGAACGATACTGAGACGATGAAACACACACACACACACACACACACACACACACAAACACGCAAACACAAACACACAGTCAAACGGCAGCCATCACTCGCAGGCTGTCAGCACACCACATGCCAGATATGCTCCGTGACACAAAGATATCAGTTACACGTTTCCCCCAGCTTGGGTTTAAATCCACACAGGCCGTGTGGTGAGGCTAAGCTCAGATGTGCATTACACTGGGAATGTCACTAATCCATCAAAATACGAGGGCTCACATCTACTCCCCATGTTCTTCTAGGATGTTTGCGCAGTGTTCGAGTTTGTGCATCAGTGGCGTGATCTATTAAAAGCCAAAGTTTTTTTTAACTATTTCACTGGGCTGAGCAGACTACTTTTAGTTCTTGAGATTCACCCAACAATTTAGTCTTGACTAATTTAACCTCGTTTTTTAGGCTTGACTTCACCTCACACACATTACTTTTTAAAAGCTAAAAAGACTCTAGCGTAAACATAACTACATATTTCCTGGCGTGTTTACTGTAAGTACTGAATAAGTAATAAATGATGACTGGATTCTGATAATAAGTCTGGAGTTGATTTCAGAGAAATACCACAAACAAACAAATAAACAAACGACCAAGTAAATAATTTGGGTGCCTATTTGGTGCATTCTTAAAGAGAAAGAAGACACTATTGACCCCAGGAACACTAAATGGTCTGGAACAGCAGATTAAAGATGGTCAGAAATATCTTAAAGAGCTCATACAGTTCTGGCACCACATCCTATTGACAGATCTGTCAGATGAGACAAAGATCAGCTTGTACCAGAATGATGGGAAGTGAAGAGTATGGAGAAGAAAAGAAACTGCCAATGATTAGGGGCAGCCATGACCTAATGGTTGGAGAAGCAGCTTTGGGACCTAAAGGTTGCTGGTTCGATTCCCGAACCAGCAGGAAAAATGTGGGGGAGTGAGCTGCATGTTCCCTTCCTCCACCTTCATGGCTGAAGTGCCCTTGAGCAAGGAACCTAACCCCCTACTGCTCTCCGGGATCCACACTATGTAGCAGCCCACTGCTCTGAGTGAGTGTGCTCACTGTTTACGTGTGTGCTCACTTTGAGTGGGACAAATGCAGAGGTATTTATTTACAGGATTGATACAGTACATCAAAATAAATAAATAAATTGGAAAGATTTCACCTCACTTTATGGCTTAGGTATGCACAACTGTTTTCCTTCTATTTAAGGATGATGTGACTGTTGATAAAAGAAGAAGGATGGATTTTGAAGGGTATAGGGCTATGGAATTTGCTCAGATGGAGACAGTTGCTTGAAAATCTATTGGATGTTTCTCCACAGGACAAATGGACAATCAGCTGATGCTTTGAAAGCAACACTTTTTAAGCTGTTATATGGATTGTTCTGCACTGGCCAAGTCAGTCATATCGGTTGAATTTAACTAAATGTGCGTTTCACTTACTAAAGATGGAACTGAAGGTGAAATACCCCAAAGACAAGCAGGAACTGAGAATTGCTGCAGTAAAGACCTGGAGCATCATCAGGGAAGAATCCCAGTTTTAGGGGGATGACTGTGGGCTCCAGACTTTAGGTGGTTATTGAATGCAAAGCATGTGCATCCAATTATTACAAATAATGTCATTTCAACATTATTACAATTACAATTTAATAATGTAATTTCAACATTATATTATGTAGAGAACTAAAAGAGCAATAGCTTTGTCAATGTCCAAATATGTAGATTTGGTATATTTATAGACCTGACTGTACAACTATCCATCCACCCCTCCATCTGCCCATTCATGCATCCATCTATTCATCTATCCACACACCTATCCATCAATGCATCCATCCATTTAACCATTCATCCATCCACACACCTACCAAACCATCCATCCACCCACACCCTGATCCACCCATCCATCCATACATACATCTACGCATCCATCCGTCCATCCTTTAGCTATACCCCTTGTTCACAGTTGAGCTGAAAGCAATACCAGCTGATTTTGAGAGGTGGGGTATACCCTAGACAGATCTATCACAGGTCAAACAGAGAGAGAGAGAGAAAGTCAGACAACTATCTTTAGATTATTTATGCCATTTAACTTAATTTGCATGTATTTAGATTGTGGAAGGAAGCTGGAGCACCCAGAGAAACTCCACCGGGAGAAAGCTTATTGTTCATAAATTTGTATGTAAAGTTTTAACGACTGTCACAACTACAGCTCCTAGAGTCACATAGTAATTGATTACTTTTCTTTCAGAATAAGGAAACATTTTAGAAATTTTTCACATATATACTAATTTAGATGCAGTAAATGAATATTCGGTAGAAATGAGCTGCACTGAGTGTTTAAACTTATAACTGCCTCTAGGTAGATTTGCCTGTAATGCTAATGTAACTTGATTAAATCTGTAAATTCATATCAAAGAGTAGGTTTGTCTACCTGTAAAAACATATATTAAGAATAAATATCTTCCCCACACACACATATACACTTTTCCCTGTTCCCACCATCATCATCTGATTCTCCCCAGTGCTTGAAGGAGACAAAGCCCAGCAATCCATTTATCGCCAGAGTGAGAGTCATGTTTATGCCTCCGTTTAACCATCAGCCTCTATTGGACTCCCATTAGCAGATCAATATCTCAGCAATTGAGGAGGAGGCGCTGACATTTGAGGTTAATGACTGTATGCCCCAAAATCAATTAGGATCATCTCGTTAGCACTCCAACAATGTACCTGTTTCAACTGAGAGCAGCAGCGTGAATGAGGAGTTATGATTACCTCATGCCAAATGGATGGGGGCTTTTTTTTGTCAATACGAGTATGGATCTGTCCCAGAATGTTAGAATCTTAATAATGCAATTACTTTTGCTATAAGCCACCCTGTACGTCTGGTTGTGTGGTATAATAAATGGCTGAATGTTGCCCTTTTTACTTCTTCATAATCAAGAAAAACAGCTTAGGATGTGTATACACACACACACACACACTCACACACACACACAAACACAAACACACACACACACACACACACTCACAAAAACATAGACGATAACAGCAGAAAAACAAAATCCATTATTGTCTGCCAATGCCACCTCAAGCCATATGTGACATGTACAAACTGTTGCTAGAGGGCGATGATGGTCCCTTTGATTTTTTTTTCTCTCCTTTGTTGTTGTTGTTTCTTTCCTCAGCATGAAGGTTGAGTTGAGTCATTTTGCACCCAATTACACCGCAGTAAATTTGTCGGATGGTTCTTGTCGGGCTGTATCGATCCACCGTGTCACCTTGAACTTGTTTATTGACACATCGAAAGCGCCCCTCTCAATTTACTGCCGCTCAATTATGGTATTCATATGATGTCAGAGCCGCGGCGGTCTGTCACTGTAGATTACACCCGTTTACTCCCTCCCCCGTCTCTCCTCCTCAGCTCCCTTCTTGCTCTCCATCACCTGCCATGTGCCTGCCATCGTCCCTTGACCTTTCCTTTAGACAGATGGCACTATGGAAAGCATGCTATTAGCACACATGTCATATTACTCCTGACCAGATCCCTGCCTTTTTTTTTTTTTGCTTTTTTTTGTACATGAGAGGTACTTGTTCAAAAAATGGATTTTCAATTTGCTAGCTGTGGACACTTTTTCCCCCTTTATCATTAGCAATGAGAAAAATCACCCTGAGAAAAGACGTGACGGGAAGACTGCTGAGGAAAAGTAGGCCTCTTCTCTTGCATTCTTTTTAATTCTCTCCAGAATTAAAATTTCTATCCATTAATTCAGTTTTGAAGATTTTATGAGAGCTTTTTCACTTAATGGTTATCGCACTACCTCACAAATGTGTAAACAGACATAAATAATAATATTAATTCAAGAACATGATTATCATAAGAGATTTGTCAAATTGTAAAAATCACATCTTTACATGTAAATAATGAATATGATGTATATGTGGATTTTAAACACATATATAGATAATCTTATTTTTCACACTTTTCCACGTTAATGTGCATCTAGGGCATTTAGTTTAAATTTTTTGTCTCTTATATTCTTATACAGATTATTTTTCTCTGTTCATTTTTCATACTTATGGCATGAGGGTTTTTTAATTTTAGTTCATTGCTATTATTATTTATTTATTTATTCATTCATTCATTCATTCATTCATTCATTCATTCATTTATTTATTTTATCTTTTTTGCAAGTGATGTTCTGTCAGTATCAAAATTTTAACATTTTAGCACATATGACTTCTTGCATCTAGTGCAAATGTTTGAATTTTTCTGCATGTGATTTTTCACATGATTTCCATTAATATGATTTTTCACATGTAGGGTATGCAGGTTTATTTTACTGGTGATTTTCTCAAAGGATTTTTTTTTTCGAACAATTTTTCACATTTATGGAATATGGTTTGATGTTATATTATTTTTTCACATGGGATTTGATTCTTACATAAATAGTTTATTTTCCTATGCCACATTCCCACATTTTTGTACTGTTTGAATTTTTTCTCATTGTTTTACATTTGCATATTTATTACTATTATTATTATTATTATTATTATTATTATTATTATTATTATTATTATTATTGTTGTTGTTGTTGTTGTTGTTGTTATTATTATTGTTATTGTTATTATTTTTATTATTATTATTATTATTATTATTATTATTGTTTCTATATGTCCAGCATGTGGTTTTATTTTTAACAGGGGATCAAATTATTCATATAATGTCATGTGTACATGAGGTCACATCTATTTCAGGGCACATCTGATCATATTTTTTTCCACAGGTGATTATGTGAATAATATATAATCAACATGTTATTTATTTGATATTTTCAGTAAGGAAAAGGTGAATACAGAGAAAAGTGATTCTAGTGGATTTTCACCCAAAATCACTATCCCTAACAGTATATTAAAAACCAAAGTTGTGATCTGAATTGATATAGCTCCCCACTCCCCACCACACCTCTTCCTATTTCTCTCTCTTTCTCTGTCTCAAAAACATAAGATAAAATAGAAATAAAAACCTGTGACAAGCTGAACCTTGTTTCATTATGAGGCCTTTGGCAGGACCCTGGCTAAGTGTTTCCATAAGCCCAGCACTCAGGAGTGGCCACAAAGGGCATGCTCTGGGCCCGTTTACTGCCACTGCACAGATGCTGGGGTCCATTTGCTATGACTGGGGTCAGAGATCACCTGTGAATTTTTGATTTCACTCCATCCATCAGCTTTATGGCCACGGTGCATCAGGACGCATACACATGCAGGGGATCAAGAAGGGACATGGGCACATCTGACTGTCTGACTGGCCCTCTTCACTCTCCTCCTGATCAGGGGTCAGAGGATCACTATGCTTTTACATCACTTAAAGACTAATTATCAGGAGAACGAGATGTGGTGAGGGATGAGGGAAATGTGAGTGAATGACGAGATGAACAGTGAGAAATATGGATTATTGATGATTTATGGACAAGGATAGAATCTTGGACAGAAAGAGAACTGTCTTTTCTGGTAAAATTTTTTTTAAAAAAACTGTATGTGTATGTGAGAGATTACAGAGTACAAACTTCCAACAGATGATTAATTAAACTTATTTAATATTTCTATATCGAATCTTTAAAATTTTGTAAATAAATTCAGTTCTATGTTTTATAAAATTCTATAAATAAATTATGTAAATAAATATTATTTTACATTTTATAAACTTATTTATATACCAATAATATCTAGTAAATTATGAAAGAAAAATAGGCATAAATCCTCTTTTGGATCATTTCGAGTCAACCAGGTGTATGATGTGTCATTCTTGATGAAAATGAAATCAAATGAACACTGACCAAGTTTCTATTTCATGATTTTATTCATCATAAGAGCAGATTAGAGGATGGAGCTGCTGTAATATGTTTTGGGTGGTACGGTGGTGAAGTGGTTAGCACGTCTGTCTCACAGCAACTAGGTCCCGGCTTCGAGTCCTGGGCTCAGGTGTTTCTGTGTGGAGTTTGCATGTTCTCCCCTTGCTTGCGTGGGTTTCCTCTTTGTACTCCGGTTCCTTTCCAAAGTCCAAAGACATGCACATGAGGCTAATTGGCTGTTCCAAATTACCCCAAGTTGTGAGTGTTCTCTGTGATGGTCTAATGAGCTGTTCAGGATAGTGATGAGATGTTCTTCACCTAGAGTCAGCTGAGACTCTGTGACGAGTGAGTGAGTAATATGTTTTACAAATATATTTACATTTATAGTATTTTTACAAATGCTCTGATCTACTACTAGGAACTACTGCTAAGACCTCAAGACAAACATCCACTTGCAGCGATGCGAGGTGGAATAAAATAGTTTTTGTCATGTGGCTATTTACACAATCCACATTTAATTGTTATTGTAAGAAAGAAAACATCTGAGGTGGTGTGCTGTTAGAGGAACATAATCAGTGATGGGGTGGTCTTAATGGGAAGCAGTGTTGGTGGAACCACCTAAAGTCTGGTTTATCATTTTTTCCATCAGAGCACATCCTGAAGTGTTCCTCTTATGTTAACAAATTGCCAATTACAGTTTTTAATGTATTAATAAACAAGCATTTATAGTTATAGTATTGAAAGCTTCAACATGTCAAAGATTACATGAATATTTAAATATATATTGAGTTCAGATGCAAAGAGTCCAATTGCAAAACCCTGAAAAATGAAATGACTTTTGGACATGAAGTCTATGGTACCCAGTATCCGATGAAGAAATACAATTTGCTGCAAAACCCCATTAGTATTATACGTCAGTGAGCCAATATGAAGTGTGTTTGCAGAAGCTCATAAGTGCATCGCCATTTGTAGGCAAAACCACGCAAGTCCTCTGGAACTCTTTTTTTTTTTTTAACAATGAAATTTACCTCATGGTAAGGGTTAACCTCAAGTATTTCCTTTTTTTTTTGTTATGGAATGGTTAGGGCACTGATCAAAATCTCTTACTGTTTGAATTTTATTGATTCAGGAACATTTTAGAAAGAATTGTCTAGTAAATAAAACTTTAGTTTAAACAGTCTGACATTTTGTTCAAACATAATTAATTAATTGTTATTGGCTCAAATTAAATGTGAATTAGATTTTTTTTCCCTATGTGCTTTATTATTAACCTGCTGTCAGAGCTGCTGTATTATGAAATAATTAAACGCCCTCTGACAAATCAGATATGGGAGTTCAAAAATGCACTAGTACAAGTTTTATTCATTTAAGATCATGTATTATCTAATTGTTATTTTTGGAGCATTAAAACTCTATTAGAGTTAAACTGTTAGACTTGTGACCTGTTATGTGAAATTCTTGAAGGTGCATCATGTTGAAAAGAATTAATATACATGGTGTATGTATTTATTAAGTGAAAGAAGTATATACGTGTAACAGTACAGTGAAGATTCACACAGCGCAGGCGTTTTCCTCAGAGCCTTTACCCATGTTGGCTTTCCTTGTTTCGTTTGCTGTAACTACAGGAGGCCCCAAGGGACAAAAGCCACTCCTGCTTCCTGTCACTTTCTTTTCCCTGTCACCCACTTAAATAATGACAATTTAATTTCCTGTCTAATTGGACCTGTAAGTTATTTAAATAAAGGACTCAGTGTGTAAAGGAGGAGAGAGAGGAGAGAATAATGACAGCTCATCGTACACTCATCATACACTCATTTCCTACTGAGAGGGGTGAAAGCGTTGAGGCATGACTGAAGAACCTGTCAGGATCCTTTTTTTTTTTTATGCGGAAGGCAGAGGGTATGATTGGGGTGCATATTAATTTTTTTTACTGCCCCTCCTGTAAATAAAATTGAATTATTTTATCCTTTATTGATGTACTACATGATGGCTTTTTGCTATGGATTATTTAAAACACAAACCCTCAACAACCAAATTCAGTAAAAACTTCAAGCAATTTCGATGCTCTATTTTAATAATATATGGAACCATGGTAAGTAAAACGATGCTTGAAATTAAATATATCTTTTAAGGACAAGCTATCTGGAGCCTTTGGGACCAGAAGGTATTATCCTAAATAATGATTTAAATACATTTAACTAATACATAATTACGTCCACCAAGGAGGTTATGTTCTACTGTAGGTTTGTTTGTTTGTTAGCAGAATTACATGAAACATTTCATGAAATTGGTACTAGAAGTGTGGCTTTGGACAAGGAAGACTCTGAGCATACTTGGGAGATGATATGGAGTGAATTGTGAATCCAGAAAGTTTTTAAAGGGATCTTTAACATTGTGAGACAGGAGGTTTGTGCTTTCTGAATGCTCCTGTTGATGTGTAAATGTGGACTTTGGCCTGAGTGAACCTAAAGTTTGAGGTTTAAAGAATCAAATTTCCATGATGTATCAGCAACTCTGAAAAGAGGTGGATGGATGTGTGGACCATTTTGTTTTAATTTATGCATTTGTTTGGTTGGAGGTTCTAGCAAGGTAGCAGCTACTTCTATACCAACAATGCTCGTCCATCTAGGAGCTCCGGGAGGGATGCACATGGAGTGGTGAGAGGGGAAGGGGACAACCGCCTAGCCAGCCAGATCAGCCGAATCAACCCTAGTGATCATTGGGTTGACAGTTGGAAATTATTATTATTATTGTTGTTGGTGTTGTTCATACAATTTCTCCAAATATGGTCACTTGGCAAATCCCACATAACAGCAAGCTCTCGTTTATGTGACAGCGATCAACTGGGTAGCATGTGGAGCATGTGAAGGCTAAAACATTCTTTTTCCAGGATACATGAAGTCAGCCAACCACATTTCTTCAAAGTGCTGCTCTTGCTGCATCACAGGGCAGTGTAACATCCTCAAAGGAAAGTGCTCTCAACCCACTTCTGCATACATGAGCTCACAGATGCACACAATTGGGTAGTGTTGCTGTGATTGACAGGGTGTAAACATCCCAGAGAATAAGATCAATTGCTCCATTGGCTCCTGGCCATGGTTGGCTGTGGCATCATTAGGATTTGAACGCAATGACCTCACTGTGCATGGGGTGAATTGTTGGATCCCTGCTTTCACTCAGGTGCTGATTTGAACGCCATCAGGAACAAAGTTAAATGAGTCTGAATGCTGTGGATTCTGCAACTATAGGTTCCAACAATAAACAATCTGGCAGGACTTCGGGAGGATCTATAAAAGTCTTTCATGCATTCCCATTTGCTTTTTTCACTTAGAGGAACATTTAACATAGTTTTGTCTATAGTGTTAGCTTGTACCTGAAAATGTTGCATAAACAATGTTCTGATAGCTTTGTCCAAAAAAAATATACATATCTATATACAATCTAATACATTAGAGCGGCATGGTAGCGTAGTGGTTAGCACGTCCGCCTCACAGCAAGAAGGGTTGGAGTCCCGGGCTCGGGCATGTCTGTGTGAAGTTGCATGTTCTCCTTGTGCTTGCATGGATTTCCTCCAGGTACTCAGGGTTCCTCCCACCATCCATTGGCTGCTCCTAGATATGAGTGTGAGTAGGAATGGTTGTGTGTGTGTTGCCCTGTGATGGTCTGGCGAGCTGTTCAGGGTGCACCTCGCCTTCCCTCAATGTCAGCTGAGATAGGAACCAGCCTCCCCACTACCATGATAGGATTAGGTTTGGCAGGTGAGCGAGTGAATGTTTTATATATATATATATACATTATTTTTTTTAATGCACATCTTATACTGCTTTAGTAAATTTTTTTAGACTGTGAGCTGTTTTTTCTCCAGAGCTGGAGCAAAGGCTGAGACTGTAGTGCAGTCCACTGAGTAGAGATCTGACCTCATCTGATCTGTAACAACAAAACTCTGTTGCAGCATCATGACCAGAGGCATGAGAACAGAGGACAGGACAGGGGCAGACAGGAACGACAAATTAATTGAGGTTCCTTTTTCAGTTTCTGTACAAGTCAGGAAACACTGTTTTAAATTTCAAGACTAATATATCAAATTAACTTATTTTATTGTACATAATATTATTTTAATAAAATATAATATATTGTAATAAATATCTTTTTTTTTGTGGGGGGAGTGGGGGGGGTTGGGGGTTGATGTAATGATCTCAGGTTTCCATTGCACTAATTTAGTTTGAGCTTAATACAGCCACTGGAGTAAACCAGTAATCAGACGATTTCCAATTTAATGATATGAAATAATAGATTTTTAATTATAACAAACCCTTTTTCAACACAAACACCTCATTATCTAGTAGGTAATGAAAATCATATTACCTTCTTGCTGAGTGATGGCTAATAAAATCATTCCTACATGAAGTGTGCGGACCTCTGGAGCTGGTCCAGTGTGATGGACGGGTGGATAAATACTGAAAAAACACTCACACATGCACACAGTGTCTGGTGTGATGTTAGCGTGAGCAGCTTGACCTGTGTTTGCTGATTTACAAAAGAACAGCTTTGTAATTGAGCTGGGGAATTCAGTTTTACTTATGTCCAATTATGCTCTAAATCTGCTGCCTCCTAAATGCGATTATTGCAGTACAGTAAGTCTCTCCCATTGGGTTCCATTAACTTTGATTACTGCAAATTATTTACTTACAGCTTTGCTTCATGTTATTGCACCAGCATGCGCTGGAGAAGTCATTCATTTTGAAGCCAGAGTGCACCCTGGTGCTTAAGGTGCAAAAGCAATGCACTAGCACACACAAACACACACACACACACACACACACACACACACACGCACACACACACACACACACACGCACACACACACACACACACA
>JAQMYF010000026.1:34284865-34295362 GCA_030014195.1 Neosilurus mollespiculum | reverse complement strand
TGTAGAACTGTTATTTTTTCCCACATACATTATATTTAGCTCTACTCCGACGTATTGAGCACTGTTCTACGGAAAATTGACTCAAGATCTTATATATATATATATATATAAGATCTTGAGTCATGTGTGTGTGTGTGTGTGTGTGTGTGTGTGTGTGGGTGTAGATAGATATATAGATATAATATATACAGCAACCTATATGTAGCTGGGACCAAATATTGGATATCTATAAGGAAAAAAAGTTGAGTCGAGTTGCACGCACGCAATACGCAGCTTTCTTACGTGCTTACGTCACAAAGCGTAACGGGTGGGAGCGAGCAACGTCATCACGTTAGACGAGAAGTGCCAACATGGCGTTTACCTTGTACTCTCTGATTCAGGCTGCGATTTTATTTACGAATGCCATGGCTGTGTTGCACGAAGAAAGATTTCTCAGTAAAGGTGAGTCATTATTATTAAACGCTTCATTTATTTAGCAGTTTATATTGTTTCTCAGCGCTTATTTGTTTTGGGAACAGTCACTGGTCAGCTGGTTAGTGAGTAGCACTAGCCTGTCCTGTTCCTCAGCAGGTTATATCAGATGGAACACTGATTTAAAGACACATACACATTTATTTATAGGTAAATCATTTGATTAATATGAGTCTTGTGTTGTTTAATAGCTGTGTAATGCTCTTTTAGAGTTCAGTCAGCTGCTTGTGTGTGTGTGTGTGTACACATGGCCTCTGTAAGTGTAACTTTATTTATGTGGCAAAACATGATGATGATGATGATGATGATAATAATAATAACAATAACTCTTAGAATAATTCAAAGGTATTTTCTTAATCACAAACACCATTTTCTGTTGGAAATATGTTTACCTTTGTGTTTGCATGACTCACCTAAACAAAACTATAAAAATAATAATAAAACAAGCTCCATCACCACTACACAGAGGCTTCTTAGTTCAGTGTAACACAGAGATTCAATGTGATATAAAAGTACATAACAATCCTAACTTTTCTTTATCATATTATTATTATCATTATTATTATTATTATTGACTGGGGCAAGAAGGTCCTGGGTTCGATTAACGGGCTTGGGGGTTTCGCTGTGGAGTTTGCATGTTCTCCCAGTGCTTGCTTGGGTTTCCTCTGGGTACTCCGGTTTCCTCTCACAGTCCAAAGACATGCTCATTCAGCTTATTGGCTGTTCCAAATTGCCCCTAGAAGTGAGTGTGAATGGTTGTTTATGTGTTAGACACGCGACTGTCTGGTGAGCTGTTCAGGGTGTGCCCCGCCCTCGTCCAGTGTCAGCCGAGATAGGCGCCAGACTCCCCACGGCCCCCGGTAGGATCAAGCAGTTTGGTAAATGAATATTATTGACTGATTCATAGAATTAAATGGATATCACTGACTAAAGAAAGTGTTTGGTCCATGCTGACTATAAACCCGATGTGTTCTGATGGCGGCATAGACCTTTCTATGGCTCTGATAAATAGGCAAAATATTTAAAATGCACATAGAGCGGTTCCTGGATAACAGTTTATAATTAGTCCATTAGTTTAAATGAATTAAATCTACAAAAATATGCAAATTATGGCAAACAAGGAAACAGGGCAAATATATATTTGATTATGCAGTTTTTCTTATAAAATATATTAAACATTTGGAGTGGAGGAAAGGGGGTTTATTCAGTAGATAATGTGTAAATTAAAGGGTTGTGTGCATCACAGAATTTGTTCCTACACAATCACTGAAAAAATGGAGAAAAAAACCTCTTTCTTTTCCAATTACGAAGTGTTCTGGGCTGGTTTCGGGTGCTTTTGCACGTTTTTGCGATTAAGTTGACAACAAAGCTGAAACCTGGCAACCCTGCCTGGAGGTGTCCCTTTATGTTTAGGATAAAGTGTGGCGTAAGCAAAATGTTAGGCAATGTTTAAAAAAATAATAATTAAAAAAATCTTTAAGAAATCTTACGGAGGAGTGTATCTTGATTCGCAGTCGGTTGGGGGGCGGACCAAGGCATCGGTGGCTTTGGAGAGGAGCCAGGAATCAAAGCTCAACTTCAACACCTAATCCGATCTGTCAGGACAGTCATGAGAGGTAAGACTTCTAACATTATTTGGGAGGAAACATAAACCTTAAAGAGTGAATGTGGTTTGTATTGTTTAATACATCTTCATTTCTGTCCACAGTGCCTTTGATTATAGTAAACGCAGTGTGCATTGTGTTACTATTGTTATTTGGATGAACCCTGACTCAGTATGGATCGTGGACTCACTGGCGAAAGAAAATGGACTGGTTTTTTTTTTTTATTTTGTTGCAATGTAATTATGTCCTGTTCAGACAGGCTTCGAGTGGCTTTTCCAAAGTTTTATATGTCTGGATATCGATAAATCCTGCTGTTTTGTTATGTTTGTATAATGTTGCTCAGTAGAGCTTTCAGAAAAGCTCATGTCACTCTGTCTTGTTTACACGATTCATTCATTCTTACCATCGAAGATCTCGTTAACTGGTGACGCCTCTGGTAGTCCTGAAGCCATATCGTTAACTTCAAACCTTTTTGTCCTGTCCGTGGAGATCTTATTTATGACATGTCAGCATTTCAAACTTTTAAAATCAGACCCTCTTGACACTGAGAGTGAAATGAATGGTTAAGGGAGCAAGTTGATGCTTTGTGTCCTCGACCGCTTTGGTCAGGTTGATCTTGTAAAAGCTGTCTGCTCTCGGTCCATTTTTCTTTCTTTCTTTTTTTTTTTTTTTTTTTTTTAATAAAAATCCTGTATTAAAGACTGTTGATTATGTTTAATCCATCAGTAACCAACAACAACCTCTGTGACCCAGTCAATTTTTGTCAGATTTTAATAAAGAGATCGTCTTTTCATGTGTTTGATTTCTGTGGGATTAACCATTCATTACTTAGCTGTATATAGAAATTAGAGGTTCACAAATATCCCATGCTGTGACAAGTCTTGAACATTTACTGCGTTACCACAAAATGAGTTCATTTATTTTCTGAACAGCTTAATCCTAATTAGGGTCTCAGGGAGGCTGGTGCTCATCTCAGCCGACTCTGGGCAAGGGCAGAGTACATCCTGGACAGCTCGCCAGGCCATCGCAGGGCAGAAACATGCTGACGGCAACCCAATGGCCTACTCTTTTACATGCCTCTCACCACAGACAGTGAGAGACATGGCTGGCCTTTGATAACCCAGTTAGCTGCACTGGGGGTAAAATGAGTTCAATGCAGCAAAAGTTTTTTCAGAGATCTAGCTTTTTGAAATGATAATACACATTTTGTTTTGCTATAACATACATTCCTTAATCTGTGTAATGCATCTATTGGAAAAACATTATACAAATAATTGTTCATTTATTTCTTCCCATAATTGTATTAGTATTTACTACTGGGGAACACAAGAAAAGTGAACTAAAACAAGATTTATAGTTTTATTTTTCTATAAATTTTAATCAAGTAGAGGTGAGTTAGGTGAGGTCCATGCACTCCAAGCAGAGGTAAGTTCTGTGTGGCTAACAGCATCCTCTTATAGCCTACTCATTCAGAGTTTTAGTATATAATACACAGAAACATCAGAAAAACAAACTAAAATGAGATACTTATGGTTTATTTTTCCATTTTAAAGCACGATACTGTTGTTCCAAGTGACCATGACAAACCCCGATTATCTGTCAGTTCGAATTCAAGCATTATCCACTTGGGATAAGGTTTCTTAATCCCCGGTTAGTGGACCAGTCAGATCATGGTGTTCTAGTGTAGTACATACTAATGTTAAACAACTTACAATACCAGTGAAAAGTTTGAACAAGGTAACTTATTAATAGAAATATTTAGGCACTGCCTAAAAGTGGAGTTCTGAAAAAGTTTGTATGTGTAAATTCGCATAAAGAGAATAAGCTGCGAAGTGCAAGTGCACTCAGTGCTGACGGCAGCGATGTGTGATCTGTTTTTCCCTGCCATTTTCTTCAATTTATTGGGTTGGCTGTGTGAGCACGGATACAACAACAAAATCGAGTTCTTGGCTTTCCGACATTTGCATAAGTATGGAGCTCTGCTATAACGGAATGAAGGTGTCCAAACCTCTGATACTGATAAAATACTATACACAAGATTTTATAGGCAAAATAAATGTGTTCTGTACATTAATTTTGATTTTCTTCAAACATCAAAAAAAAATTTTTTTAAATAGCCTAGCTCTGGGCAAAGGCAGGGTGCACCATCAACAGCTTGCCAGTCCACCACAGGGCAACACACACACAACTGTTGTTTGAATCAACTAATTTGTCTGATGTATTTTATGGGTTAAACAAATCAAAGACAAAAAAAAATAATACAGACAGCCAGCGAAAATTTTTAATCAATTTAGTTTTTATTTCGAACACTGGCACAGCGTCGTCTCATGAGTCGGAAGTCTGGAGTGTAGTACCAGATCAAGGAAGGTAGGACTTATTTTTTGTGCTTGGTGTGAGACTGGAATTCATATCAATTGGTCACATGTCTAACAGGACATAAAACCCCATCACTACTATAATAACTACATTCTAGTCCATTAGACATTTTAACTTAAACTGAATCATTAATTAATAGTGTCCTACACACACACACTTACTATATACATATTATATGTACCTTTAAAGAGCATCACAGGAGTTATGTGGTGTGTATCAGATGTTGAAGGATGTGATTGACAGCTTCAGGGAAGCTCTCACAGGTCAGGTGAGGAGAAGGATTTATTTTACCTTCATCACCTGCTCTGTATTTACCTGAGGATTACAAAATACATCATTTATACAGTATATCCCACAAAATATATAAAATGAAAAATGTAATAATATGGGTTAAGGGTTTTTTTTTTTTTTTTTTTTTTTACCAGTTTTGACTAATATTCCCAGCATCCCTGTGTTCTGAGCGCCGCCAACATCATCTCTAGCATCCTGTAGCAGGAAATGCCACAACATTGATTTCTATTCAGTTTAAAATCTACACCTGTTAATGTTGAAGCATCTCACTCACATCTCCGATCATTACAGCCTCCTCAGGGCTGCAGTTCAGATCCCGAAGTGCTTCCAGGAAAAAGGTTTGCTCTGGTTTGCCCACCACAGTGGCCTGTGTGTCAGTGGAATATTCCAGTCCGGTCACAAACGGTCCGGGTCCCAATGCCAGGCCGTCTTTCCTCTTGTAGTAACGAGCTTTATGGATAGCAATGAGAGGGGCACCGTCTAAAATTAGCCTGATGTAAAGACAATATGATGATAATAGCCATCAGAAATAAGAGGTACGGCATTAAAAACACTGAAAAGCAAAACCTTCACTGTAATGCTCTCATGTCACTTTATGTCTGTAAGAAAAACAATCAGCAGGTTTTTCTTATTTAGAAAAGAAATATTTTACATTTTATTTCCATCACTGTGTTGCAGCAGTGCCACACTGAAATGCAACCACTATCGAATCACTGACTTTAGCTGTGTTCAGGTCAGGAGTGTGATTATATTCAGATAAGTACACAAGGCCTCACCTGAAAGCTTTAGTAAGCGTTTCGTAGTTGAAGTGGTCTGGTGCTAAACCTATCACAACAGCGTTAGGATCTGTGGTTTCTACACCTGGGACAAGAATATATAAAAGTTTAATCACACACCTTTACAGCTTTCTTTATCACAGATTAAAGCTCATGATCAGCTCATCATGTGCTTGTTGTGAATTAAATGAGGCAGTGCTGGAATCTCACCTGCGAAGTCCTCCAGTGCACTATCCTCCACCAGCAGCAAGGGGCGCACCTTCTTGTGCTCCAGCAGGTTTCGAGCAGCAGTCAGTGAGGTAAAGATCTCCTGCTCTTTAATGGCAAAGCCGAGATGGTGCAGACGTTCAAGCAGCGTCCTTTTACATTCTTTTGTTGTGTTGGTTACAAATTTGACAGCAACTGGAGCACTGCGCAACCTTAACAAAAAAACAAACAAACAAAAAAAAACTACATTATACAGTACAGCAAGATGACCACGATATGTACTCTGAGAGTTATACGCCTTGTTTGATATGAAAAGTTGGGTGCAATAAAAGGAAGAAGCACTACTCCCATGTCACCGCTTTTTATTTGTTTTCAGGAGGCTTGTATAGATCTATAATGGTAACTATATTATTTGCCAAGCTCATCACTGACTATATCCTTGATGGTCTCTTGCCTTGCGAGTGCTTCCTGTGCTCCAGGTACAGCCACATCCTCAATATGAAGAGTCCCACTTAAATCAATGAGCACAGCTTTAAGTGCTTGGCGAGATGCCATCACCTGTCAATCAAATCATAGATCAGAGGACAAACAATAATCTGAATGAAATGCTTACTAATCTAAATCATTTTCATGCTATTTACTTGTTAAAATATTTAAGCTGTTTCATGTAATACACTGAAAAATCATGCTTAGATTAATGATAGCTTGTTTAATTACTTTTGAGCCTCTAAAAATCGAGAAAATGTGTAAAAATGGCTGTCATTCTTAAAAGGTAAATGCAAAACTTTTGTTAAACCCTTTACGTTTCAATTGCTTTGCCATAAATCCATTGTGGCAGTAAAAATTACAAAAATTCACACTATCCCAATACTTATGGAGCTGACTGTACATCATGCTGTTAAAGACCTCTGCTAAACATTCTGAAAGCGAACACACAATCATATCGAACACACATTACACTCGTTTACTGGCCAACAATTCAAGATAAATCTACATCAAGACTCAAACTTTGCAGATGCATTATTTACTTAAACATGTCAACCAAACAAATCACCCTGTCTCTCATTTTCCGAACCGCTTAATCCGATTAGGGTTGCGAGGAGGCTGCAGCCTATACTGGGCGAAGGTGGGGTGCACCCTGAACATCTCGCCAGACCATCGTAGCGCCAACACACACACAACCGTCCACACTCACACTCACAACTAGGGAAGCCAAGTAGCCTAATGCGCATGTCTTTGGATTGTGGAAGGAAACCGGAGCACCTGGAGGAAACCCATGCAAGGAGAACATGTGAACTCCACGCAGAAACGCCCTGACAGAACCCAGGACCTTCTTTAAAAATCAAACAGCATACCACAAAAATCCTGTGGAAACACACAACACTGTCTCTTCCAGATTTGACTACTTTCAATAGGTGAATCAAAACAATCCACCCAGCTGTTTTCTTAAAAATCCAACTGTTCTGAGACCCCTAACGACCAGTTTACACACATGAGCCAAAGTATCCAGTACAGATACAAGAAATGGACATTTACATTCATAACCAGAGACTTTCTGTAGAACACACACACACACACACACACACACACACACACACACACACCTTAAGATCAGGTGAATTTTATTATTTTGCTGAAACTAACCCTGATCATTCAGTCTAACTGATGTGTTAAATCAGTGACATCACTAAACCTGCCCTTTATCTGTGCTAATAATCTCAATGTCATCGGTTTTAAAATGATAAGAGACTTCAAACACAGAACAGTGTCATAAACAAGAAGATTGAATGCTTGATACCTGTCAATCGGTTGCGTTGGTTCTTCTTCTTCTTCGATTCCTTCTAATTATATACCAGCACCTGCCGCGTTATCGCCCCCTGCAGGCCTGGAGGAGAACAACCACGCCACACAACTCCTGACTAGGATACTGCATCAGCTCTCTTGTTTATTAGTGCCTTCTTTATTTTCCTCCCTGTAAATTGTTGAAACTGCTGCTTTTCACTGTTAAGTAGTTTTTTTTTTTCAAGGTTTCCAGATAATATTGTGGTCATATTCTTTGGTAAATCCTCTAATACTTTAAGGTGTATTGTTACATCCTATCTGGCAACCCTGATGTTCACTTGCCACCCAGACTGCTGGTTAGATCCTCAGCTCAGATGATTTCACGTGTAAGGAGTTGCACACGCTTTCCCACGTGTCTGTAAGTTTCCTTCAGGTTCTTCAGTGTTTCTTCCCACATTGTGCAGGTAGGTAGATATACTATTAAATTGGTGTGACTGCATGAAGGTGTGATGCTGAGAGAAGTTCTGAATCCACCAGGATCCTGATCAGGGAAATAAACCAGTCATTAAAGTCTGCTGTTAATTAAATTAATGGAATATCTAATTGAGTATTTCTCTTTATATAGTGGTGCTTAAAAGTTTGCGAACCCTTCTACATTTCTGTATAAATATGACCTAAAATAGGGGTGTCGAATTAATTTTTACTGAGGGCCACACCACTAAATTTCAGGTCATCAAGGGCAACCATGAAAACCATGGAAGGATGATTTATTTATTATCCGCCCTCTTTAACTTTACTTACTTTTTCTGACGCTTGCAATCCTTCTTGAGCCATGAATGACACTTGAAATAGGTTTGCTGCCATCTAGTGGAAGGACGATGAATTATGTTCATGGTAATGGTTGATGCTAAGAATGTACGATAATCATATACTACAAAACTCTCTCGGGCCACATAAAATAAGTTGGTGGGCCAGATTTGTCCAGCGGGCCTTGACTTTGACACCCGTTTCCTAAAATATCAGATTTTTATACAAGATTTAAAGGGGCCCATTTACTTACCAATTATATTAAATAAACATGAAATGCAGTGTTAAGTCTTGGAAATGAAATGAAATTGGGCACGGTGTCTTTCTGAAACCATTTGATTACTCCTGAAGGCAAGTGTCAATAACCCCTCCACTGGGTGTGAGGATATTAGTAAACATCGCCATATTTTTAAAATTTCTTTTAACATTGTATACCTCAGACTTTCCCACTTTCTGTGAATCAGTGTTGCGCTGCCAGTCACATGGTCTTGTTATTGTTATTATAAACAGACACAGAACTGTTGGTGGGTTTCCTCACCTCATGAAGAGCTTACTTCAGGCATATTTTTTTCTTTTTTAACATTTCTATTACATCAATAATAAGACTTTGACTTGACCATTCCAAATGTTAACTTTATTCTTCTGTAACCATTCTTTGGAAGAATCACGTTTTGAAGCAATACTCACTTTCACTTGAGGTGCACACACTGCAGGTACATATTACAGTGGTGCTTCAAAGTGTGATCATTTTCTATGCCGCTTAATCCTAAATAGGGTCATGGGGAGGCTGGCGCCAATCTCAGCTGACTCTGGGTGAGGGCGGGGTACACCCTGGGCAGATCGCCAGGCCATCGCGGGACCAACACTCACACAACCATTCACACTCACTCTCACACCTGGGGGTGATTTGGAACAGCCAATCAGCCTACTGTGCATGTTTGTGGACAGTGGGGGGAAACCGGAGTACCCGGAGGAAACCCAAGCAGGCACGGGGAGAACATGCAAACTTCAAACAGAAACAAGGGAATCGAACCCAGACCTTCTTGCTTTGAGGCGGACGTGCTAACCACTCCGCCACCGTGCTGCTCACCCTTTTATATAATTATTATTTCGGCATAAATATGACCTAAAACATTAGATTTTCATACAAATTTTAAAAGCAAATAAAAAATCTTTAGTTTGAATTTGCAAGAGGAAAAAAAGGGGGCCATGCAGAAGGACAATGAACTGAAAAAACACGAGTCATTATAACAATGAAAAGCTAAACTTAAAATACAGCTACAGAATAAAATCACCTACTTTCCCCCCTCCTCCAATAAATAAATAACAAGGTATAATCATTTTGTCCCATTTGTTTAATCAAATATATTTACTTTTAGCGCTTGTGTGAAAATCGGGTCATATTTATGCAGAAATAGAAAATTCTAACTTTCAAACACCGTAATGGTACCATCACAAGTAAAGAGCATCACAGGAGTTATGTGGTGTGTATCAGATGTTGAAGGATGAGATTAACAGCTTCAGGGAAGCTCTCACAGGTCAGGTGAGGAGGAAGATTTATTTGATCTTCATCACCTGCTCTGTATTTACCTGAGGATTACAAAATACATAATTAATACAGTATATCCCACAAGATACAGTATATACAACTGATAATGTAATAATATGGGTTGAGGGGTTTTTTGAAAATATTTATTTTTATTTTTTTTTACCAGTTTTGACTAATATTCCCAGCATCCCCGTGTTCTGAGCGCCGCCAACATCATCTCTATTCTTAAATTCTATTCTAATCTTAAATTATGAAATGAAATGTATACAGTCTGTTTATATGGAAATTAAAATTTAGTTTTTGAGTGTAAATATAAAAAATTAGTGTATAAATTAAAGTTAAATATAAACATTTAATTAAACATTTTAGCATAAATGTTAACTGTAAATTTAAATATGATATCTAAATAAAAATCTACCCAGACCCTTTCAGCTTCACTGACATTAACATGGCAGTAGTAGGTTGCCAGTTATACACTATCGTGTGCCAAACTCGGATAGATAAAAAAAAAAAGAATTAAAATAAATAAATAAAAATTAAAGAATGTGTCTTTTTTTTTCAATGTTTAAGGCAATTTTAAACCGTGTGTGTAAACACACACACACACACACACACACACACACACACACATATA
>JAQMYF010000026.1:34270152-34284765 GCA_030014195.1 Neosilurus mollespiculum | reverse complement strand
TTTGGCGCTCCAGAGGAAAAATTATTTTATAATATTGAATGGTGCAGAATAGATAACTATGTGGGGCCCTTTAAATTGCTGAGTTTCATTTATTTATTTATTATTATTATTATTTTTTGCTATACTGTATTAATCCCACAAGGAAAATTATTGCCTCTGCATTTAACCCATCCAAAGTGAGCACGCACACACACACACACACACCCGTACACACACGTACACACATAAACAGTGAGCCACACACACCGGGGCGCTCGGAGAGCAGTAGGGGGTTAGGTGCGTTGCTCAAGGGCACTTCAGTCATGAAGGTGTAGGAAGGGAAGGTACAGCTCACCTGCCTCCGCCACACATTTTTCCTGCTGGTTTCCTACAGCGGACCCTAAGTATCTTGGGTAGTCCAAATAAGGGGAAGTAAACGCTTGGCTAAACTGACGAAAATAAAATTACATTTTAGCAGACAAAAACTATAGAATCAAACACTTGATTTTAAAATCATTTTTGCTATAGTTAATAAAAAACACCCTGTTTTTATGTGGCATAGTGATTTTTTAAAAATTATTTTGTAATTGCTTTTTGTTAAAAGTACTGTATGGTGTATAACTGGCAACCCAGACCCAGCAGGTATTTCAGGGCAGCAGGGCGTGGTTAATTAGCATGTGTGCAAAACGAGTTCTACAAAAGTTGTACACTGATATTCTGATAACATTTAAATTGAACATTTTACGTTTATATAATATTTAAAATAAATGTTCACATTTAATACTTAAATAACCATATATCATTTATTTATTGTTATAAATAACTGAGTAATTTTCATTTTCTTTACACAGAAAAATAATGTGCAGAAACAGTTCCGTGTACATTTATTTCTAAAAATATTAAAATTGCCTAAAATAAATGATGAAAAACTGACACACATTTAAAAAAAAAAGGTTCAACTGTTTTTTTAAGCATCCCAATATTTCACAGTGTTGTTTATTTCTTTAATTTAAATATTTTATTGTATTGTGTAGTCGCTTGTTTGTTTTTGCGCACCAGCGCCTGATGCAGTAGCGCCATTAGCTGGACTGGAGGAAAACAGCAACGTGAACACTTGGAGGTGAATTTTCATAGACTGGCTATTTGGCAAAACAAACAAAAAAAGGATCGTATTATGAACAAATATTTTACATTTACAAATAATTTTTAAAGTTACTGTTCATGGAAAATATTGTGGAAAAAATGGGACATTTTTAGCCCAAATTGATCTCTGTGATTTTTTTTTTTTTTTTTACAAAAGTCAACCAACAGATAATCACCTAATTATTTTAATTATAAAGATTAATAATCATATAATTTATGGTAGATTGTTGTAGTCCATCCTGATCTTTGATATGATTGACAGGTGATGTCATGTCAGTACTTTATATGCCCCAACATACTTTATGGGGCATGTGTTATTATTTCGATTTTTGATTTTGCTATACTGTATTAATCCTGGGGGAATTATTATCTCTGCATTTAATCCAGCCACAGTGAGCACACACACCAGCAGTGGGCTGCCACACACACTGGAGGTGCCAGGAGAGCAGCTGGGAGATAGGTGCCTTGCTTGCCATGAATGCGGAGTAAGGGAACGTGCAGCCCCCTCCCCTGCCGCCACACCTTCCCTTCCTCCACCTTCATATACAAATATGATTTACATTTTTTATTTGTTTACTTTGGGACTTACTATATTTTTACTAATCAAATTGACGAAGTTGTGATCAGATAAAACCTAGTAACTCCCAATGTAAAAAAAAATAAACAGTGGAAAACATATAACAACATATGCCCCATAAAATGTCCCATACAATCAGTATTCCTCAGATATCAGCATTTAAATAACTGCGGCCTAAAACCCGAATTTGATCGTTTTTTATTTTTCAAATTATCCGAAATGACGATGATGTGACTCACTAGGTTTCCAGATGAGGTCAGAGAGTCAGCTGCCATGTTCTTTACAAATCACATGACATAATTAACTGAAATGGATGGGCTGTTGATACCTTATATTCTTTCATCTCCTATTTCTCTCTCCCCCTTCATGAGTTTCTTGATCTGTCTCATCTAGTCCCTATTCTTTCATCTTTTATCTTTTTCTCTATCCTTTTCTGTTCTCTTCTTGACGTGGTTTTCTTGGAAATCCCTTTTCATCTCCTTAAGCTTATCTTCTAGGGCCATTCCTCCATCCGATATACACACATTCATCCACTCTGCACTCCCTCAAATGTTTTTCACAGCCAACTATCATCCAGTCATTCTTTCCTTCATCCTCTTCGTTCTGTTAAATTTTGAAGTATGGCTGTGGCGATTTGCCTTTTAAACCACAGGAGCCTTACTGAGGTCAGACACTGATGGTAGTTGAGGAGGCCCAGGCTGCAGTTGGTGTTCTGTGGGGTTGAGGTCCAGGATCTATGCACGCCACTCAGCTTTTTGTGCTCTTACTGTACATGGAACTCACATTATGCACAGGGGCACTGACATGCTGGGAAATGTTTGGGCCTTGTAGTTCCAGTTAAGGAAAACTGTAAAATTTAAGCATACAAACACATCCTGTACTGTTGTGTGTTTCCAAATGTCTGTCAACAGTTTGGGGAAAGAAGCAATTCTAGACATGATGGTCAGGTGTATAGTCTAAGTACCTGAGCTAACTAAGACTTCAGCACTTATGTGGCAGTAACAATAAAGAATACTGTGTTTCAACCTTACAGTTCTGGGGGATGGATTTGTATTATTAGCTCTCGCCCAGCTTAGTGGCGGGAGCTATAGGAGTGGGTGGCGTCCGTTCGTCCGTCACACTTTGGTTTCCAGAGGATAACTTGGGAATGCTTGCTCGGATTTTGAGGTGGGCTACACCCTGAACAGATCACCATCACCATGCAGACACAAATATGCATTCACACTCGTGTAACGGCCAGAGTACCTGAAGAGAATACGCAAATCCCACACAGCAAGGTCCATGGCTGAGATTTAAACCATGAACCTTCTTACTGTGAGGCGACAGTGCTAACCATAGAATTTTTGGGATCAGTTGTTGTTGATGAAGTTAAATAAATAAGTAAATAAATACATACATACAAAAATGGAGTTGTTTATTTCCAATATCTGTACACTGATCAAAATGGACTCTGATAATTGTATGTAACCAGTGTGGTGGACAGTGATTGTGACTTCTATTTTTGTATTTACACTAATGTTGTTATCACAGGCCAGCCTGTAAGCTCAGACAGACTCGTACTCTTTCTCCCAGGCAGTGAATCTCTCTGTCAGGGTCCTGGCTGAGGGTTTGGTATGAGTGATGACCTCCAGGAAATCTGCTGTGGTCACTGTTTCGAGTTTAATAAGTGGCATGTGGCTGTGACCTGTGGAGACATGGGACTGAGCTGAAGCAGTACATATTAACAGATGGTCCTACAGTTTGTACATGAAAGAAAAAGCCCCGTTAAATCACAGCCTTACCCTCACTGTGATTTTCCAGAGTGTCGAAAATCTTCCTGACAGGCCTCATCGCCGCTTCCTTACATACCAGCCTGATATCTGAGCCGGAGTAACCTTCTGTTTCCTGAAATATTAAAAGGTCTATAATATATAACACATAATATTAAGAGCACATGCATACATAAATATGTTTCATGTATGTACTACATGAGAACGGCATGATCTGATTGGTTTGTTGTGTCAGGATCATTAGGAAATATTCACTAAAAGGTGAGGTGGGTGTCGCTGACAGTTCAATCCAGTAACATCCACTGAGCCTGAGGTGCATCGGTATTTTAGTATATATTACATGAGAACATAAGCAAAAAAAAAAAAAAGCATACTAAAATAAGATCTTTCTAATTAATTATTTATTTTTATGCAGGTGTGCTCAAAGTGCATGTACAAACAGGTGCATAAGTGCCTTTTTAAACCCCAATCGGAGTTTAAGTATATACTACACAGAAATATAAAGTAAAGCAAACTAAACTGAAATTTTGTTGTTTATATTTACAGATTTTATCCTTGACAGAGACAGATCAGGTGAGCTCTGCATGCACAGGGGCGGATAGCACTGTGTAGCTAACAAAGCATCTTCTCGTTCAGAGATAATACATATTACATGGAAATGAAAGTAAACGGCTCTTCATAGGGTGGCTTTTTATACCCTTCAAACGTTTACTACATTGAAATACAAGAAAAACAAACTAAAACAAGATTTTCATGGTTCATTTTTCCCCTTTTAAAGCCTGACAATGATGTACCATCTCCAAGTGACTCTAACATGCTGTGAGTTTTGATCGTTTTGATTCAAGCATTATCCACTTGGTAATATACGTGACCACTGTCACACTTTAAAAAGGTAAAAATAAACCGTAAAAATCTCACCTTACCTTCCTTTTCCTATCTTCCCAGTAGTAAGTACTAAAACAAACATTTTCAAGTATATACAAGTCCTTTCTTTATAACTGCATTTGCTTTACATTGTAGATGGTCAGTTTTTCATGTGACGCACCTCTGCAAGCACATCATAGGCTAGGTCAGTTCGAAGCTCCACCCCTCCTGTATTGCTGATTGGAGGAAGCCAGTGATTGATCATTGCTTTTCTGGCTTGACTGGAAGGCAGACCCACGAGTATCCTCTTCTCCAGTCTTCTCAGCATTGCATGGTCCAGCTCCCTGAGAACAAAACAGAGTGAAAGAGGTTTGAAAAATGCACCCAATCTGCAGTAACCTAGAGTGCATGACAGCAGTAGTGTATATTCTTCTGCGCACCAGGGAAGATTCGAGGCAGCCAGGACAAACACCAGGTCATTACAGCGTGCCAGTCCATCCATCTGAACCAGGAGCTCTGTCTTCATTCTCCTGCTGCCTTCATGCTCACCTCTTAGGGGGAAAACAGCAAAGAAGTGGTGTGTATGGCTGTAGTGAATTTCCATGTGAATTTTCCTCTGGGATGTGAATTTTCCTCTGGGATGTGAATTTCCCTCTGGGATGTGAATTTCCCTCTGGGATTAATAACGTATCTATCTATCCATCATCTATCTAGTGTGGGAATGGGAGTGGTTGAAACATCAGAATTCAATAATGAGTAGGGGTGTCTGCATATATTTGACCATATAATGCATGATGACCTTACAGCATTATCAATGATCTCAAAAAAGAATGGACTGCATCAATGCTTCAGTTTTAGCAGCCATCTTGGTGAGTCCACCTTACTGTAAGACCTCAACAAGGAGTTGTACGGTTGGAAGCCAACACAGCTCGAAAACCAGAAAAGTTCACAGCTGAAGGCTAAAATGTCAGTGGTAGGTCAGTGGTTAAGGCTCTGGATTACTGATCGGAAGGTCGGGTTTCAAGTCCCAGTCCCACCAATCTGCCTCTGTTGGGCCCTTGAGCAAGGCCCTCATCTGCCCAGTTGTATAAATGAGATAAAATCTAAGTCACTCTGGTTAAAAGTGTCTGCCCAATGCCATAAATGTAAATTCAGATAACTTTGCCAATAATTTCACTAGGTTCATAAATAAGTTGCTTTTTTTAAAAAAAACTAAAAAAAAAAAAATACTATATTATTATTATTGTTATTATTTTATTTTATTACAATTTTTTTAAGGTCAGTGAGCACTATGAACTATTGCAGAAGGAATAAACTTTACCCTGCTCCAACACCTCTCTGACTCATCACGGACTCGAGCTCGTCCAGAAAGATGGTGGATGGGGCATGATATCTCGCTAACTCAAATAAAACCTGTAATAGACACAAGCAGATCAAAAAAGATGTGTGTGTATACATCTTTACTCTATTTTACAAGTATAGCACTCTTACTGAAACTCCGTCTAATGGATTCATGTGTATAAATATCAGTAGTATTAGGTAAGCATGGTGGTGTAATGGTTTGCACGTCCGCCTCACAGCAAGAAGGTCTTGGGTTTGAATCCCGGACTTGCCGAGGGTAAGTTTGCATATTTTCTCTGTATTTGTGTTGGTTTCCTCCGGATACTCCGGTTTCCACCCACATTCAAGTGATTGTTCCAAATTGCCCCTAGGTATGAATGTGAATGGTTGTGTGAGTTGCCCTGTGATGGACTGGCAAACTGTTCGGGGTGTACCCAGCCTTCCCCCAGAGTTGGCTGAGATAGGCTCTTGCCTCCTCGCAACCCTAGTAGGATTAAGTGGTTCGGGAAATGAAAGAATGAATTATCTATGTAACAGTGAATTACACCAGTGTAAAAGTAAAAAAAATAAAAAACTTTTCTCCAATGTCTTATTACAGAATTAAACTCCTGTGTAGAACAAAACTATGTGCTTCTAACCAGAGATACTGACGACACTGACCCGAACCAGCTTCTCAGAATCTCCTCTCCACTTGCTCACGATGCTGGACGCAGAAATATTAAAGAACGTTGTGTTGCATTCTGTAGCCACCGCTTTTGCTAGCATAGTTTTCCCTGTGCCTGTGTATTTATAAGAAACACTAATATAAGAATCAAGTACAGGGATCACAGACAGTCGCTCTCTCCTTTAACACAAACACCAACCTGGAGGCCCATAAAGCAGCAAACCTTTCCATGGTGAGAGAATCCCGGTAAACAGCTGAGGGTACTGCAGAGAAGGAGAAAGTCTATGGTGAGGAAGGTGAAAAAGATGATGATTTGATAAAACTATTGTCTATTTAAGCTGCTGTTAAAGAATGCAAATCAACACCTTCTGACCAACCAGATTCGAGAATATCATTACACACTGATTTATCAGAGAATCATTACACACCGTTTCTACTCATCATTACATGATTAAAAAATATTGCTTTATGGAGACTGACATGAAGCATTTAGGTATTGACACCCCTGGAGCTGCTTTCAAAAGACATTCTAACAACAGGCACTTATGATCATAATTTAAATATGAATAATAATAACAACGATAATAATATCTACTGTATATGACTATTGATTTAACAGCTACTTGAGACATAACCATAATTATAACTTAGTTTTAGTAGGAAACCTGACACAAATATTCTTTATGCACGTTTTATGATAAGATCCCAAGATAGATTTTTCATCTGCGTATAAAAAATGACTAAGAAATGACATGAGGAAAGGTTGGGTGATATTCAAGTATGGATTTAATGCCACCGAAAGCTATAACCACCCCGCTTCACTTTCCTCTTAGCCTTTAGTGGGATATTTAGAATCGAAGCGTGGTGGCAGTTTGAGGAATACCAGTATTTAGCAGCCGTGCACCTTAATGGGGTAGACGACAGCCTCTTTGACTAATCGCTTGGCAGCCTCCAGGCCTATAATGTCGTCCCAGTGCACGTTGGGGTTGTGTAAATAGATATCCTTTAGGGAAAGACAGAAGAAAGATGAAGCACAGCAGTTCATTAATATCTGTTCCAGTATGTGTGTGTGTGTGTGTGTGTGTGTGTGTGTGTGTGTGTGTGTGTGTGTGTGTTTGCCTGTATTCTCACTCATATACACTGCGATTGCTACATGTTTAAAACAATCAGATAACTGCAACATTCTTCAACATGTTTACCTGGATTTAACATGAAAACAAACAGGTTTAACAATGGAAATTTAATTCTAAATTCATGACAAAGTCAACAGTAATCAAAATAAATAAAGAATATGATGTCAAATTGTAAACCTTAACATTACTTTTAAATAATAATAATAATAATAGGTGGCATAGTGTTAGCACGTCCACCTCACATCAAAAAGGTCCTGGGTTTGAGTCCCTGGCTTGGCGAGGGTGTTTCTGTGTGGACTTTGCATGTTTTCTCCGTGCTTGCATGGGTTTCTTCCGGGTAGTCCAGTTTCCTCCCACAGTCAAAAGACATGCATTTAGGCTAATTGGTGTGGGTGAGTGTGAATGGCACTCCGATCTGAGCTAAGCACTTTGTTGCTAGCCTACTCATTTAGAGTTAGTATACTACACAGAAAAGTAAACCACTCTAAGTATATTTATTCAGAGTTTTAGTATATACTATGCTGAAACCCAATAAAATTAAACTAAAAGCAGATTTATGTGTTTTATTTTTCTATTTTAAAATGTGATAATAATGACTGCCTGCTTGGGATAGTGTTTTTTTTTTTTAAACCTCTGATAGCGGACCAATCGGATCATGAAGTTTTTCTGTAGTAAATACACTATATCAATAGCTTATAGATATATGATCAGATTATTAATGTACATGTACACACTTAGGGTTTATAAGACACTGTCGGGCATCGACTAATATTCAAAAGCAAAATAATACTTTAACATAAACACAGAATCGCACTGAACTTGTATTGTGTTGTACTCTACTGTATTGTATTGTGACGGAGAACTGAACCACATCTATGTTAAATATCTTGTGCAGGATCATCGTTTATGTCTTTGATACAGAACAATCCCTGAAGAATTGTACGGTTTGTGTAAACTGCACTTACTCTGCTAATAACTGCTGCTAGCTCTCTCATCTCGCTGTTCATCCCACAGAAGGCACTGATGGGTTTGCGCAGCCGCTCCTGCGTAGAGCCGAATGCCAAAGTAATTAGAAATAATCATTTGTGGATTAGATGAACACGATTTAATACACACAGCCAAAAACCTGCTTTCTATTAAATATGATGGTTAGAAGATTGTGAACTTACTGAAGGATCTGGATTGCAGTACAAGCCGTTCAGAGCAGTTTCATTGAAGGTTCCTTTAATAACATCCTGAATGAGACCCCTGCAGTCAAACGTCTGACCCTACAAAGAGTTCAGATAAAATATCACTTGACTTAATGACGGTAGTTTTGTGAATGTAAATGAAATCGGAAACATTTCTTGATTTGAGGCACGCCAACATCTTAATATAGTTTGGTACAGCTATAATACATCTATGGGTAATACTGCAAGCTTCATTAATGCCCATTTATTTGTCAAATGCAAAAATTAAATGCAAGATAAGGGCCACCTTCTTCATCTGCGTCCCCTCAGCAGCTCCAGACCTAATGAGGGGTGACACATTGAGGCCGAAGTCGTTGCATTCTGGGAGATATGATCCTCCGTTCTCCTGAAAGAAAATCAGACAGCTGCAAAGTCTGTGACCAACGACTGAGGAAAGCAATCTTGGGGAGATTTGGCATCAAAGCACTTTAAACATCCATCCTTAATTAAAGTCATGGGATAAGGCAACTCACCGTGCCAGACTTCATCCCATCCTTCCCTGCTGCTTTACACTCTTGCTTTTTAATCCCATTCCTGGACTGCTGATGCTGAACACATGCGATTCTGGGTAGTGTTTGTGTTACACTCGAGGTTCTTTCCTCCCCCCAAAAAAAAAGGAAGAAAAGGAGAATGAGAAAGATGGTAGATACACGATCAATTCTGTAAAATAACAACAACTAATATATAAAGCATACTAACCTTTTCTTAGCAGAGCTTCTAGCATGTTTATTCTCGCCTAGGTGAAAGAAGCATGAAGGAAGAGAGGCAAGCATTACCAGTGTACGTTTTATTTGAAAACAGAAATGTTAATTATTGGATCCTAAAAAGGACGTCGAAAAAGACTATATAAAATAAACCTTACATGTTGATTGACATTTTTTTCTTACAATTGCTCAAACATAAGCCATGCTTGTACTACTTTAAATTTTTTTTAATAGTATTGTCTCAAAAAGGTAAAAAATCATTGGCATCCCTAAGTTATGTCTATATTCCCCAGAGAATTCTGCTCACAATGGTATTCTGCACTATGAGTTTTGCATGTAAAATCTGTTTGATATCCATCAAAACTGGCACCTTGATGTGCTTTCGACACAAACGAACAATTGGTAATTGATCAATATAACACGGTAAGGTGTCACAGTGATAAAGTGGTTATCAGTGTGGCCTCACAGCAAGAAGGTTCTGGGTTTGAATCTTGAGCTAGGAAGGGCATTTCAGTGTGGAGTTTGGGCTTCAGTGCATTCCCTTTGGGTGCTCCAGTGTCCTCCTACTGACCAAAGACATGTTAAATTGCTCATAGGTGTGAATTTGAGTGTAAATAGTTGCTAGTGTCTGTGTTAGCCCTATTTTATACATTCTCTATCCAAATATTAAATGTGAGAGTGCATAAAAATACTTTTCATGTATTAAGAAATCTGTTGGAATAAATCTGTACAGTACCCCGCTGATTAAGCTCAATATATCACTTACTGTTATGTACATATATTTTTTTTATAAGGGTGCCAGGTTATTTACAGGGACACATAAGCATTTCCAATATTTGCTTTTGTTTCAGTGGCCATACAAAGCTTCAAGTATCTTATACACCCACATACCTTGTTCCGGCAGTTTCTTTGTTATTTTGGGATATTTCTGAAACTTAACATAATAAAAGCTTTCGTACTCCATGAGCACTGTATCCAAGTCAACATTGTCGCACACTTCAAACCTCCGCAGCCCAAAATGGGTCTCCTGTTCCAGGGCACTAGCAGCATCCACATACCTGTGCAAATGAAGAGAATTAAAACTTGACCATTTTTTTGTGTAGCATGTGGATAATCCCAGTTTATTATACAAAAATAAAATCTCACCCTTCTTCTAATAAATGATGATAAATCAATATGAGCAAATTCCTTCTTCTGGTCTCTGTCCTTAATTCGTCCTAAAAAAAATAATAATAAATAAAAGTACACTTCCTAATACTTTATACTTTTTGTTTTGTTTTCTTTTTTTAAGAGGTGAAACCACAAAGAATCACACGATGGCACCAAATAGCCACTATTATGAATTAGAGGCATCACGTGACTCGTCGCCTTAGCAACACCAGACTCGGTAGACCGTTTGTCAGTCGCAAACTAGCATTTTAGCCCCCCAAAAGACAAAATTCTTTACACAATACAAAGCATTATTACTTAAATAAACACAAACATAAAAATATTCATATATTTATTTAATAGCTGACAGAACAGCAGGAAAGTAGCAAAGCGCTTGGCTGTTAAAGTTATGCTAACTGCTAACTGAAGGCTAATAACAGGCTAGGCTATATTCTAACATCCAAAAAGAATGCCATGAATGACTTCTGACTCCTCACTTACTGCCTCTCTTGCCTGGTTTGCAGTTTTGATGGTTTGAAATGATAACTCCATGATACTGAGATAAATGTGAAGCCTGGCTGTAGGACATGCACTCAGCTGCCATTGGACGCGCAGACTCTGTGACGTCACGCTTACGTAGTGCACAAGTTTGCGTCCCCCAGAGGAAAGTTCCAGTGTCTGTATTCATGTTTGAGTTTTCTTATTAAAACCATTAATGCAACACTTTAAGTCCGAGTCAGTTATCTGTAAAGTGTTTCCCATTTATGTGCATGTGTATAATGTACTATATGGTCAAAAGTTTGTGGACAAAAACACCCTTATAGGTTCCTTCACAAACTGTTGCTACAGCATGAAGCCCTTACACCAAGAGGCGCAGACCTGTTCCAGTGCTGTGCACAGAGGAAGCACCACCAAGACGGGGTTTGGAACACGAGTGGCCTACGCAGAACCCTGAGCTCAACCCCTCTGGACACGTTTGGGATGAACTTGGATGACGACTGTGCACCGAGCCTCACCAGCATCACTGCTCTCACTGATGGACTGGAACTGAATGATCACAAAATCCCCTCAGCCACCTTCCGAAATTTAATGGAAAGCCCACCAGGAAGAGCTGAAGATTTTTCTAGTGTTTCCACACACGTACATCCTAGAACGTAAAAGCACACCTTTACAGAGTGCAGTTTATGTTTTTGTGTAATATATACAAAACTCTGAAAGAGTGAACTATAAACAGATGGCGCTCTAGCTACTAGTAAGTGGATACCCGACCCGAGCTCGACGGTACCCGACGGGTCGGGCCGGGTTCGGAGCTTTGGTCAGATATTTAGAAAAATGATGCTCCGGGTCGGGTCGGGTCGGGCTCAGTCACGTCGGCGCCAGAAGGTATTGAACATCGTTCATTTTCTGAACCACTTAATACTAATTAGGGTCGTGGGGAGGCTGGCGCCTATCTCAGCTGACTCTGGGAGAGGGCAGAGTACACCCTGGACAGCTCACCAAGCCATCGCAGGCCAGAAACACGCTGACGGCAATGCAGCCTCGTCTTGACGAAAGTCAGCAATGGTTCTTTGATAACCCAGTTAGCTGCACTGGCAGGTATTGAACATTTTACATTTAAGACAGCTTATTATGTAGGTAGCCAATGGGCCTGTTTCACATGATGATTTTACCTGTGTCGGACTCGAACATATTTATCTTAATGCCTGTCAGGCTCGGGTCAGGTTCGGTTACTGCTCTGTCGGACGCGGGTCGGGCTCGATCAGAAAAATGTGGCCCGACCTGCACTCTAATAGCTACACTGTACCTCTGCTGGGAACCTGACCTGTCTCTGTCATGGTTAAATATGTAAAAATAAACTACTGGTAAATATCTTGTTTTAGTTGCTTTTCTTCATGTTTCTGTGTAGTATATACTAAAAATCTAAAAGGGGTTTACAGAAACGATGTTAAAGAGCCCTCATATACTCACTTGCATGAATTCACTTGCGTCAGCCATGATTTAAAAACATCCATAAAAATCTCGTTTTGGTGTTTTTTTTTTGTTTTTGTTTTTTTGCTTATGTTCCCATGTAGTACAAACTTTAACAGTTACTCGCTTCAGGCTCAGCGTCTTATTCAGCGACCTGGAGCTCACCTTCAATTAATAAATATTCATTATTTCACCATAAAAGATTTACATTCATGTTTTTAGAGTTTATAGCCCTCTAATATCATTTCATTAAAGAAACATGATCCAATTTTCAAAAGTCTTTTGAATCCTCTGGTGATCTACACTGCTAATAGAGGACAGACATTACATTGCATAACTTTAATTGGATCCACTGGATACCTGAGAGAATAGTAGATCTAACAAGGAAATGAAAAGCAGTTCAGACAGTCAAGCAATTACTGTGACACTTCAAAAACACATGTAGGTAACAGTACAAAGTTTTATTGAGGAGAAAGGCTGGATGGAAATGAGTGCCATAAACAATTCCCACAACATTCCAGAGACGGTCATTCCTGCAGGAGCACATACAAGATTTTCACGGTCAAAAGGTGCTCTGTGAGGTACTGGAAGTAATGAACAATTGTGTTCCTTCATCTGATGCACTTTTAGTGTACAGAGTCTAAAAATTAAGACTTATTTCCCCTACACATTATTATAATCATATACTCTAGACATTATTCGTGTTATGAGAATCATCTGAATCTTCTCTGCAGGCTGTCACTATTTGCCTTATGAAGTCCAGTCCATAAGCTCATTAGTTTGATCCAGGATGGCACTGAAGCAATAAAACGATCACTGAGGCCTTCAGAAGATGCCGGCTTCAGTCAGGAACATGTTGGCCTCCAGTAGCAGACACTTCATGTACACACGTAGAGTGTAAAAGAGTGTTACAAAGTCCTGTGTGCTGAACATAGTGTCTGCTAGTCCAAAACTCAACGTGGATGGAATAAATCCTCTGCCGTATTCCACCATCCAGGTCCCTGCAGTCCACTGCACCGAGGTCGCCTCGCCCACCGAGTGCACGATTATGTCACCTACCGAAGCCAAACACAAACGCACACAATGATGACACACCATACTGTTTAAGATTTGCTTCTGCAAAGCTAACATTAAGAAAACACACAAGTAATACAAGTTAAAAACAAAGTATATTCTGTATAAAGCTCTGTAGCATATGGAGCCCTGGAAGGGGTGTGGAAAGTTTAAAAAAAAATAAAATGTGCTTCTCTGAGATCTTATAAATGTTTTATTAAGTCAGTGTACTTTCAGGTCAGTTTGGCAAACGTGCAACACGTATAAACCTTGTGCCAAGTATTCTCAAATTTTATTATGCACTTGTAAATCTGGTCCACTTCACTCACACAGTCAAAGTGAACTGCTATTTACTTATTTGACCACCAGGTGTCACTAATCACCATTCAGCAAAGCTTCGAATACAATAATCCAAATCTAAAAATTAAGCTTTACTGCTACAGTTGTGCCATCAAGATCTCTCACTTGTGTGAAAACCATACCTAACGCCACAAAAACTCCATTGTTGTGGTTTTGATGTTGCCAAACTGACCTGGTGTTCTGATAATTTGTGTTACCTAAACTTAATGTTAAATCCTAATCTTACACCCAACACTCAACTGTTAAATAGCATGTGTTGAGAGGTAGCACAATTTGGGGGGGATGGGACGGGGAACTGACATGGCTCTACCTGAACCTTACTTATAATGAAAGTCTTAGGCAGCTGTTAAACTCTGTCAATACACAAAATCACAGTTGCATCATAAGCCCTTACATTATGTACTGTTTGATGCATAACAGAACATCTTACCCATCCAAACTAACATCACCATCACTGCTGCTTTCGTTTTGTTTAATGTTTTGTGGCATTGTCGTTTGGTCAGATTACGACTCAGGCACTTACAGGTTTATTTTCAGCTATGTTGACTACCTTGTCAAAGCAAAAACACAGATTCTCTGTTCTGAAAATGTTTTGATGGTATGAAGTACACTCACCGGCCACTTTATTAGGTACACCATGCTAGTAACGGGTTGGACCCCCTTTTGCCTTCAGAACTGCC
>JAQMYF010000026.1:34235081-34260961 GCA_030014195.1 Neosilurus mollespiculum | reverse complement strand
AGTAATGTGCTGTGAAGATTATACACCACCACTTCTGTCTAAAACCTAATAAAAAGAAGTAGAAAATTTATATAAAAATCTATAATTTTTTGGTGAAAATGTATTGAACAATGATATTGTAGGCAATGAGAACCAAAAAGAAAAAATTAATGGTATCGCAATGTTTTGTTTTTTGTTTTTTTTCATAGCATGAATGAACTTCAAACCATATGGAACGGTTTCACGAGTGAAGAAATTAAAAAATAAGTGAACACTATGCCTGAAAGGTTAAATGCTGTAATCAAAGTAAAGGGTGGCCACACTATATATTGACTTTTTTCTCAAAAAAAGAGACTTATTTTTGTTATTTCTGTATATTGTTGTTTGTTTACTTATTCTCATCAATATGATCCAATATTACATGAAATAAATACTTGAATAGTTCCTGGTTTCTGATTTATCTTCATTTCGTTAAGTGTATAAACATCACTGCATCACTGTATTTTTAAACTTCTTCACTCGCTAAACCGTTCCATATGGTTTGAAGTTCATTCATGCTATGAAAAAAAAAATAAATAAAATTGCGACATCTTTAAATTTTTCTGGAAAAATGGTATTAATAAAAATAAAAAATTCAGTGTTTTTATTTATTAGCCATACTTTTACCTCAATATAGTTGTATATGTTCAGTACATTTTCACCCAAAAATTATAGAGGTAATTTTTTACTTCTTTTCATTAGGAGCCCTTTTAGACAGAAGTGGTGGTGTATAATCTTCACTGCACAATACAGTATATATAAAATATATATTATTAGCATAAACTTTAAAATTCAATTAAAATCTACATAATGTTTTCTGATCTTTTTTTAAATCTCATTTCATTTAGGTGAATCCTGATTACGACGCCACTTTCCTGTTTGATAATGATTTCCCAGCACTACAGCCCGATGCTCCAGATCCTGGTAAAAAGTTGTTCCCTCACATTTACACAAAGTCGCACACATTTTATAAATCAGGCTATGTTGTTGCTGTAAAACAAAGAAACAGCAGTAATTATTAACATGTTGAATGTTATGGTGTCAGGTGAGATCTGGATGATTGCTTTAATGTACAGAGGCTTTAAAAAGTCTACACACCCCTGATACATTTACGGCATTTGGTAGACGACCTTATCATGAGCTGCTTATTTTATTTTATTTCATTTAAACAATTGAGGGGGCATTTTGGTGTAGTGGTTAGCACAACCTCCTCACAGAAAGAAGGTCTTGGGTTCGTGTCCCAGGATGGGTGAGGGAGTTTGCATGTTATCTCTGTGCTCGTGTGGGTTTTCTCCTACAGTACAAAGACATGCACATTAGGCTAATTGGCTATTACAAATTTGCCCCTAGGTGTAAGTGAGAGTGTGGATGGTTGTATGTGTTTGTCCTGCAATAGTTTGCTGAGCTGTTCACGGTGTACTCCGCTAGAGTTGGTTGAGAGGTGCCCCACGACCCTAGTTTTAGTTTTTTAGATTAAGCGCTTTGGGCGAATGGATGGAGGAATATACAACTGGGCAGTTTAGGGCTAAGGGCCTTGCTCATGGCCAACTTGGGCGACCTTGTGATCAGTAGTCCAGAGCCTGAACCACTGAGCCAGCACTGACCATAATGGTCAGGTTTTTGTGATTTAAACCACCAAACCAAACAGAAATGTCAGCAACTTTTCTATTTTTTTAAATCACAAAAATGTGCCACAGGGTGTATCTTTCTTTCTTTTTTTTTCTTCTTCTTCTTTTTTTTTTTTTTTAAATATCTACTGTATTATGACAGGCGTGTAATGTGTGCTGTATGTTCATTAGTAGAAAATTATTATTAGCATTGTTTGTAATGTGCGTTCATCATTAAGCTATCGGATTCTAACTAAAAATAATAATACCATTGTTAATAAAATTCGAAAAGAAATGAGAATTTCTGAGTGCCCATCGTCTCTGTGTGTGTTATACAGGTTCAGATCATCATCCTTTGTTTCAGACCAAACCTGCAAGAGGTGTTTGGTGAGAAATCTTCATTTTTCTTACATCTTTTACCTAAAGCTAATAAACCTTGTATGCATAACCAAATAACTGTATAAAACACACAATATCTCCAAACTGCTCGCTTCTAAACAAGGCGACTTTGTTGTTTCTTTTTTCCCCCTCCGTGACAAACATGAGTCTTCTGATGAGCAGCGAGTACTTTTCGGGAACTCTTTATCCCTTAGTGTAATTCTTGTAACCCCTTTCTCTTCAAGAAAGCACCAAATGCTTCTCTAGAAGCCACTAAAGACCATCGTACAGTGCAGCTAGCTGACGGATAAGTTGCCAGTCGGATACACCTCAGTCTGAAAACGCGATTTATTGAATTAGAGTCAATTAGATTGTACCATCTTTTGATGCCATATAATAAATGCTGTTATTTAATTAAGGTGGAACGGTGGCATAGTAGTTAGCATGTCCACCTCACAGCAAGAAGGTCGTAATTCGAGACCCGGGCTCGGCGATGGCGTTTCTGTGTGGAGTTTGCATGTTCTCCCAGTGCTTCTGTGGGTATTCTCCGGGTACTCCGGTTTCCTCCCACAGTCAAAAGACATGCAGTTTGGACCAAATGGCTGTTCCAGATTGCCCTTAGGTGTGAGTGTGAATGGTTTTAATTGTGTGTTGGCCCTGCAATTGAATGTCGAGCTGTTCAGGGTGTACCCCGACTTCGTCCAGTGTTGGCTGAGATAGGTGCCAGCCTCCCCGTGACCCTAACAGGATTAAGCAGTTCGGCAAATGAGTGAGTGAGAGTGTAATTTATTTGTATTATGTATAATGTGTTATTTATTTTATTTATGTGTTCCTAAACTTTATTAGTATTCCTGGACCACTTGGAAATATGTTTTGTATTATATCTGACTGCTGGAAGCTCCTGCTCCATTAGGTGTATTTTAATGTGCGCAGTGAGTAGGATGGCTGTAGATAGTAAGTGTGTTCTTCACTGTATGCAGAAGCAGGTTTATTAATGATGAAGGTGTGAATAAACTTTTTTGCTTGGCTTGGTAATGCTCAGCTAACGGTGCTGGAGCAGAAAATCCTATCTTGCTCTCTGGAGAGGACACTAGCGAAAGGGAACCGGCCAAGCTAAATGATTTTGTGTTTTCTAATTTGCAGCAATGGAGCAAAAATCAATACGGAGAGGTTATGGAGTCAGGACTTATAACAGCAGCGGTGTACTTCTTTAATGAGGTGGAACACACTTGGTGTCGTTTGCTAGCACACCAACAAAAGTTATGGTTTTGGTTTACTGACACTGGCTTTCTGTAGGATGGTACAGGACAAACCCTGCAGTGTTTATAGATATACCCTGTACTACATATATGTACAAATGGGCAAAAAATTAACGGAAAAGTCACTGGTGCTGTAGTGATATAGAAGGAATTCTACCAGTTCTTTTGTCCCCTTGTAGGTGGCATGTTGGCGCAGTGGTTAGCACGTCTGCCTCACAGCAAGAAAGTTCTGGGCTTGAGTCCTGGGCTCTTGTGTAGTTTGCATGTTTTCATGATTGCATGGGTTTTCTCAGGGTACACTGGTTTCCTCCTACAGTCCAAAGACATGCACACTAGGCTAATTGCCTGTAATTGGCAGAATATGTTATTTCGACTTTTATTACTCGGATAAGATTACAGAACAAGTGGTTCTTATTAATGATTTATAAAAGATTATACTGTATTATATGTTTTGTGTCTTCCGAACAACTTTTGTTTAAAAAAAAAAAAAGACATTTTTCTTTAAACACGTCACTATGATATGCATCACAATACTGAATGTAGGTTTGGGTGACACTGTCGCCTCACCGTAAGAGGGTTCAGGGTTTGAATCATGGCAAAGGGCTTTTTTCTCTGGAGTTTCCATGTTCTTACCATGCCTGTGTGAGCTTCCTCTGGATACTCTGGTTTCCTTCCGCAATCCATAGACAAGTACATGTAGTTTAAGTCAACTGGCAACTCAAAATTGCCTCTAGGTGTGAGTGGTTGTTTTGTCTTTTGTTAGCCCTGCAATAGACTGGCAACCTGTTCAGGGTGTACCCCGCCTCTTACCCGAAATCAGCTTGGATTGGCTCTAGTTTATCCAGCGACTCTCTTTAATGTTGGATAAGTGGTATAGATAATGAATGGCTCCAAGCATGTCCTCTGTATTTGTTTTCAGGAGGCATGTATAGATCTATCATGCTAAAAGTAGGCAACGTTACTAGTGAAGCTCTTCACTGACTATATCCTTGATGTTTACTTACCTTTCGAATGGTTCCTGTACTCCAGGTATAGCCACATCCTCAGTATGAAGAGTCCCACTTCATACTCACGTCACGCTTCTTTGTAATAAACATCTCGTAACAAGATTAGAGCAGCGGAGTGAAGAATAGCCTTAGCTTTTTGATAAATAAGAAATGATTTGAACAACGTAAACCTAATACACAACATTTACATGGTCCGATCTTTAAGTCTAAGCTGTCGCATTGCTTTGACACTAGGTGGTGCTGTTAGTTTTCTAAACCTCCAGTGCCTACTTTTTTTGCTTGTAAATGAATATCTCTTTTACTAACTCACAGCCAAAGTAAAACTTTGCCAGTTTTCTATTTGACTAATATCAGCAGCTAAAATTACAAGCTGTGTGTCTCTGTACATCAGTTTGAACCATTTAGGCTCCAGAGGCATCTCCGAATCAGAGACATGTGTTAGAATCCAATTAGTGCTCCTCTGAAGTACAGTGAAGCCCCCCCCTGTGACCTGGCCTGTATCTTCCACGCAAAGTTCATCTTGTTTTGCCAACTTTTGGTTCTGAAAAGTTTAGGGTGCAGAAAAATCATGTACAATTTATGCATTTCAGGAAAGTCGGTCACTATATGTACCCACTGTGCTACAAGGGGTCTCATTTATCAGTCTTTAAGATTGAAGTATTCCTTCCTGATTTTTAAAAGATAGGCGGCATGGGGAGCGCAATGGTTAGCATTTCCACCTCACATCAAGAAGGTTCAATTCCCGGGCTCGGGCGTTTCTGTGTGGAGTTCACATCTTTTCCCTGTGCTTGCGTGGGTTTCCTCCGGGTACTCTGGTCTCCTCCCACAGTTCAAAAAACGTGCACAGTAGGCTGATTGGCTGTTCCAAATCACCCTAGGTGTGAGTGCGATTGGTTGTATTTGTGTTGGCCCAGTGATGGCCTGGCGGGCTGTCCAGGTTGTACCCCACAGTTGCCCGGTGTCAGCTGAGATGGGCATCAGCCTCCCCACGACCCTAATTAGGATTAAGTGGCTTAGAAAATAAATGAATGAATGAATGAATGAATTTTTAAAAATATTTGTAGCACTGATTTTTGATAGTAATGTATATGTATTAGCTATTAGATACCAATCAGAGCTTTAATCAGAGCGAAAATAATGACTAAATACTGAAGGAGTATGGGAATGGGTTCAGTCTTCGAGTTTGCAGCTCAGCGACTGCAGCATGCCAGCTACCATGAAACCACACACTAACTCATCCTTTTTATGGGGTGCTATTTCTTTTAGTCCTGAATGAATGACTACGTAAAGTGTTAATTTATGGGCCTGCTTTGGTTTTCTTTGATTTCAGTAATAATAAAGAGTCATATTTCTTCTAGAAGAGGATTCAGCACACACTTACATTCAACTTTAAGACATTATATATCTGCTTTCTTTCCTTACACCCTCAGTAAGGTCATGTGCTTCCATCCATGGTCTGACATCACCCTCCCCTTAATGCAGCCAGGAGAGATCCGCAAGGTGATTGACAAGTGGGCGGAGCTGATCCAGGAGCTAGGCTCCACCTATCCATGGGTGCAGGTAAGAAATGAGTCTGAAACTCATCATTAATGTTATAAGGGTTATTTATGTCAGTGTTAAAACATTCTGTAGTGTGCAGGTGTCCCGGAATAATCAAGGATGAGCCGGTGCGTGGCTGTCCAACTTGGAGCCGAGTTACCATTACCTACTCTTATCATCCTACCGAATCCTACTAGGGTTAACTTGGAACAGCCAATTAGTCTAAAATGCATGTATTTGGACTGTGGGAGGAAACCGGAGTCTCCGGAGGAAATGTGCAAGCACGGGCAGAACATGCAAACTCCACACCGAACACAGGACCTTCTTGATGTGAGCCGCCACTACGCAACCGTGCCACCCCAGTACCACCATCCATATTTAATTCATTCATTCGTTCATTTTCTGAACCGCTTATTCCTAATTAGGGTCGTGGGGAGGCTGGCGCCCATCTCAGCCGACTCTGGGCGAGGGCGGGGTACACCCTGGACAGCTCGCCAGGCCATCGCAGCATATTTAATTACTTTCCAATAAAATTAATCTGTATATTAATCAATAGTCCCCAATCAGGAGTCAGTTGTTACGTTTTATTTTTTAAAAAATTCATAAGACATAAATGAGGTCCAATTTTATTTACTTTATTCTGATTGTAGCTATATTAAAAGTTGTGGAACATCTGGGAAGGTTAACAAGCCCAAACTAGTCGATAGCACTGTCGTCTCACTGCCGGAAGGTTTAGGGTCCGAATCTCAGGCCCAGGGATTTTCTTTGGCATTTGCATGTTCTTACGGTGTACGCATGGGTTTTGTCAAGGTACCCCAGTTTTCTTCCCTAGTTCAAAGATATGCACATTAGGTCAAGTACCTTCTGTAAATTGCCTGTAGGTGTGAATATGAGTATGAATGTTTGTGTCAGTGTTAGTCCTGTAATAGGCTGGCGTCCCGCTCCGGGTGTAACCCCAATTCTCACTCAGAGTAAACTGGGATTGGCTCCAGATTCCCATGTGACTCTGATGGATAAGTAGTATAGATAATGCATAGATGGGGTAGAAGGACTAACATTTATGCCTAGCAACAGATTTTATTCATTCATACATTTATTCATTTTTGCTGTTAAGACGAGTCCAGTTACTTTGGGAGTAAAGGATTTGAGAGTATATCTAATTTGTTAGTTTCTTAAACTCGGCCCTAACAAACAAACACCAACAACAGGAAAATCTAAGCTATAAAACCTAGTTTGAACTTGTATTGCTGGAGCTTTTACTTTCCTCATTATTAAACACTCTGGGAGTTTGAACGTTACCCTGAAATCCCTGTTAACATTTGTACTAAAAGTCAGTCACCCTCCAGGGTGCATCTTTGTCATTTCTGCTGCTTTTCTACTTCCATAACGATCTGTGTTTAAAACCGCCAGGCTGAGCAGGAGACGCCATTAACCCCGGCTCCCTCCCGCAGCCTTCCTCATCTTTACTAATTGGATCAATTGGGAGCTGGTTTCTCAGCGAAGACTTTTCAGGCCTGATCGACACGAAGCAGCGCGCCGTGTTCCTCCACGATCCCTTGGCATATTACAGCCTCTAAGGCAGAACTGCCACGCACTTTGAATCCTGTCAAAGCTCATTAAGTGTCCAGGATTAAGCTGATTTAGTTTTTGTGAGAATAAACTAGGTGCTAAACATATAATTACAGACTACATGAGGTACAACTGGGGCTGATATTAGTGTTACTTGATAGATACTGCCTTGCTTGGTTAGTAAGATATTTTTAAAGGCATGAATCAGTAAATTCAAGGTGCAACACCTTGTGGTGCAGAGATCACAAAACCATCAATCTCTGCTCTGGCTGCAGCTTTATTTGTACTTTAAAACTGCGCTATAGATCTCTTACTAGAGACACTTCGTTATTTATTAAAACTCCAGCACAGCAGCGAGAGCACACATTCAGGATCGGCTCATTATTAAACCCTTCACAAGCACAAGTTGTTAAAGGTCAAATTGTTTACACGTCAAGCCAGTCATTAAGCCCCACGATGTCGGAAAATCTGGCGAAAAAATCCATGTGAAGTCTGAGACCCCCGGAAACCCTTGTGTTGCATTCTTTCTTTCTCCACAGCACCGCTCTTGTTGTCTGTGCTTCACTCATGCGTCCCTTCAGATAAAGCCAGCTGGTTATCTCCTCTCTGTTAAAGGCATCAGAGCATGTGGTCACCCTCGCCACCTAGATTTACAGACTTCAACTTGAGACAAGTCAATATTTATCAAGAGGACTAGACAAAGGGCAGATCCTACACAAGTCCTTTAATATCACCCCAGAGAGAAGCTTGGGGGAAGTCTTAAAACTCTCAATGACGGGTGACATGAGGTTACGGTTTGTGAGTCCGGGCCGGACCTAACTGTTTGTTTATGTGTAAACATAGGCACCATGAGATTCAATGTGTCTGTGTTGTTTTGACTGTCTCTCACTTTCACTCTCACTCACTCACTCTCTCTCACTCACTCTCTCTCTCTCTCTCTCTCTCTCTCTCTCTCTCTCTCTCTCTCTCTCTCTCTCTCTCTCTCTCTCTCTCTCTCTCGCCTTTTTTAGATCTTTGAGAATAAAGGAGCAACGATGGGCTGCTCTAACCCTCATCCTCACTGTCAGGTATGATGCTGCTCTTCAACTCGGTTCCAATTAGTCCTAACGCTTACCTCCTCTTGGATAGAAAGGTATACAACGTTTATTCTATCAGTGGATTAAGACGTGGCCAGTGAAGTTTCCCAGTTTCCTTTAATAGATTTTTACTGTCATCCCAGTGCAGTGCGCCGAGTAAAGCAGGAAGCAGATTTACAAATATATATAGAGCCAATTAAAAAGCGACAGGCATGTTATACCTCTTCACTTCCTTGACACCTTTTAAACATAAAATTAGTATTTGAACACAGCATTTCTTCCCTCGTCTAGCTCTCTTGTCTCCATGAACCAAGCATGCGAAATCCCCTTCTACACAACATACTGTACTAAAGTGGTGTGGAGAGGGAAAAAAAATGCCCACTTCAAGCTCACTAGGGGGCAATAGAGGATCTTGTTTGTGAGGATTTCCAGGCGATATTGTCGTCAGGCTCCTGTTCTTGTTTATTCATGAAGGTGCATGCCAAACGAACATGTACGGTAATACTTTTGCTTTCATGGTGTGCCATTGACGCTCACAGTATCACATCCATCCAGCCCAAGAAATCAGCCTGTTCCTGACCCTTACAGTAGAGTATTTCTGTAGAAACTCTCTTCATACATGCCCCACCTATCCAGATGCCCACTTCTGGTTGAAGTTGTCATCATTTTGCTTCTGCTGAGGATGGCTCCATATGGACAGCCTAATGATGCACTTAGAAACCATGAAGTTAGCTTTGGACTGCAATTGATACGAACCGTTTTGCTGTGAAGGCTGAGGTCTGCAATTGCCATGCTAACTTTAGGACTGCAGTTGTTATGAACAGTCCTGCACTCAAGTCTCCATCAGTAAAGAGTTGATAACTTCAACAAAATAGACTTCAGGGTTTATTTTTACAGTCAAAGCACAATTTCTAAAGTGCATGACACAAGTGCATTTAAGGTGCGTTCACATCCTGCTCTGCTTTACCAGTGGAAAAAAATGGTTGCAGCTACAGACGCCTATAAAGAAGTGCAGTATTTTGTGTCTTGATTAATTATGGGGTGCAATAAACCAATCAGAATATCACCTCCCATTTTATGTAAGTCGGGTACGCTTGCATCTTGGTGGATTATTTTATATTGGTGGATTTCTATTTATCGTTCTTTATTAGTTCCACACCCAATGGATATGAGTAATCATGCACTCTGATTGGCTCCTCTATAACTAGGATATCAGATCATTTACCGTGAATAGAGAAAAAAAAAATGGTGGAGTGATTGGCTAAACCAGCTCTACTCTTGAAATCAGAACTTACATACATACAAAAAAAATCTAAATATTTGTTGGAAAGAATGTATTTTTGAATTTGTTTGTCATTTTCAATAATTACTATTATTTAATTTTTATTTATGTATTTTTTTTTTTTACCAAAGAAACTATTGCTGTTGACTGTTGCTGTCAGTTCCACGGTTTGTCTGAGTTTATTTAAACAACAAGGCTCGTCGGCCGCAAATCAGAAATGATTGTATATATTTCAAGATAGGTATGAAATAATAAAAATCACTGTTAACACTCCCAGGATTGGGAGAAATAAAGAATTTTTATCTATTATTAAAAAAAAAATATTTTCATTCCAAAGTTTGTTGCTTTTCATGGAATTAGTTGACAGTGAAAGAATGAGCTGGCCAGCATTAACTATTAGCTTAGCATGAATTTTTTTTCTCTAGTGACATAGCTACTAATGGTATATGGGCTGATATCCTAGTAAAAGATTAGCCAATCAGAATGCACCATCGCTCATATTCAGTGGACACAGATAAAATAAACACATATATGCTCTGTATATATTTATATCCTGATGTTCATCCTAATAAATTGTAAGCTTTTACATTTTTGTGTGCTGCTACATGTCCCTGTGTATGTAAGAGTGTATTCATGCATTTTTCACCTGCCGCTGTCGGCGCCTGTTACTATCTTGATAATGCACCCTTAAAATAACAGTGAAATACTATACCATTGATTTCAGACCAGGCTTCTCTTGGGTCAATCACAGAATTGCTTTCCGGTGCCTCAGGATAGTGATGTGGCAACCATGTGCCTGACCACATCACACTCAAGCGTGCAAGACGGATACTCATCGGATATTTAAACAGTGTATGCTCTACGAAGGAAAATGACAGCTGTGCTTATATCTGCAGAGAGCCACGTCTGATTTATTGTAGTGTAAAGCTGGCTTGACTCTGTATTACTGCAGCAGCCTTTTAAGATTATTACTCGTCGCACTGTACAAGATGAACCCAATAAAGTCCCGGCTGAATTCTATAAAAGACGGTGTGGTAATGTGTTCTCCATGTCAGATTATATGATGAATGCTACGCCGCACTAACATCATCAAACAGAAACATTCTCAAACGAGCTCCATGGAATACTGCTATTATTTTCTTTCCATTATCTTGTTTCATTTACCTTTCAGTATTGCCACAACCATACTGGTAGCTGTTCTGTGAGTTTCGCATTATCCTAAACCCTGTACCGTTCTCCTATGGGTGCCTTTTAGATGAATATTTCAATAAAAGATTAAGGAGATTGTAGTAACATGTTTATGATTGTGTCAGGATGTTCTCGTTGGTGATCTTTGATCATAGTGGCATTAAATTAGCTGCTTGTGGTCACGTCACATTATGGGCTCTAAGACTGCTGATCTCAGCTCACTATCAAGTAGTTCTTTGACTGTACCTTGATAACCAGGCTTTTGATAGAATTTGTATTGTAGCTATTATAATTTTTATATTTTTAATTAAAAATCATTGAAATAATATTCTATAAACACATAATTATTAATATTATATCCAGCTGTGACAGTTACTTTTGTTTTAACATAATTTATTCATTTCATTCATTCATTTTCTAAGCCGCTTAATCCTATTTAGGGTTGCGGGGAGGCTGGCGCCCATCTCAGCTGACTCGGGCAAGGGGAGGGGTACACCCTGGACAGCTCAGCAGGCCATCGCAGGGCGAACACACACACAACTATTCAAACTCACTCTCACACCTAGGGGCAATTTGAAATAGCCAGTTAGCCTAATGTTCATGTTTTTGGACTGTGGGAGGAAACCGGAGTACCAGGAGGAAACCCACTCATCATTTCTCGTTTTTGAATCCTTTTTTAAATCCCTTAAAAGTGACATTGACGTGAATAAAATCTGGCAATCATTAAGGGATGTGAAATACGTGTCCTTGGTTACTTTTAATTTGCAATAGCCCTATTTATGTGTATTCTGTATGTATACAGTTTATTCTATCCATACCCGCTCGATATGAGCAATCGTGCATTTTGATTGGCTAAACTATTACTAGGATATCAGCTCAAATATTATAAGCAGGGATGGAAATTAACACTAGTCCGCCGGCCCGTGGCGAGTCAGAAATCTGTAGGGTTTGCTACATAGCTGAATTAGCTAGCAAGTCATCCTGCTGGCGAACCTGACAAATCCAATAGGCAAAGAAGATATAGTGTTCCTGACCAGTAAATATGAAGGAGGACTAGTTGTTTCATAATTTCACTAGTCCTGTTGGCCAGTAGCTTAGTTTTGCTAAATTCCACCCCTGCAGGTAGGGGGGAAAAAGACAGAAACAGGCTTGTGCTTGGCTAAAAAAAGCCAACCCTATCCCGCCAGCTCTTCCATTAATTTGTGAGTAATGAAAGTATTTGATGGTAAAAATGTTTTAAAAAATTACAATGTTTTTTCGTCCACTAAATGTGACTTTATCAGTCTGCTGTGAGGAGCAGGCCTCCAGTCCTTTGTGGTTCAGTGCAGTTTAATATAATGATGGTGTGGCAAAACAATTGTGGGCAGTAGGTGGTTAGGTTTAAATGAGGGTTTTCTGAACGCGGTTCAGAAAGCCTGTGAAAGGTGACAACACGGCAGCTATAAGGCAGCTAAACGGTGATACATGGTTTTGAGAATCGCCAAAGTTTTAAATGTTGAAGTTTTAAACATTTTGAAAATCTAATGGGTTGTGGTGGTCAGTGAAGGCTAATTGCGAACATCATTAAGGTGTCAAGACAATGTCATTGCGGTACAATATGGTTTGGAATCACACCGAACCGCCATCTGAATTGCCCCCGTGTGAGGCCAGCTTAAGCGGTGTGTGACTAAGCCAAGGGCAAGTGGGTGGGACTCTAGGTTTCTATCCAGTCAGATAAAGTAATAAAATATTAAAAACTTTAGTCCTCACAATTTCATTGGATATGACTGATACTGATGTGATGGTGTAAAATATGACAGAGGATGTGTGAAATCTGGCATCTGGAATTTCAGGTCAGTTGTTTTGTGTCCAGATAAGCAACGATTATTATTGACGGGTCACATCAGTTACCTTTTAATGCTTAACTGCTGGGGATGGGTTATGGCTATAAATAAGTGTGAAGTAGTTATGTTTTGGTTCATAGTGCTGCTTGATGTTAACAGTTTTGGCTAGAGCCACAGATCAGACGCATCAAGTGGAAAATAAACACATACTTTTCTATCCAGTCATCTATAAACAAAGCGTTCTTGTTTTTGACTTGGGAAAAATAAAAAATAATGGCCATGTTGGTAATCTGACCAGAGGGGGTGACGGAAAAACTGAAACTGAAATGAATGTGACTGCTATTGTTATTGTTGCCAACAATGTTGTTGACCATGAATTTTATTATTTAGTAGACAGAAGAACCTAAAACGTTTTTCCCTAATATGTTATAATCACTAGTATATCTCGAGTGCCCTGTTAACGGGTCTGAAGTACTTGCGTTTGGATCACGGTACGCAAATTTACGACGCCTCCATATAGACTCTAGACTCTGATACACTTCATGCATATATTTCACATATGCATGAAAACCTTGAGAGCTAATAAATACTTTTTATCAAGCCAGTAGCAGTGTAAAGCTATGCACCAGATACCTGCTCATTAAACGTGTTTGGAATAAAGACTCAAGCATTGTGTAAATAGGAATGTGACTGGATGTTTAATGGCTGCTCTTTATTTCATCCAGCATTCCTTTCTCCAGAGTGCCAATATATTCCTACCATTACCGAGCCTTATTTTGTGATGCTGTTTCCCTGGCAACGACTTATCTATACATCATGATCTCTAGGTGACTCGACCCAGGCATCCTGCACATAGCTGCCTCCCAGACTGCCTGGCATCGAGTCTAGGCATCAGAGTCCAGATTGCATCGAACTCAGCCTGAGCCTGACAGCCTTCTACCGCCAGCTCCTGCGGCGCTTATCGTTGCCCTGAGCTAAATATAGTCATGACAAATCTCCTGGTGTGCATGTGCTCCCTGTGTGCCGAGATAGGAGCACGGTGCATGTAGGCTTTCCGTGCATCAGTGGAGGTTGCTGACTTCGCCACTGTGTGCCCTGCCAGGTCTTTAGCGACAGCGACTTCAGTTTGGTAGGGCGACTATGATGGTTTTGAGAAGGAGAAGGAGAAAGAAAGTTTGACAGAAAGAGAGTGGAAAGAAGAGATGGAGGCTGTGGAGGCGAGTGAGAAATAAAGCAAGAAGGAAGCAGACAGGCGGGAAAAACGAGAGAAGCGGATAGAGCAGGCTTACATCAGGATGTCTGTGCTGATACAGTGCCTTCCTGCATTTCTACACCTCCCTTATCTTCTATGAGCATACCTTCACCTGTGTGTGTGTGTGTGTGTGTGTGTGTGTGTGTGTGTGTGTCCGTCTCCGTCTTCAATCTGGTCACAGAAGTCATCCTGAGGCACATCTGTCTTCTCATAAGGGTTGTAATGGATGTATTATTAGGATGCACTGTGCACAACTTTTAAGCTGCTTTACAGAAATAACTGTATGACTTTTACTTTTTCCCTGCTCTCATTCGTGCCTGCCATGGGGAAGGAATCATGAATACATCCGCCGTATGAAGTTCACGTCGACCTCTGAGCTTTAAATCTGAAACAGAATTTTAGTAGCCCGATTTCTCCGTTTACGCTACTCAGTGGTACAGCGGTTAAAGCTCAGCACACATGGGAGACTCAAGTTGCCTGAAACTGGAGATTCTGTTGCCAACGACTAAATATCCTGAATTAAGTTTACAACTCCAGTTTCTCACTTTCAGCGCTTATAGGTCACATGAGTGAAATAGTATGGTCACATGACAAAATCGACATGGCAATGTCCAATAATAATCAGCTTTTTGACAATCATCCACTTGTTTGTCGTCCTGGAAGATATCTAATATTAACAAGTTTTTTTTTTTTGTCTCAGTACTGGTATCTTGGTGCTGATTGGCTCATACTGACCTGGTTAAGGATCTGAATGAGTATCTGAAGGTCGAATTGGTTGATATAACCACTGCAAAACTTTTGGAGCAAGAGAAGATCCAGTTTTAAGCAACTTGAGTCTCCTGGTGCACTGGGCTTAATGTTTCACTATGTTATGGTTCGATTCTGTGAACACATACTTTCTAGAGAAGGCCAACAGAAGTGAGCGTGATTCATAATAATAAAACTACTTACTCTGCTTACCTTACGTCTTAAGGCCTTCTTGCACTCCTTTTTTCTCATTTACTCATTTGCGCGAATCTACTTTTTTTTTTTTTAAATGATTATTCCTTAAATAAACACGTTCATATCAAAGATTTTCACAAAATAAGTTTTGTGTGTTAAAAAAGGAACTTTCTTGTTTCTCGCCACAGATTAGATTTTTCCAACGTTTCATCTGCGAAAGGAACCAATCAGGGGGCTGTTTCTTGAAAACGACAGTTGGTTGCTGATGGATGGCAGAGTCTGATATATTTTGTGTCTCAGTATCCGGCACTATTTGTAAAGGGCAACAAATATTATAACTGACCCAAGGACATCCTAAAATAGCTCTGAAAGTGGCCATAATTGAGTTTCAAATCCTGGTCTAAAGAGTGAAACTCTCTATGTTCTCACTTCCTTTTCTGTACAGCATGCACCCAAAATGTACTTTTTTCCCATTTATGATATAAAAGAGAAAAAAATCAGCTCCTCATGATTTGACGAATCCATTGGCAGTTAGTTTCGTGAGTTGCTCGCATGGAATTTTAATGTTGCGTTCAATTCCTCAATGCTTTTCCACAAAACTTTTATGTTCTTTATACACAGCATGCTGTATGTGAAAAGACTTTAAATTGTCTGACCTTTTATGGGGTTTGGTTGTGATTACTGGCAAGAGACAACAAAATATACTCCTGAAATCCCAGCAGGAATACAAAGAAGCTCTTTGCGAATCGAAATCTTGTGCTGTTGAGTTAGGGAATTTGAGTTTGCCTCGGGAGCGGGAGATTGACAGGCGGATCGGTGCAGCCTCTGTTGTGAAGCGGAGCTTGTACCATTCCGTCGTGGTGAAGAGGGAGCTGAGCCGGAAGGCAAAGATCTCAATTTACCAGTTGATTTACGTTCCTACCCTCACCTATGGTCATGAGCTTTGGGTAGTGACCGAAAGAACAAGATCATGAATACAAGTGGCTGAAAGGAGCTTCCTTCACAGGATGGCAGGTTTCTCTCTTAGAGATAGTCCTCCACGTTGAGAGGAGCCAGTTGAGGTGGCTCGGGCATCTGATTAAAATGCCTCCAGGACGCCTCCCTGGTGTTATGTTTCAGGCATTTCCAACTGGGAAGAGACCCCAGGGTCGACCCAGAACACGCTGGAGGGACTATGTCTCTCGGCTGGTCTGGGAACACCATGGCGTCCCCCCGGAAGAGCTGGAGGAAGTGGCTGGGGAGAGGGACATCTGGACCACACTGCTTAGGCTGCTGCCCCATTGACCCGACCCAGGAACATGCGAAAGAAGATGAATGAATAAATGAGTTTGCCTCGGGAACAAGATTTCATGATGAAACAAAGCAGTTTTTAGTCCCTTGATGTACTGCTCCCAGATTACCTATCCTATATTGTACCACTGTGTCTTGTATTGAAAGGGTGTCCCATCTAGGGGTGTATTTCTGCCTTGAGTGTAGTATTTCCAGGATAGGAACCGAATCCACCATGAACTCCAAGAGATATAGTCTTTAATCAAGATGTATACATTTAAAATACTACTACTACTAACAATAATAATAATAATTTGTGTGACACCAATTAAAGTCATGAAGACAAGTAAAGCTTCCTCTGACCTTGCACGAGATGTTTTCAAAACATTTCTGTTTTTTGTCTGTCCGCAGTCCACTAGAAGTGAGCAAGCACCCATTGACCGCGGACAGAATTTCCTGCAGAATGAAAATCAGTGCGTCACAGTACTTTCCGCGTAGCTCATGCGAAAAGTAATAATAATAATAAGCTGCTGTATTATTTGTTTGTGGGTTGCAAAAGTACTCACACCACCACGGAAAACCAAACTGATTTGGTCGACTTGTTGATTAATAACATTCTCCTGCGTCGTGCTGCTCTATGACGCCTTCCATGCAGATCCTCTGATAACTCCTAGAGCTTGATGTTCTTCTGTGCTTGTTGCTCAGATGATACCCAGTGTGATGCTGCAGGACTCCTGTTGCATGTCTGCTATTTATACTAAACCTCCTGTAGACTTTTCTACCCAGGTTAGACATGAATTGAGTAATCCTTGTAACGTCGAACTTCAGCCTTATTACACCGTAATATCATTATTGTTATTATGGTTATATCACCTTTATGAGAATATCATATAATAATATTTTTCCCTGTATCACTCCATCCTCAATACCTCCATCATCCCCCTCTTCTTGGTTTCTGATTGGTTGGATATGTGGATGGTGCTTTTCTTTATTTCTGATGTACGGCACCCAGTCCAGCAGAAGTATAGTTGTCTGATGTGTGATATAAACTTGCCGCTCAAATCTGTGGTATAAAATAAAACCAACTGGATCTCTATAAAGCTGCGAGCAGGAAGAAGAAATACGAGGCTGTTCCTCTAATTTGCATTGATAAATTATTTTAAATGAATACAGACTGTTTTCACAGCTTTATTTAGATTTGATCTTTGTGCTCCAGGGCTGTGGTTTGACTGTAGATCCATCAGCGTGCAGTTTACAACTCAAGCCAGGAATTTGAACATTTTTATATTTATAAGTTCAAGATCAACAGTATAGTCTGATATTACACCTTCTTCTTCTAACAGTTTTAAGATGAATGAGTTCAGCTTCAGCATACAGACTCCATTCAGACATCTTTAACAGCAGTGATGAAATATATCAGATTATATAATTAAATAAATCTGTATTTTCCAGAGTTTTAAAATTGAATTTTTTCATTGAACTAGTCAGATGTATTTCTTTCTTTCTTTATCTTTTTCTTCCCTTCTTTCTTTTTCTTTCTCACTTTTTCCCTTCCTTCTCTTTTTCCTTTTGCTTCCCTTCATTCCTTCTTTCTTCATTTGTTCATTCTTTTGTTTGTTCCTTCCTTTCTTTAATTTGATTCCTTCTTTCCTTCATTTTTCCCCTTCCTCATTTGTTCATTCATTCCCTTCTTTCCGTTATTAATTTTTTCTTTCTTTCCTTTCTTCTTTATTTTTTCTTTTTTCTTCCTTCCCTTTGCTTCCCTTCATTTGTTTGTTCCTTCCTTTTATTTATTCGTTTCTTTTTTCCTACATTTTTTTCTTTGTTTGTTTGTTCCTTCATTTCTTTCTTTCTTTATTCCTTCTTTTTATCTTGCTTTCTTTCTTTTGCTTCCCTTCATTCTTTCTTCCCACCTATGTTCATTCTTCTGTCTCTTCGTTCCTTTCTTCCTTTATTTGTTTGTTTGTTTCTTTCTTTCCTTCACTCTTTTTTCCGTTGTTTGCTCATTTGGTCGTTTTGTCCCTTCTTCCTTTATAAATTTTTTTCTTTTTTCTTTTTTTCTTTTTTTCTTTCTATCTTTCTTTCTTTCAATTTTCTATGAAAAAATAAAAGAAGAATGGAGAAAAAAAGATCTGCTGAAATCACTTAAAAATGCATTAGGCCTAATTCCAACATGTCCATGTGCAGATCTTTGCTGTGGAGAAGTTCTAGCCTTTTGAAGTGCTATCCAGGAATATAGAGTCCATGGAGTGCTGAGAGAAGAGCCTCATTTCCTCTGAGTTCAGAGAGCGAGGAAGGGGTTTACACACCGAGTCCTGAGTCAAAAAGCCAGTGAAAAAAGCGTTCAACTGTTGAAACATGGATATGGTCTACTTCAGTTCAGGTGGAAAGCCCATAACCATCCTGTCACACACAGTTACATATTCATACCGTGTATGTTTTAGCTGTGTGTGACCTGTTAAGTGTTTGGCAGGGAAGTGTGAAGGAAGCGGATGTCTGATTTAAGTAAATGTGAAGAAAATGAACTTCGTAAATAAGACATTTTGTAGCGATGACATCATTCTTATTCTGATGATAGTTGTATCATGGCAGTCTCGTGTAAAGTAGTTAATATTCAACAGCAGTCTGGCCAGGTCATGCTCCTGAACTAACCTGCATAGGCAAGATCGTCAGCAATGAGATCATGTGAAAAAGGAAGCACACATTTAGGAAAATGACTGATAATCAGATCAATTTATAAAAGTAATATATATATATATATATATATATATATATAAAAGTGTAAAAGTTTCACTAATGTATTTTGTCTTTAAAACTTCTACACTTGCAGTCTGTTACTTGGCCAGGATCACAGGAAGGTGCTGTTCATTGGTGGCACTGGAATGTTAAACAAAAACAACTTTTTTGGTGATTGTTGCGGGCTTAAAAAAATGTGTTTAGGTGCTCACTGCCATATAATAGCAAAAATAGTTGCCTACATGTCCGCATCTTGATGTTTTCAAAAGCATAAACGTGGAAGTGGCACATGGTGACATCTGCTCACCGATTGCATGGAAACTACTTTGATTGGTGAAAGTCATATTTTAAATCAGTGACTGGATACATTTGTGAAAAGGTTGTAGTGATTGGTTAAATTTGTGAATTGGACAGGGGTGGATCAGTGGTTAAGGTTTTGGATTACTGATTAAAAGGTTGGGGGTTCAAGCTCTAGTAGCACCAATCTGCTGCCATTGTTGGGCCCTTGAGCAAGGTCCTTAACCCTCAACTGCTCAGGTGTATAAATGAAATAAAAATGTGTCACTTTGGATAAGGGCGTCTACTAAATGGCATGAATGTAAATGTAATTAATGCGATCAGGACATTGTGAATTTGCTTGTTATGATTCCAGTGCGCTCTTGAAGAAATCTCGTATTGTCGTTAGCTACACTGTTGTTGTAATTGGCTTTACTAGGCATTTAACTTCTGTTGTACCCAGCTGATTTATTCAAATATTGCATGATAACACATGTTACAGGCTCTGAAATCAACTGTGATAGATAATGCCGATTAAATGAACACATTTTACTAAACAACTATCCATAACTTGACTCAAACTTCCAAACAACATAACTAAAACATGATTTTAAAAAAGTCTTGTTTTAGCTTATTGACCAATTAATTATTGTTCTATTTTAGCACCCTTAGCATGTCTACATTCTTTCCACATCCTTCTTGTTTGCAAGGTCAATGTACACAAGACGGTCAGTGTACAGCCATCTCACTAAATTCAATACTCAAGGCAGTTTTGCAGCTGAGATTATGACAAACATGGAGTTGGATTGCTGTAAAAAAATTCATTCCTTTCCAAGGGTCAGATCTATATCGTAGGAGAATTTGATTTCCGTTCCACATAGGTGAAGGAAACAGATCTGTTTTACATGTTAGCCTAGTCTTTATTAGGGAATAAACACTGACAGGGTGATTCAGAACTCTGACAAGAAACAGAGGAATCATGAATCATCCTGAAGCAGAGCTCTAGTCAAGACCTTTGTTGTAGAGTCCATGACATATTTAAGACCAGGACTAGTCAAGACCAAATAGGTTTGATTTTAAGTCAAAATAGGTTTGAGTCCAAGTCAAGTGTGAAGTCCAAAGAGGTTTGAGTACAAGTCAAGACCAAGTCCATTGAGGTTTAAGTCCAAGTCAAGTTTAACGCCAAAGAGGTTTGAGTACAAGTCCAAGTCAAGTCCAATGAGAGAAACAGACTGAGACAGGAAGAAAAGAACATTATTTTAGATCACTTACTTACCTGTTTACAATTTTGTGTGAATAAATTGACTCAGTATGTCTTTTATTTAAAGATGATCTTTTTTTTTTTTGGCAAGACCAAAGGCTAAGACGAAGTCAAAGAATACCAACAAGTTAAAGACAAACCAGTGACAATGGCAAAAACACCTTGAGTGTGGACTTAAGTCTGAGACTGGACTGTTCCCTGAAGGGCGTGATTTCATAATAAAGACTGCTCAGTGTACATTGTACTGCAAACTACGTAGCTACTTACTAAAGACATCAATTTTCAAATTGACACAAAGCAGAGATTTTTTAAAATTTAAAAATGTTTGACATAATTCATGGAAACAGTCTGCTGTACATAGCAATGATCTTTTCTGCAGAAATTCCAGACTGTAGAGTACCCTAATTGACCATTTAGAATTAAGTATGCAAATGAGCCATGTAATAATTGAGAGTAAAAGTTTGACGGATACATTATATAGCGCTCTCTCCACTCTGGCACTGCCTGTGTATTCTGAGAAGTTGCAGTCTCTGCTTCCTGTCTGATGTAACACGGATTGAACACAGGAAGTAATGATGTATTTCTGTTGCATCATTGTTTTTTGCGGATCAACGAGTAATTTTACGAGTCCACTTAAAAAGAAAGAGAGCGTTTGAATGCAGCAACATTTGATTGACATTCGCCGGGCAAACTTCAGCTGATAGCTTTCTGGATGAAAAGTCAATCTGCTGCACATAGTGAGCTCGGAAAGCGAGAAGGAGGTAAATAGAACGGCACAAGCGGCAAAGAAAAATGTCAGTCATCTGACCTCTCCATAAGCTGAAAAAAATCAAAATAAATTAATACTTGAGCCAGTCTGTGTTCTCAACTTTGCCTGAGGGCAAGGGGAAATTCGAATGAATGAGTGAATGAATGAATAAATAAAGAAATTATAGGGAAAATAAATGACATTTAATTTTTTTCATGGATGCTGCTTTTTATTGGCTGATGAGAGAGCGTTCCTTTCATTCATTTTCCTGCCCTTGTTTCTAATTTTTATGAAAAAGAAGGAGCGAGGTATGATGGACTGATGTCTGGCAGCCCACAATGCAAGTTTAAAATCTGACATGGTCTCCAGGGCTTTGAGGCGAGCGAGGGAAGAGTCTGCGATTAGTTCCCCCCTCCTTTCTTCCTCATCCTCGACCCAAAAGCCTCCTTTATCACTGCTGACATTCAAATCAGTGGCTGGAATACTGAGAAGCCGGCCATGGCACCATCGCCTCGTCCTACCTCTCAATCTCCCGCAGCCAGCCTTCCTCTGTTCGGCTGAGATTAGCTTTAAAAAAATAGACCCAGATTGCAGAGATTGGAGCTGCAAAGTTGTTTCCACAAAAGGACTGTCTATTAATTCATTTTCACATTCATTGAATCGTTAGGCAAATGAGGGCAGTCATTGCTTTTTTTTTGCTCTGTTTCTTTATGCACAGAGACATAACGTTTAATGCATTAGTGCAGTGTGTGGTCCTTTTAAGCTCTTTACTTCTGTGCACTTTGCTCACTTCACAGGAAGTCGTGCCGCCAATAATGGCCGCACATAATTAAAGCACTACACGTGGGCACTTTTGAAAGCGAACAGCAGCATCGTGGCGCCTCTTTTAACATCCCATCATCTCCTACAAATCTTTCTGACCCTTCACCTCTTCTCATCTCAGACACACTCTTATACATAACAACGCCAGGATTTCATTTCCACTGTTGGCTCGCTTTAGGTGTGCCTCCATAGACTCTCAAAGCAAAAGATCTGAAAATATATAGATTTCTTCTTTTTTTCCATTCAGTCCAACCATGATTCATGCTCTGGAACAGCTCGATCTCTGACTGGGGTTATCCTTCTGAAGTTCATCTGCTTTTAATGTATTCATTGGCCACTGCTGAGCCGACCCATAAAAATCAAGTGCAAAAAAAGAGGTGATTTGAGATGTGACCTACTAGTAATGAGTCGTTTTCTTTTTTGGTAATCTGTCATTTTAAGGAATCCTTGAGAGTGCAGACGTTTTGGCGTAGAGCCTCAAATAGCAGAACAAACACGGAAAAACAAAGAGCTTCTCAGTTCCAGATGTTTTTTTTTTTTCCCTTCTAAAGTGAACAAGACTCATTGCTCAGGGAAAGAAGAAGATGACTTTTCTTGAGTGTTATTTAATTATTATTGATGCGAGAATGTTTGAAAGGTAAATAAATCACAGCAAATAAATCAGAACGGCTTGAACTTTTTCTAAAAACGATATATTTGACATCAGTGTTTTCACCACTGTTGGCTCTTTTTTCACCAGTCCCGACTTTGATGACAGGATTTCCGGCTCATTTTGCTGCTGCCGTTTTGATGGGTGACATAGCATGAAAAATAGCAGTCGAAAAATGGCCTCTTTTTCTTTTCCGTTTGGTTTTACTCTGCGGTTTGGCCATGTGATTCTCGATATGAGAAAGTGGATGCAGATGAAATGTTAAGGGGATTTTCATCCCCTTTGGGTTGCCTATCATTTGTATATTTGACGTCACGTCTTGTGGAATCAAAGAGAACATTCCACATAGAAATGTAAGAATCAGGCAGCAACACGCATGGCTTTGTCATGACATCGAGACAGCCGGCGCAGTCAAACACAATTTACCATGGAAGCTTGGACGAGGTGTATGTATAGAAGCTCGGAGACGAGGGGTTTTCACTTTAATTGGAACCTACAAATCTCTCCAGGATGGTGATTAGAGTCATGAGAAATTGAAAATGAAAAGGGGAAAAAAAGCTACAGAAAGACTGTTGCCCCGAATTAGATGCTTTAGTGAAGTGACCTGCCTGCTCTCATGAGAAGTTCAGTCATTAATTTGGAGTGCATCAGTTCATTTTGTTTTAAAGTAGCTCATTACCTTAGACTGGGCAATGATCTTGTAATGACAGTAGCTATTTTTATGCACTTTTGTTATGGTGCACTTCCTTTTGCCCACTACTGGCATTTTGTCATGATCTACAGCATAGAGACGCCTGTAGGCAAGAGCTGCCATTGTAGGAAAGATAACATATGCGGCACGTAGTGAATAAATTAATGTTAACAGCTGGAACTGCTCTCCATGCATTGTGGTTATACAAAAATAAAGCGCACCGTCTGACCAATCAGATTTGAGTATTCAGCTGCAATTTGGAACAAGGAAATGCAACCAATGGATATTAACATACTAACGACTGGCAGATTTTATAATTTTTTTTTTAAATAAAATGTACCAAGTCGGGAATTTTTTCTTATTGTTTGAGTTTTGTGTAATGTTTTAGATCTTCATTTTTTCTGTTTATATAAGCTGTATATCATGGTAATTGTTATGTACTAAACAAGAACAGTGGGATCTGTGTGGTCTGCTATCTAGGGATTAAAAAACATTATCCTGAAAGAATAAAACTTGAATCAAAATGAACGACCCTTTCAGTTTGATTCAAGTTTTATTCTTTCAGGATAATGTTTTTTAATCCCTAGATAAAAATCTAATTTTATTTTACGTGTGTGTGTGTGTGTGTGTGTGTGTGTGTATGTATGTATGTATATGTGTGTGTGTGTGTTTCCAAAAATTGTACATTCTAAAACACCTTTACGTAGTGTGGTTTACTTACGTTTCCATGTAGCATGTACTACACTCTGAATAAGTAGGCGAAACAGACACTGTTAGCTACGTCGTACATAGCTTGGCTCAGAGTGCGCAGAGTTCACCTGACCTGCCTCTGTAATGGTTACAAAATGTAAACAAACTGTAAAAATCTCCTTTTAGTGTAGTATATACTAAAACTGTTAAAGATAAACCATGAAAATCTTATTTTAGCATGTTTGTTCGTTTATTATATGATGTACCATACTAAAACAATTATTTGCCTCAGGTATGGTGGATGTTGCTGAATTGTATAGGCGATTCAGCAACATCCACCTGGCTCTGGCGAATAACTGTTAACAATTAAGTATGGTAGAATAGTTTTCTCCTAACACCTGCTTTTATAATCAACCATATATTTGGCAATTTTATTTGGCACAAACATGATGATAATAACATATCAATTCATAATGTATAATTGATACAATGTGTAGTGCATAGTTCATGCAGCATTATAACAGTGTGTAAAACGTTTTGAGTGTTGGTTATACGTAGCAGTAGTCTTTACTCCCATGATGCTGGGAAAAAATATAATAACAATATGAATAATATAATTGACAAAGTATGAGCATCATTGAAATAAGTGACATTCTTTCCTAAATATCAGTTGTTCTATCTCTGTTTTATTCGTCCTTCAGTTTATTTGTTGTAATTATTCAGATTTTCTGGAAAACAGATGGCGGGTTTATGGTGGTGCTTAAATTCTAATGAATAAATCCCCACAGCAGACAGCCTCATTTTAGCTGAAACAGACAGCTTGGAAGTGTTGGCTCATTTTATAGCTGAAAAAAAGAAAGTGAGAGAAAGATTAAACAGCAATGTTTATAAGTGTTTTCTAGACCAAATCTAGAGGTTTAGAAAACTGGGCAACCTTTCTGAAAGTCTGTAAAGTGAATCCAATACAATCAAGTGCAATTACATTTTTATTAGGATTCAAAGTTAATATCCTGTGAGATTTCCAAATGGCGGAACATGGCAGGTGCATTGGAAACAGCTTTGGAAAAGATGTGCGAGTGTTACATATTAGTCATACGGTACACTGTGGCCCATTTCAGTGGTATCATCTCGGGTGGAAGGGGAAACGCATATTCTGTATAATTTCTAATCACTAATGATTCTTCTGAGTCCTGTGAAGCCACCCCCATTGTTTTTGTTAAATCATAGCTCATACAATACGGCTTACTTCTGGATACTTTCACTAACAGAGCCGACAGGGCCTGTGGATGTGCTGTAACACCATGCAGCTCTGTATTAATTGTTGTGTAGGAGGCATTTAGTAATCAAATATGACAAAGTGTCTTGTTGTAGGAAAATCATCATGCCACAAACATGATTCATTCCTCCCATGGAACAGCAATTTGCCAGTGATTACATGTTTTATTAATTAAAGAACAATACATCCTACTTTATATTTGTACTTGTGTGTAATGATGTAGAACATCCACCAAACAAGTTCTTCCTTCTGTCATAACAATTATAAACAGTCATTCCCTCACAGGCCTGTCTTTTAAAACACAGCTAGTTATTCTACTGAGAACCTTAAATCATGATATTTTCTGCCCTGAAGACTTCCCCGTATTGGAAACTCTAAAGGAACAGTTTCATCTTGGACTGTTACAAAGCACTGCCTTCCAAAAAAACTCAATAACTCCCCAACCTTCATTCTATCTATCTATCTATCTATCTATCTATCTATCTATCTATCTATCTATCTATCTATCTATCTATCTATCTA
>JAQMYF010000026.1:34215784-34230715 GCA_030014195.1 Neosilurus mollespiculum | reverse complement strand
ATATAATCATTTTCCTGTTAATGTTGTAGATATTTATTATGTAATAAATGCACATTACACCGGTAATCTACGATTTATGAAATACGGCTATGTAAATAAACCTCTAGTTGTTTATTTGAAGGTATAGAGTGGGACATTTTGGAGGATCTGTTATCAGAAATTCTGTACAGTGTATCATCAGTAAATAAGTTTTCAATGATCCATACTTGTTAACAAAGGTTGTTGAGTTTTTGGAACCATAGAATAAACTGTTTATATCTACATGGGGAGCGGACCTCCTTTCATGGCTGGTATTATCTTGTACCACCATGTTTATAGAGAAGCTCAGAACCAGACAAGATTTAAATTAAATGAAATTTCAGTTGGTTGCAATCTGGAACCTCACCACTAGATCCTGCTAAAACTTATACACTTCAGCTTTAATCATCTATTTGGGAATTTAGCACAAGTTTCTCCTGACCTGGTAGACAAAACAGTAGATTGGGTGCCGAGGAACAAAAAAAAAACTGTACAAAAAATATGCTCCTTACTTTCTTGAGCAACAAACATATATTTCTGCCTTTCTTCTTTTTTTCCTTCCACATCCAACCATTTTCTGGAACTATCTTGAGAAAGACTTTGCCAATCCTCATCAAAACGTGCGTAGTTAGTCCTTTGGGGTACGTCCAGCCGCCAAGCACTATATTAAGATTTCATTGAATTATTCTTATATCTATTAGTGTTAGTATTTATGAGATGCTGTGGCTGGTGCTCAAGCCACACCCTGTGTTGATGGACTATACCATGTGAGTTTTTTTAGCGTGGGGCTGCTGGAGGTGAGATACACAGCCAACATTCTCATTTTATAAAAATGGTAATATAATTAATAATAGCAAACCTGGGATGCCTCCTCTATCAAGGTGTTTGTCAACTGAACATTTAGTTTGATAGGTATTACATCTAAATGTAGCGCAACCCCAAAGCTGTGTAAAGCACCTCTGTGCAGTATCTACAGGACGCAGTGCTCGTTCTGAATCTCACCATTTACTGCACTACACACACACACATGCAACACTCACCCAAACACTTTAAAGTATATACTCTATATGTTCTATATTCTGGACATCACACTTTTTAAATGTAATGGGAACAAACTTTGCGCATATAATATGGTAAATATATCAATCCCACAATTCAGCCCATGGTGATGTTACTTTTTAAGCACTAAATGCTTCAGTGGCGCTGATTGGCAGCTGAAAGATGGAGACTGTCCTTCCCACTCTGTGCATCAAGCTCTCAGTTGGACTCCTGGTCATCCATCGTCAGAATTAAAACTCCCAATCTTTAAAAAAAAAGGCTACTGCATGACTGAGGAGCAGTATTTCACTCGTCTGATTTATATTTCAGAACGTAATGACCATTGACTTGAATGACTCCTCGTCACTACAAATGAATTCTGGAATCGCTGTTGCTTCAGCTTGAGTCATTTTGCTTTGCTATAATGTGCTTTTTCGAGATGTTCCTTCATTTAATGTCTATTGAGCCTGGGACAGACCCCTTCTTTATTTTCCTCTCTTTTTTTTCTTTTTTTGCTGTTTGAAGCTATTAGATATGAAGAAATAATGTCTATTTTAGTGCTTTAATATATATATATATCTGCATTTGCAATACAACAGCAGAAGTGCATTCTTCCTTCATTTGAAATTCTTTGTCTTGTCTTGTGTGCATTTCTGTTGACATCTCAATGTCCTTGTCACCTCATTGCAGCTTTAATCAACCTCACTCTGAAAACACTTAATGGCTCACAAAAGTGCCTTGTCTTTTGCCAGACTATTATTTTAGCTCCACTTGAGGAAGTGCATGCTAGGAGTCTGTAAAGCGCGACTGATTAGTGATGTGTGGAACGGATTTAGAACAGACACAACCGGTGTTGCCAAAGGAAAGCTTTGCTGCATTCAAAGTCTTTAACATCTAACGCTAAGCTTTGGAGACAGTTTCAGGAGATTATCTCATTCCCAAAGCAGATATTCTCACTAGAATAATATGTATGGTTCTAACATGTCAGACTTTTTGCAGTTAGACTTGTGCTAGGATAGCCTAAAGACTAAAAATATATAGTATTTATTTCCAGAAGGAAGCAAAATGATCTGCCAGACAAATGAAAAAACTTTAAGCGTGGCATAAATAAAATGTTTTATAGGGTTTATAGTCTTTTGGTTTATTGTCAGCCTATAACTGGAAATGTCTTTTTTGTATAGATAGTAAACATATTATCTTTTTGGACCATCCATTAAATGGATTTGTTTGTCTCTCACATCCTACTGATATTTTAATTGGATTGAGATTTGGAAATGTGTGACCCATCACAGTAAAGTGGGTATTAAGTCAGAAATTGTTAATTTTTAGTTATTGTTACCATTTTGTAGCAGATATCCTAAGCTTTAAAATGATACCATATTTTCTTGTAATTCTCTAGTTTTGTAGTAATTAACCAAAACACGGCAAGAATTTTAGCCTTTTAAGCACCCAATTTAGGAGAAAATCGTTCTTAAAATTCAACAAAATATTTAATGATTTCCAACTTAATACCCACTTTGCTGCGACATATTTGGAGGCCACTATTTCATATTTGGAGGCCAGTTCATATTCATTCATATTCATATTTTCATACTATTTCATATTTGGAGGCCACTTCACCAACTGATCCTGCAAGCTGCTATGTAGTGTATATTCTGACACCTTATTATCACAGCTAGTATTAACTTTTCCCGCAATTTTTCATACAGTAGCTCTTGTGTGGGATCAGACCAGACGGGCTAACCTTTGGTCCCTGGCCACATCTTTAAGCCTTGGACATCCATGACATTCTTGTAAGTTTACTGGCTGTCCTTCCTTGGACCACTTTTGGCAGGTACTTATCACTGTGTACTCCGAACACCCGACTAGACCTGGGAATGCTTGGAAATAGTCATCTAGCCGTCACATTATGGCCCCTGACAAAGTTACTCTGACCTTTACGCTTGCCCATTTTCCATGCTCCAACGTTGAGATTTAACTGTTCACTTGCTGCCTCATGCATCTTTTCCAGGACAACATTATAACAAAATATAAAATATTATTTATTTCACCTCTCAGTGGCAACAACATGGTGGTCCTTAAAAATTAAAAGTCAGAAAGCCTAAGCTCCAACTCCTGAAATTCTTTGGAATAGCAGAAAAAATTCTTCTCGGGAGTTTTTTCTCAATCGGACAACATTTACCCCTCCCTCAACAACCTTGAAATTTCACCCTAGGGATCCCCAAGAGGTGCTTCTTGTCTGGGAATAAACAAAGCATATAAGGATTAAAAAGAGAATGAAAATAAAAGTTGTAACATCAGAATAGAGAGAAAACAAATTGATCTATGAAAAGGAAATGCTGTCAATGGTAAAGAAAATCATAAGTGACTGTAACAATACTAGACTTGTGAACTAATACACAAATTGACTTGATGTGTTCTAATGGATTCCGTGACCTAGAAAACCATAATTTAGCACTTTAAATCCTTGAAAAATATTTATTAGTAGTCAGAATTTCATTTCATTTGTCATCCAAGGCATAAAAAATTGGCACAAAGTACAAGACATTACATTATTACAAACATAAAGAATAATTTCAATCATGTGAACATAAATATTATTATGCCCGTGGGTACCCGTGGTGGGGGTGACATCAGCGGAGCAGCAGCGGTGACCCTGTCGGCGCGGGAGGCATGGAGGGCTCTGAGGCGCGTGAGCACCAGGAAATCTTCCGGTCCTGATGGCATCCTGGGAGCGCGTCCTGAGGAGCTGCGTAGACCGGCTGACTGGAGTTTTCACGAACATCTCCAACGGGTCTCTGGCTCACTCCATTGTCCACGCGCCGAAGCACAGCAAGCCCCCCAGCCTGAATGACTACCGCCCTGTGGCTATGACATCTGTGATCATGAAGGTGTTCGAGAGGCTTGTAAAGAACTCCATCTGCTCTTCCATCTTCAGCTCCATCAAGCAGATCGTTGGAGGATGCCGTATCACACCACCCTCACACACATGGACAGTAAGAATGGAAATTACATCAAACTACTGTTTATCGTTCAGCTTTCAACACTGTGATCCCACTCAGACTGTTCACCAAGCTGAGGGACTTGGGACTGAACACCCAGCTGTGTAGATGGGTGCTGGACTTTCTCACGGAAAGGCCCCAAGTGGTTACGTTGGGCCGTTCAGTGTCCATCACCATCACACTCAGCACTGGAGTCCCACAAGGATGTGTGTCGAGCCCCCTGCTGCACACTCTTTACACTTCCGACTGCATGTCCACTCACATCATCAAGTTTGCTGACGACACAGTAGTGCTCTGCCTTATCTCCAACCAATGATAAGACGGCCTACAGGGAAGAGGTGGAAAAACTGGAAAGATGGAGCCAGGATAACCACCTAAAGCTGAACATCAGCAAAACCAAGGAGATGGTGGTGGACTTCAGCAGGAAGCAGCAGCGGTCATACTCCCCTCTCTCCATTGGTGGTGCTCCACTGGAGAAGGTGAACAGTATCAAGTACCTCTGGGCTCATCTCACAGACAGTCTTACCTGGTCCATCCATATCCATGCTCAGATCACAAAGGCAGCAGCTGTACCACCCGAGACAGCTGAGGATGTTCAGGGTCTCCTCTGAGATCCTGAAAACCTTCTATACGGCTGTGGTCGAGAGCACCATGACCATGAGCATCACAACATGGTTTGGCAACAGCACTGTACAAGACCGAAAAGGCCTGCAGAGAGTGATCAAGGCAGCCGAGCGCAGCATTGGATCTGATCTGCCCTTGCTGCAGGACATCTACACCAGGCGCTGCCGGAGCAGAGCCACCAAGATCATCAGCGATATTTCCCACCCCAGTAACTGTCTGTTTCAGCTGCTGAACACAGGCAAACGGTTCTGCAGTCTGACAACAAGGACTGAGAGACTCAGTAGGAGCTTTTACTCAGATAGAGTATAAGGCTCCTCAACCAAGCCATGTCTCACCATCCATACTAAGTCTGGTCAATTTGCACTGCAATGTCTCACCCTGTAGGGGTGCACATCCTATTGTTTTCAGTGCACAGTATCACTTTCAGTTACATAATACACATTGTCATTGCAGCATCATAATTGCACATGGTCATTTTTCATATGTTGCAACTGTCACTTTCCGCTGCTGCTGTTTGTAACTTATTTATTGTTTACTGGTTAGATTACGTTGTTTGTATATATTTTTAGTATACTTATTTTTTTTGTATATTTTTGGTTACTCTAATTTCGTTTCCTTCCTACATTTTGTTAAATATAATCACAGTCTAAGGAGTGATTCAGTATAACATTTCACTGCAGGTTATACGTGTATAACTGTGCATATGACAAATAAAATTCTTGACTCTTGAATCTTGGGTAGTACGCCCACTTGCCAACAATTGATCTTCATATAGCGGGTGTTTAGTATTGTCACAGTCACTAATGATTTTCTTCACTATTGACAACATTTCCTTTTCATAAAATAATAAATTTATTTTCATTCTCTTTTTAATCTTTATATTCTCTGTTTATTCCCAGACAAAAAGCGCCTCTTGGGGATCCTCAGGGTGAAACTTCAAGGTCGTTGAGGGAGGGATAAATGTTGTCCGATTTAGAAAAAAATTCCCCAGGAGTGTTTTCTTAACTGTTTCAATGAATTTCAGGGGTTGGAGCTTAGGCTTTCTGACTTTCGATTTTTAAGGACCACCCTAGGCTATAATGTTGATACAAATGGTAGGAGTGTGAGGAGTGTGAGACCTCATTGGCCGTCTATTGAGTTTGAATAGAAAATGAATTGTACATTTTATAAGAAGGATGAATGAAATCTTTTCCAACCAGCTTACAACCTGAATTGTCCTTGAGTCAAAATGCATATTTTTTTTTATTTTAGCCTTCACGTGGCCAATTTAAGGTGATGTAGCAGGAAAACGCGGTCTTGCTGAGTCTCAGTTTCAACTTGTTTCATAAGTTCTATAAACAATATAGCAGTTTTTAAATGGTGTTGATTGGCCAAGTAAAATCAGAGTTATGATTAATAATTTAATACTTTTAATTCAACTTCCTGCGATGACAGTTTACACGGCGTGATGTCAGCAAAAATCCCCCCAAGGCAGTCTGGAGGTAAACGCTGCCATCAAGTAGACAACAGGAGGAGTAACACATCCTGGAAATGTTAGTGCTAAATTTGTACCTAATCTTTTAAATTTACAATTTATACTTGCATTCTAAGTTATAAAAATGGTTCGATAAACATGTTCGTGTTTTGTCACAGTAAAAAAAACCCAACCTTTTTTCTACTTGGGTTTTGTGGGGTTTTTTTGCGTTATTTTAGGTCCAATGTGTTAATACATTATGTCAAAATAAAAAAGTAACTAAGGTCACACAGATGAGGTTGTGCTGAAATCAAATATAGTCAAAAACAGCCAATTATAACCTGGACCCTTAAGGGTTAAAGCTGTGAAAAAGTAGATGCAGCCTTCAATTTTTTTTATGAAGCTCAATAGCCTTTCAAAACAGCTTTTGTTCCTTTTCAGTGAGTCTTTTATTTGAATGCTGTTGTTTTTATGAGCGGAAAAGAGAGTAATCCATATCATTATTTGTTATAGTGGGGCCATTTTTTTTCTCTTGTGCTGTATTTGGTAAATGTTATAGATTTGTGAAGCCAGCCGCAGCAGGTCGATGTGATATTCCTGCTGTCTTTCCTCAGGTTTGGGCCAGCAGCTTCCTGCCTAATGAACCCGCGCTGGCCGAACGCTGTCAGAGAGAATATAAACAGAAGCACGGAGAGCCCATGCTGCTGCAGTACGCTCGCATGGAGGCCCAGGCACAGGTAACAGAACAGATAAACATGAAACAGTAATCTGATCTCACATCTGTTCTGAGTCTCCTGATTCAAGATGTATCCTAGAGGGATATGATGAGGATGTAAAGGTATAGGCCTGCAATAATATGTAGCGAAATGATGAGATTTTGGATAATGGGGTTCAGTCGCCTGCTGTTATAATGAAGTCTGAGTGGTGTACTTTATTGTTTGGATATATGTTTGTGTGTGTGTGTGTGTGTGTGTGTGTATAAAGAAACCTTTAGTTTCTGGGTTTACGTTCTGTACAAATATCTGGTTCTGAACATGTTATATTCTCTTTATTTACACTATTTTTCAGTTCAGTTTTATTTCTGTAGCGCTTTTTACATTTACATTTGGAAGATATTTTAATCCAGAGCTACTTTTATTTATCATTTTTTAGGGCACAACAGTGTGGTAACATGATGGTACTAGGGATTGAACCCTGGACCATTGGATCACTAACCCAGAGCCTTAACCAGCCGCCACTGTCTGAATTGATATTGGCGCACAGCAGCTTTACATAGTAAAACAAATTTGGTAAAGAATTAAAACTTATTTCAAACTTTTCTCTATAAACCCTGTACATCCTTAACGAGCAACCCTGTGGTGATGGTGGCAAGGAAAAACCTCCCTCATACAACATGAGGTAGGAACCTTGACTCAAAAGGGAAACCCATCCTCATTTAAAATTAAATATATAAAATAGATTTTAATAGATAAAAATACAAACCATGTAGCAGAAACTTCAGTATAATTTAACATGATGTCTTAATTTGTGTATTTCCTTTAGAATATTTTGGAAGTCGCACGCTATGCACACCATGTACTTACTAATAGCGAGTAGTGTTGTCTCAAATCAAGCACTGAAAGTTGTGTATTGACTGGAAATGGCATCATTATGCTGACCCGAAAAGTGGTTGCACTTTTCAAATTCTTTGTGACTTGTTACCCACCTCTTTGTAATATTTACTATTTTTTAAATTTCCTTGCCTGGGTCTGTCCCCTGTGTCTTCAGCCACCATTTTCACAAAGGTTGAAAGTTCAGCCCACTCTGTATGTAGCCAAGATGACAACCACTGAAGCTAAGGGCTGGAATATACTTGATGCTCAGAAAGCTTTCGCACACACACATCATGGCTGCCACGTATTCCCAGCACTCTTTTTGATGCGTCCTTTGAACACATTGTCAGAAATGAATGCGAGGTCCATGAGTTGCAGTTCCAGCAAAAATTGTGATGACAGTGTGTTCAGTATCGGTCTCATATAGCATCTCTGTGTCGCTGTTGCCATCTTCTTTTGGATCTTTGCAACATCATCAGAACACAAATAATTTTTATTTTCTATATCTTTCTTCACTCAAATTACAGTGCAGTGAATCTCGACAGTGTTTTACCACCAAGATGATTTCTTTCATCGCCACCTGATGGAATTCTCCAGGTTTACCTGAAGTATATGCACGGGTAAATTCGATACAGTGCTTGCTTAGCAGCGGGATTTGCAAACGTATGCATCCCTTAGCATGAAGTACAGCCCAGCCCCAAGAAGTGTGCGGTGTTACATGCTTAACAGCCTCTTTGATTGTTTTTAGGACATCATGTGGGTACTAATAGTGCACTGCATGTTGACACGCAAGTAGAAGAAAGCAAGTGTGCAACTTAAGACACATTCAGCCCACACTAGCATCTGTTTTTAGTCTATATTGGTTAGTTCCTATAGCTTGAGTTTGTATGAGTATGAGCCAGAATGTCTTTATTCATCATCTTTGGGTATAAACTCTCACTCATTAACTTGCAAAACTTGCTGCTTAATCCTATTTGGGTTGTGGTGAGGCTGGAGCCTACGTCAGCTGACACTGGGCGAAGGCGGGGTACACCCTTGAACAGCTTGCCAGACTATTGAGGGCCAGCATACACAGACAACCAGTCACACTAACACTCACACCTAGTGGTAATTTGGAACAGCCAGTTGGCCTAAAGTGCATGTCTTTGGACTGTGGGAGAAAACCGAAGTACCCAGAGGAAACCCACGGTAGCACGGGAAGAACATGCAAACTCCGCACAGAAGTCCCTGAGCCCAGGACTTGAACCCAGGACCTTCTTGTTGTGAGGCAGACATGCTAACCACTACGCCACTGTGCCACGCTTGAGTATAAATCAAATGTAAATTGTAAAAATAACAAACAAACAACAAAATATATTATTGCCATGAAGGCATATTGGAAATTTTCAGCTGTTTCTACCCGCACTAAATAATGAAATCTGAACAAATGCACTGCTGTGTTCCCTTTTAGTATTACTCAGTGATTTCTTTAGCACGTATTGGGGGAAAAGGCTGAAATAAACAGAAATGGTCTTAGTTTAACAGTTTTGTTTGTATATCAGCTCTTCAGGTAATGATCACAGATCACTTTAATCTTCAGTATCCAGATAGGGAGGAGAATACAATCCTGATTAAGGAAAATAACACTCACGGACAAGCCGTTAATAATTAATCAGCGGTAGGGTGCTGACCCTGAACCCTGAAGTTGGAACCCTCATTTTCCTGAAATCATATCAAGTGTTTTTCTTAGCAGTTAGGAAAAGATAACACATTTTTATTTATTAACAAATGTGATAATCCATATATAGTTTTGTACTGTCGAACATTCCTGAAATTACTTCCTGTGATCACTTATGTTACAGCAGATTTCCTTCATATCGTTTTGAAGTTATTGAGGCAAAACCATGCTGCCCTGTTACTGTGTAACTGCCTCTGCCTTGGCAAAGCTTGCACTTGAGACTCATTCCATAATTGTTAGATACATGACCACCTCTGGTATACATCTCATTAAAGGGCACCTTAGGTGAATTTGTACTATTAGCTCTTTAAAACAGTCACGTATGGCATCAGCGGTTCAGTCAGACAATGAGTTCAGCCACACTACTACTACTACTACCAGGCATGTGCAGTGACATGTTGCCTTCGTCATTGGCTGTTCCATCCCTGGTAGTGACACGAACTGTTGTTTTGTCCTATTGGCTGGTCTGCGATGGACTGGTCACTGACTCCGTACACCAGTCTAAGGTAACACATTATCGGCCATTGATGAGCTGTGTCGCCAGGAAAATGGCAGAGTGCAAAGCATACGGCTGCACAAACAACAAGTGCAGAAATCCCAGAAAGCATTTATTTTGTTTTCTAAAATCTCCCTTGCTAAATAGATCTGCTTGTTTTCTTGCACTGGACAACCTGGCCCAACGAGTTCACGTCACTTCCGGGGGAAAAAATGATTTCAGCCCCTGCTAGTAATCCACGGGATAATCAGCTCTGTATCACTTAAACGTATTACATTATGCACAAATTATGCTGTAAGGATGATCAATACTGGTGCTCTTAAAAGTCTGTGCGTAATTTTTTTTGTAAGCCTGTTAAAAAATCAACACCCAAACAGGGTAAAACATAACCTCATATATGTGGTGTGGTATATTCTCATCACTCAAGCATATCCTTATACGAGTTCAACATGAGTTGTTGAGTTCATCTGAGACGACTTAATACAGGCCCATATTTATAGCCATCATTTGTCATTTTTCTTTACTTTCCCTCTTCAATCACATTTTGTACTGCAGGGATTGGAAAGCATTAGCATGTATAGCTGAGCTGGCAATATGCTGGTAAATTTTCTGATCCTCTCACCTGGCGCTTTATCATAATAATGCATTTGTGTTTTGGCTGAGTGGTTACAGGAGCAGCAGAGAGGAGCTTGATTCTGCCTCTCTCGCTGCTTTGCGCAATATGTTGCTCAAGCATGAGAATAAAAAAACCCTATGATTAGCATAATGGTGGAAAAATTACTCACAGCTAAGTTAAATTGCTCGGAAAAGTTTTTTGGAGGCAGACATACTTCATCAGAATGCAAAAAGGCAGGTTGGATTATGAAGTGTGTCGCTACATAATGTCTGTAGAAGGTCATACAAATTAGAGGCTTGTGTGGTGTTTGGGAAACGAGAATATTACAGTCTCAACACAACAGCAGGACATGTTGTGGCTCAGGGGTGGGTCTGTGTGCGTAATAGAGTTCTCCCAGAGTGTAGTTTTATACACCAGTGAAATTACTGCTGGGTTAATATCACTGTCATGTAAGGAATTACACATGATGGATAAAGGTGGATTATTTGCATGTAAATAAATGACGTGGGCTGTTTCATGGTCAGGGTTGTCTTTTTAAAATTATACAAGGGACCCTTTGACTGTATGTAGTCACTAAGTACAGAATTCAGTTCTCTCCACTGTAATAAAAATAGTAGCTTTTACCTGATAAAATTCTGAATTGCCTCTTAATTACTAACTAACTTTTACTTTTGGAGAGGTATTTTCATACAACCTAAAAAGATGTTCTGCTGCTTGTAAGCTCTATTTATAGTCTAAGCGGCTTTGTCAGGATCCTTTTCCGTCAAAACTGTCTTCTCCGGAAAGTAGACATTACATGTGGAGGACAGAAGTGCTTTTATCAGATATGAATTGCTTTTTCTTAAGCAGCATAGTACTGTATAGCTTGCTAAAAAATATAATCAGGATTGGATGTGAAAAACTTTCTGTACAGACTTCCACATCAACTTGATAAGCATGTCCGTCAAAAAATGTCTTCTCCGGAAAACCACAAAGATTGTCACTGAAGTTAATAATATATACAACTGATGTTGCATGAATTCTGCTCAGATAATGTGTTTAGTGAGCTTTTATTCTTGATACTTTACAATTCTGATACACTGTAAGCAGATGTACTTATTCTAGAGACCCTGTGCCTGTTATACTTTCAATGTAGTTTAGACACCATTAGACCTGGAGCTCTGACACTTCACACAAAATATTCTAGTCTCATAAGGTGTTGACTGGTAACAAGAAACCACAAAAACTAGGAGTTTTATTTTTGAGCTACTGTAAACACAAAAGGTATACCCTGAGTGTGAAACAGCCCACTAATAACAATTTGCCAAGAAATACAATTTTAAACATTTTTTTAATGACATGTTCCACTTTTGAACAGATTTTTGATGCAGGTAATGGTATCACTTACATTGTAACACTTCTAAACAGTCATTCATTACCTCCACCAAAGAGGTTGTGTTTTAAGTTATGTGCAGGTTGTAAAAAAAATATTGCCAGAGGTGGGGCTTTGGATAAGGAAGACTCCACTGAACTTTACAGATGATCTGGATCAAATTCTGCATCCTAAAAATTTTTTAGAGGATTCTTTACCATTGTGAGATTTCTAACATTTTAGATCACATGGGGGATTGCTCGGCTTGGCGGAGGTTTGCGCTCTCTCAGTTTTCTCTATGTTAATGAGACCTACAAAATGACAACAAACAATGAAATGTAGGTGTTTAACTTGTTCAACAAAAACACACTTTTTATGTACTATTAACCTGTTATGTAGCACATCCACCATTCTGAGTCCGTGCTTTACTATAGAATTAATAACGATATAACAGAATTAATATAAGTACGTCACTTATGTTCCAGACGGAACTATTTTCAGAGCTGCTGTTGTAGAGAATGAATCAGCAACTCTTCATATTTAAGAATTCCAGCGTGCTGTGGAATAACAAGGGGGTAATCAAGTGTTCTGAACGCACCCCCCCCCCATGGGGTCATGAGACCCATCTAGCACTAGACTTCGACTAACTTCTATTCATTCTTTACTTTTTTGACATCATATAACTTTTTTCTGAATCATTTTGTCCCTTATATGACCAATATTGTTTCCTAGAGAAACACAGCACACTGTTTGACCGGATCCATAACCTCATAACTCACTTTATGACCATGTAGTAAAGATTTTTCTACAACTGTGCTAAAAAGAATGTCGCGAACCTGTGACATCCAGTCATAAAGGAATAACGTAACCTTAAAGTAACCTTATTGTTTAGATAAAAAGACCCCAAGGAACCTAACAAGCAGTTCGAGTACACCTTAAACTACTTAGTGATCAGAAAATTGATCATAGTTGGCTGTACTTGGATAAAAAGAGACATCAGCATGACATTCAAAGTCAGAAATGAGTCAGAAGAATTTTAGGGGTGTAGTTAAGGCAGGCACAATGTACTTGTCTCTCAATATGTTCTGTAGTAACTTGACATTCTTTTCTTAAAGTAGCATTATTAGCCCTCAAAATCTTCTGACCCTGAACCACTCAAGGCCAAAGGGGAGGAGTTATGCCATTTGAAAGAGTGCATATGGTTTCCTATCTGTCTCTTCGTTGCATCTGTGGGTCTAGGTCAACTTTTCTCTCAGATATAAGCAATTTCATTTTAACATGGAAAATGTCATCAGTCAGTCCGTCATCTTCTTCCACTTGATCTCCCCAGCCACTTCCTCTAGGTCTTCCAGGGGGAAACCGAGGCGTTCCCAGACCAGCCGAGAGTCATAGTCCCTCCAGCTCATGGGAAATGTCCATCTCCTAAACTTTACCTGGCTTTGACCTTGACATTACAAAATCAAATCATCCCTGGGACTCAGGTAGGGTAGAGTCCTTGAAAATCCTTGCATGAGTTTGGACAGGATTTTGTTCACAGACAAACTGACAAGCAAACAAATGAGTGATTACAACAATAAGTTATTTACCCTTAGCCTCCACTGTGTAACATATTCTCTTAGAAACTTTTTGGCCCTTTTAGCTTTTTTTGAATCAGAATTTAGAAATCTTAAAAAGTACAACATTATATCTGACACTTCCACTGGAGACGCTGTCCAGAAATGTTAAAGAAAGTTAATCACAGTAACAATTTATTTATTATATTTTTTTGCAGTCTGTATTTGGAGAGTCCCCATTGTTTGTTGATAATATATGTAGCTGTTATTTTGATTAGCTGGTATTTCTATCAGGGCTGCAGTTATAGAAAATTAATCATTACCTTCTGACAAATCAGTGTTGAGAACTCACTAGCGCTAGCTTTGTGGAGTAAATGAAATAGATACACAGTCTGTGTGATGCAAAAAAACAAATCAATGAGCAGTATTGTCATGCCAAATCACATATATATCAAGTACATCTAAAGTTGCTCATATAAAGCATAATGGAACTTTTTGTCATGTATTATAGGACTGAGTGCAATATATCAGTCTGTTCTGTAATATCCTGGTGATGAGGCTAGTGCACGAATAAGGAGCCAGGAAGATGTCCACTTTAGACTAATTTGCGTTTCTTTAGATCACTTTATAGCGATATTCATATAAATATTGAACTTTCCGTACCACTTTTCATTAATCATTTAGGCTGTTGGACTTTCAATCAAGCATCAGGCCTTTTCCTTGGGCCATTTTCATCACCTCTGTTTTTTTTGCTGCAGCACGAAGCATGTAAAACATTCTTCATTAAAAAGGCTTTAAAAGGTTCATAACATGTTTCAAAACTTTTCCAAGTTAAAAAGTCAAATATTCAAGTTGTAGTAAAAGTACTAAGAAATATACTAAGCAAGCTGTCCTATACCTATAGTCCTATACTTTGATTGATTGTGTGTGTGTGTGTGTGTGTGTGTGTGTGTGTTCTAAAGTAAAATTGCTGGCCTCATTCCGTTCTACTATTTCATTAAATATTGACTCAGCTCCGTGAGTACTGTATATCTTAATAATATGCTGTCCAGAACAGGACGGATGTGTTTAATTTTACTTTTATGTCTGCCTCAGTTTTTGGAGGTGAGGTGTGATTTGGTACAGGAGGGATTGAAAAAACTGGGGGGTAACTCATTTTGTGTGCTCCTCAATGGCTTCCCCCAACCCAGGAGTTCCTATTATCACTCAGCTGCTATGGCTGACTGGGGTTCCATTTTGTCTCTCATGTGTGGGCATTGGGGAGTCAGGAAAAATCTGCTGACCAGATGGAAGGGCCACACTGCCCCTCTGTTGATTGTTGAATACCTTACCTATAAACACTCCTCCTTTATTTCCATGTCTGTAATAATGAAGTGGAGTATTAATATTTAAGCTGTAGACACATAGGCAGGGGTAGTGACTGTTTAGGTATTTATTATGTAACAACTTTTAGTTTTTAAAATAGTATTTA
>JAQMYF010000026.1:34201849-34215684 GCA_030014195.1 Neosilurus mollespiculum | reverse complement strand
TATATATATATATATATATATATATGTGTGTGTGTGTGTGTGTGTGTGTGTGTGTGTGTGTGTGTGTGTGTATATATTTATTTTTATTTTATTTTTTAAAAACATCTATACAACAAATACCCAATGGATTAATATCTAATGGATAAGTAAGTCAACGGATATGCTCGTGCAGCCATATTGCTAGATCCAAAACATTTCCTGCTGTGGTCCTAAAAGCCTGATTCTAATCGAAGCATCTCCCGTTTACTTTTAAACTTCTTCGCTTTTTTTATATTGTATTATATTCTACTATTATTTTTTAATTATGGCTTTGTGTGCAGCGTTAAACTGTACAAACAGAAAGAAACCAGGTTGCTGGAAATCATTCCATGTGTGAGTAGTGTTTTAAGTATCTTTGTAGAATTTATACACATGTGTACTTACGTTTATATTTTGTGACTGTGTTAAATATAAAAAGTTTAGATTGTGGTTAACATGCATGTGATATTTAGATATTATTATTTGGATTTTAAAACAAATGTACATGTATCATATACAGTATGTGCAATTAAGTGTAAAAATACTACATGTAGTAAATTCTACATCAGATTATATAGAGAGGAATTATGTTATATTTGTGAATATTCTATATTATCTTAATCAGAACCATAATACTTTATTGATCCCGGAGGGAATTGTGTAAAGGCATAGTAAGTAACTAACACTAAAAACTAAAATAAAATCTAAATAAAGTAAACTTAAACTGGTTTTATTATTAATTTTATTATTTTTTTTTTAATGTAGGCTTAAACTATATTCGATTTTTCTTTGGTAATATAGGCTTAAACTACGTTAGACGTATTGTGGTTAAAATGGTTTTGCAAGATGTTCTCAGTATATAAAAGTTTTAATACAGTGCTATATATGTGACATTTTGTCCCTCATATATATATAATAGTAGTTAATTACTTCTTACTGCCTAAAATTTATCATAAGAAGCATGACAGTAAAATATTACATCATGCAATTATCAATGTATTTTATTTTTAGATAAGTGTTTCCAAACTACTCTTCTTCCGCTCCACTCTGTAGCCACCAGCCTTGTTTATTTATTTATTTATTTTTAAGGGCACTGGTAGACACCCTTATCTAACTTACGTTTTTTTCCTCATTTATACAACTGAGCAATTGAGGGTTAGGGGCCGTGCTCAAGGGTCCAACAGTGGCAGCTTGGTGGTAATGGGCCTTGAACCCCAGACCTTCTGATAATTTAACCCAGAGCCTTTACCACTGAGCTACTATTAAACACTAGCATGCCATACTTAAAAATTCTAAGGTCCTCACACTGGAGACTCCTTCCATAAATGTTAAATAAACATTCCCTTACAGAAAACATTATTTACACATTTTAAAATCTGTTTATTTGGGGAATTTGCGATAGAAGCGCTTGTGTAATGGAGCTTCTATATAACAGATAAGGGATGAGACTGGGTGAGGGATTAGACTGTGTGCATTTATATAAACCTGTGATTTGCCTCGCGACCAGAACTAGTGTCAGGATGGCTGTTTATATTTAGGATTCATTAGAGATTTCATTAGAGAGAATGTGTTAGACATTTAAACTGTAATATGAGATGCTAGCAGTCTAAATTGTCAAAATAAAGCATTTTGTTCTCCAGGATTGCTCAGATATATAATGCATTCCTTAAAACTGTTTTGGATGGTGTTCCCGGCAGCCCTTCTGCTAATCTCAGCATGTGATGGATACTGTCCATTCTCTTGTGGCGATTGTGGCTCATTTCCCCGCTTCCTCACGAGTGGCTGTTTCACACTCTCGCCTAGCAATGGCCTTTTTTCCCGGCTACAATCTGGCCTGTTTTGGCCTGCATGTGTGCTTTTTTACGCCAGGATGATTGGCTTGTCATCACTGACCATCTGCGCACCTGCAGACAGATTTTGGATCTCCTCTTCTTCTGACCTCTGGAAGAATTTTCCTCTGGGGTTGATTTGTCAGAGTAATATAACAATATCTGATTTTTCAAATGCGACTACTAATTAAATCCATGTTAGGTTTTGGATAAACTACATGGATTTGATGCACTTTTTTAAGTTTGGACATTATTCTGCTTGAGCTTTTAATGAAAAAAAAATAGATATTTAGTTTCTGACAGAAGAAACAGGATGATACTAGTAATATTTGGCTAACTGACAGAACTGAAATGAGAAGTATCCACCCCTCATCACCACCTCCACCCCCTGCCCCAAGGCAAGTCTGGATTGTGTTTGTTTTCTTTGCCACATCTCTGTTGTGAATGGACGGACAGCTCCCAAACCGTTTTTGACAGTGCATGGGGAGTGATGAAGGCTGAACGGCACTGTCATGCTGTGCCTCACTGCAGCCCAATGTGCCTCCTTCACACGGGAAACATAGCGATCTGTCATTCGTCTTGAAAGAGAAGTTTCTGAAAAACACAGAATGGCTCCAGTTTTGCTCCTTCTTCACCCCCCCCCAGCATTTTTCCATTTCTGATAATAAAATAAATTAAACAGCGCCTCAGGCCTTTGAGATCATTCCAGGTTAAATGTCCACAAATGGACAAATAATTACCAGATGTCTCAGTTGGGAAAAAAAATAAAAGCCTTTATAGTTTGCGTAACATTTTTTATAGAGATTGTCGGATGGATTCTCAGCCTCTTATGCACGTTTTCTTTTTTTTACCCCAGGCCATTAAAACCTCAGCTCTCACTCTTTCCTCATGATGCTTTTTCATCATCTGTAATCGGGTTAGTTAAGTATGCACTGTAGCATCTCCATCATCAAGACAAATTTCTTCAAGACCATCCATCTCTATATGTGAAATGACCTCGTAGAAAAGGAGTGCATTATTCCACCACACATTATAATTGCATTGAGAATGTGTTAATATCAACCACACTATTGCGTCTGCCATCTTGTATATTGTATTAGGAATAAACTTGTGTTGTAAGAGCCTGTCTCTTGGGGAGGAAGATATGTATAGAGCTGTACACTGACCAGCCATAACATTAACACCACCCGAGTGGTCTGCGGCGCTAGGCAGCCTCATACACAGCAAGCTGTAATTTACTGTGTTCTAACACTTTTCTGTCAGCAGTTTGTGCTGCAGTAGTTCTTCTATGGGATCAGACCATTCATATTAGCCTTTGCTCCCCATGTGCATTACTGAGCCTTTGCCTGTTCACTGGTTGTCTTTCCACCTTTGGACCACCTTTGGTAGGTACTTACCGCTGCATACCAGAAACACTCCAAAAGACCTGACATTTTGGAGATGAATAGAGTTGTAAAGCCATCCCAATGTGGACTTTCACAAAGTCACTCGGATTCTTAATCTGCACTCACACAGGAAGCCACCATGCAAAGTCAATGATTGGAACAAGTGATTCGAGCAATAGCCAATCAGAGCTAAAAGATACAGTTGGTTGACAGATGTTGCCCCAAAAAAACCTTTTCCTATTTGCTTCAGTGGTAAAGCGGTTCACGTGTCGCTCGTCGCTTCCTGTGTGAATGCAGCTTTAGACTTTCTTATTTTTATTTTTATTTATTTTACAACACATTAACATTAAAAACTGACTGTTCACTCTCTAAATAATGTAGCTCACTCCAGGCAGGTGTCATTGGAAGGTAATCCATGTTATTAACTTCAAGTATCTGCCATATTAAACACTGCAGTTTACCAGTAAGGTGGTGCTAATGTTCTGGCTAATTGGTTTATATGTATTGAATCGGTGTAGCAGCTTGCGGGTAAGTTCCTTATTCAGCGGAATAGTGGAAGTACAGCTGTGGAGATAGCAAGATCGGAAACCGTGACCCTCAGAATTAAATGCAGTTTTCCTCAGTGACCGAATCTGAAGTTGCCACGACTCATAAAGCTTAAGCAATACTTCAGCATTATTTCTCTTATTTATGTTCTGTTGCACCTGTAGCATGTTTGTGATAATTACTGACAAGAACTTTGAAACATTTCCCTGTTCTATGAAAAGAAACCCTGTTTACTGGAAAATCACTAATAAGACCAGACTCATTGCAACTTCGCCAATAAAAATGTTTACATGAAGCATGGTTCTAAAACGCTTCCACAAATTCTTCATTGAGAATGAATTGTATATTATTTTTTCTTCTCGACATGATGAATGTTCGACTCAAAAGGCATATGGTAGGAGGATGAGTCAGAGTTTGATTGGCTTATGAAAAATGGCTGTTCCAATACAAACAAAGCCAGCAGTTTATTGTGGAGCACTACTCACCATCTCTACATAAAGAAATATTCTCGCCTTGTGCCTGTTATTCGTGAAATTAATAATAATAATAATAATTATAATAATAATGGATTAGCAGACCTTGTAATAGTTACAGCTCAAATGTCAGCATCCTCCAGATTTTATTCAAATTCAAATGCTAATCGTAAAATGCTAATTAATTATACTCAGGGGTATGTGTGTGCATTTTAACTGTAAAACATGTATTTACAATTAAAATTTTATGAACAGTATCTTAGAATGGTTGGTGTTAAATCAAAATGCAAATGCAAAGTCCACTTATTATTTCATTTTCAATTTCTAAACCGTTTTTGACTCTGGCATAGTTAAAATCAACAACAACAACAGAAACAGACCAATCTTTACAGTTACATAATTCCTGATTCACATGCTCCACCTCACCAAAAACTAAAATCCACATGCAATCCTCTCTATATTGACTCTCTGTCTATCAAACATTATAAGAGAATTTTTTTTGTGTGTGTATCTGCAGGTGGTGTAACATATTTTTTACAATCATGAATATCGATCACATAAAAAAAAAGGGAGCAAGAGCATTCAGAGAGTGCAAACCTCCACCAAGCCTAACAACCCCACCCCGAATGAACCAAAATGTAAAAAATCTTCCTGTTTCGCAATGTTAAAGAATCCTTTAAAAAAAATGCAGAATTTAATCTGGGTATAAAACATCTTATGGAGTCTTTCTTTTTCCAGGCCCCGTGTCTGGTAGAAATTTCATGAAAATCTACACATAACTTTTTGCCTGCTAATACACACGCGCTCACACACACACACACACACACACACACACACACACAAAACAAAACACACAAACGGAAGTAAATATGACTTGTAACCAATGTCATATGTTCTGTGTGCAGTAACTATTGTGTGTTCTACTATAAGTATTGCCTCGTAAACAATGCTTATATTATAACATATTGTAGACAATATCAAAAATCCACCATTGTCCAGGCTGACACACTTATAGCAATCAGTAGAAAGTTCCTACTGTATATTCTAGTGGACTTCTCTTTTGCAGTTCCACATATAGGTTTCTATTTAAAAGTTAGAGAAACTAAGCTTCTCACCTCTTGACAGTCCACTCGTTGAGTGACCATGGTCCAATTTAATGTGCTCTGTTGACATGATTCCCAGCAGGAGCTTGTCATGTCATGTAGCTATATAAAGCACCTTGCTGAAAGACATGAGCTTGAAGAAAAGTTTGGTCAGAGTATCTAGGGTTGGATTCTTGGTTTGTCTGTTGGGAGTAAGTATGTACTTGTGAATATCCCAGCAGTGTCTGTGTGTCGTGGCTGGTTGGTTTGCGAGCGAGTCACAGAAAGGACAGCTGTAATGACTGCTGCAGGGGTGACTCTGGAGGTTAATGAGCATTTTAATGCCACTGATAGAAGACATAACCCTCTACTCTAATCTGAGGAGACGAGGCACTTCTGCCTCCTATTATCCTCCATGAAGGAAGCTTTAAAAGACTGTGTAGAGTTTCACCTTCAGTGTTTTGTGTAGAAGTGCACCACATGTTGGTGCTTGCGATTCAAGTGAAACTGAGCGAAATACTTTTATTGCTCAACTAAGTAATGGAAACAATTCCATTAATTAAGGGACTATCCTTGTAGGAGCTTTATTGTGGATATTTTGTGCCACACTTGTATTTATTGTGTTTGGAGTACGAGCACAAGTGACAGCTTAATGTGAAGTATCTCCATCTGTGCTAGTTAAAGGATGAGTGGGACGAGGAAGGAAGAAACGTTCTTTCTCTGAGTGACTAACTGAGATGCATACTAAAGCAGAGTTCAAGGTCAAAAGCACTATTTATGTACAGGCTTTCTCAGAGTCTCTCAATGCTATTGACAATCTGTGCTTTGCTAGAGAGCCTGTATTAGCTGTAAGTCGATAAGGAATTATCATATTTATTAACTGTGTCATAAATGAATCACAGAAAATGGTTAGTGTTAAAAGGGTGGGAGGGTTGAGTGGTGGTACATGTGGACAGGTTTTTTTCCGACTTTGCAGTAAAAACAGTCGCAAGTTATTATTTAAAACTAGAAGCAGTGTGTAAAGCTCGGATGAGTGCCCTTCACATGTGACATCATCACAGAGTGTGGAGGTCATGTGGCACACTGGCAGGACATTGTGACAGAGATACAAAGAGATAAAAGGGCATGGAGGCTGGCCCCCGGTAGAGCATCACTACGTGGTCATCTTACAGGGGGGGAAAAAAACACACTTGATTTTTCAGTGTACTTTACACAATTGGGCAAAAAGTGTGTGGACAGCTCTGTATTGAATATCTCATTTCAAAAATATTGATAGAGTTGTGTTTACTATTGCAACCATAATGACCTCCACTCTTTTGGAATGGCTCTCTACTAGGCTTTTGAGCATGACTGGAAATTCACCCATTCACCCTCAGAAATGCAAAAGGTTTTGCACGGATATCCGAGGGGGAGGCCTGGGTTACACATATCATTCTGGTTCACCCCAAGTGTTCAGTGGGATTTAGGTCTGGGCTCTGTGCAGGCCACTCAAGTTCTTCCACTCCCGCCATCCTTGCTAAACTATGTGTTCATGGATTTTATTTTGTGCACAGGGGCACTGTCATGCTTAAACCCTTTTGGCGTACAAAGAAAGTCCAGTGTATGCATACTTTGTTCAATTTTAGGCCGTGACACTTTGCCACGAACTCCTTGGGCTGAAGCGAGGCATGTCTTAGTGCTCAGTCCTCGCTGAAATGAATTGCTTTATTATCATGTTCATATTATTTCACAGTTGAGTTTATTCTCAAGCTTCCCACATTCCAGAGATGCCATCTTTACTCATCCTGAAAATGGGGGTCTGTTTATGTATTCAAAAGCTCAGTTACTGATATGGCTCTGATCAAATTTGTCCTTACTCTCTCCAACACAGTTTTTATTAGTAATCTCATTTATGCTTGATACAGTTAAAGTGGTGTTAATATAGAACATCAGTCACTATGGTGTGGATGAAACTGACATTTATAGTTACCACATTTGGCTGATGCTTTTATGCAGAGAGGTTTAAAACAGGCTACAAGAGCATACACCTGCTCAATAGAGGTGGTTTGATGGTGCTTGGATTTGAACTCATAACTTTTCATTGAGTAGCCCAATGCCTTAACCATTGAGCTACCACTGCCCCCTATCACAGAAATCAATCAATCAATCAATAAAGATGCATTAATTAAATTTCCACCCTCACTGAGCACAGATCCAGTCTATTACTCACCCGTTCCATATTCCTGTATTGATATCCACAATATGTCACACCAGTGCATTTGACTGAATTCGGCATGGGAGATTCACTTGCTAGAAAGAAGCCATTTAATGTGAAATAGATGAGCTGCGCTGCCATATGATGGTTAATGATGTATTTTAAGGTGTGCAATCAATTTGTGAAGGGCTTTAAAGTCATTAAAGGGAATTTAAACATAATTTAAATTAACACCTTTCTCTCTCAGTGGCCTACATTTTTAGTGTGGCTCTTATGGAGTCTTCTAGATGGCATTTGAAAGTATTCATTACATACCGTCTCGCTTTCTAATGAACCATTTATTACCAGCTGCTTCTAGCTTTCATGTGCGAAAGTACGGCTCAAAGTGATGTAAAAAAGATTTGTCTCTATTTACTCTAGTCACCGTACGCAATTATGATATTACACAGCTTTATCCTTTATGTCTCCGAGCACTCTATAAGAGTTGAGCTGAACGAGGATGACACTTTTAAGGCCTAATCAGATTGCTTATGATCCATTAGCGAGATGGTGTTGAATTCGCCATGTGTTTTCTAAAGATGTCTGGAGAATATTAACTGTGAGGTAATAGATCACGGCAGGAGTTTGCCACCACAAGCTTGTTAGCATAGCTATTTTATTTTCCTCATTGTAAGAGATTCTTGTTCCCCTAGACATACACAAGGTGTTGGGATAATTATAACGCAGAGTTTTATGGCAATTGCGACATGGCTTTCATGTGGAGAGGAACAGGTGCATAAAATAACAGCTTTGTACATTGATCATGAGTGAATGCTAAACAAGACAATCCTGGTGGAGCAGATTTAAGAAAAAAAAAGAAAGCCTGTGACTTATTGAAATTCAGACCCAGGCTTTTATTTAGAACGAGTGCTTGACACAAGTGTTGATAAAGTATCAGGGCCTGTCTCTCTCGCAATAATTTCAAAAGTAAAAATTTCACTTTCATAATATGACCTTGGGATAGAAGACTGCTGGGATGGAAAAAAATATATGTAGCTTCATTACTTCGTAACCTTGATCTGGACGTTTTGATTGCTGACACTGCTCAAACTGTCTGACTTGGCATATCAGCACAGCTGGCAATCTGAAATGTTCATCTAAATATTATTTTACCCTATCTAGACTTCTTTAAGGTTACATTGACCTTTTATTGCACCCTGCTTCATAAAAAATGAAGAAAATTAGATATAAATTGAGTTCTGTAAAACGGTTTTGAAAATAAGCATCACAATTAATACCCGGCTAAGCCTTTCTTAAACTATCTCTTTCCGGAATGCCTGACAAGTTTGGAGACCACTCCTTCCTCCTGTAGAGGGATTTTGGCCACTCTTTCAGGCAAAACATCTCAAGCTGTTTAGGTTTGTTTATATGGACACCCTCTTGGTGAAAAACTCTCGTATTTGTTGTCCTATCTCCATTTCTGTGTTGTTTTAGATAGATGTTTAATTATCTTGTCATAAGATTCATCAGTGGAAGAGCTGTAGTTGTAAATTACAATGGAGTTATAATTTTTGTTGAGTGTAAATAAAGAAAAAAGAAAATTTCTGTTGAAGAAAGAAACAGAAAAGAATAATTTTTTTCTGTATAAGTAATTGTCATTTTTTGAAAAAATGTATACGTCTCCAGGAACTTAATGCTTTAAATTTGTTTTGGTTCTTTTCACTATACAGTGCTTAAATTCTCCATTGTTTATAAGTCACTTTGCATTAGAGTGTCTTATTAAGTGAAAACATGTAAATATTAACGTAGAAGTAAGTCAGTGTTCTTGATCGCAGTGAAAATCCTACTTAAGAACAAACAGTCACTCTTTAACACGGTGCTCGGCAAAGTTATTACCAATGTTGTTGTAAGATGTTTGGAATGTTAAGTGTGCTCATGACTCAAAACACTTCTGAAAGCTTTTCAGTATGTGGGTGATGACATGTCTTTGATTACGGCCTTGTTCTAATTTCATCACAAATGTACTGCAATAAGAGCCCGTAGCACTATTGCAGAACACTTCAACTTCAAATGCTCTCGGTGCTCTGTAAAAATAACAACAGAAAAAAATGCCCAGCTTGTCAAAAAACAAAACAGAACAAAAAAAAAAAACGTGTCATTCATGTGCTGGAAAATTTATCTCCACCACTTTTAGAAATGAGATACCTAATGGTTAGGATGAAAACCCTGTGAGAAGTTGCAGCCAGCATCTGCGCCTGGTGTGGGAATAAAGCGCCTCTTTTTATAGTGGCGTGATGAGTTAATCATATGCTCTCACATGTCCACTCCAGCATTTCTCGTGGCTCTGTCTGAAAAGGGCACCTGGGACGTGTCTTTTGATGATAATGACAGCTTCGGCTCATCTTTCTGTTTTTATTTTTGCTCCTTTCCCCCCCCTGCCATGCCAGGTTATTGAAGCTGGAAGAAAAAGGAAGGGATGAGAAAGTATAATTTCTCATCGGAGGTGAAAGTTAGACACCAGTGGGGGCAGTCGCTCTTTCTGACCTCTAAAGTGAAGAAGAGGCCTCTGCCGAGTTCTTGCCAGCTGGACTAATCGGAGATGGCTGTGACTTAGACTTATGAGGACGGCGGCTTAGAGAAGCTGGACATTGAAGAGAGGAGGTGTCTAGGCCAATTTGCTCTTCCACTTACACTGTGTTCACACTGGGACTGTAAAGAAGCCCTGATTGCACAAAATCCAAGGGAACATTGAACTGTGAGGAGAGAGAGAGAGTGCAACAGTGCAGCGGTTTATTTTATGGTGTAAAATAACCAACTCCCATCTCAAGGCAGTTCTCCTCTGGCATTTTTTCAGATGTGCATTTGCCTGTCACAATGCTTTATTTCATTTACTTTGTGAAATAAGCAGAGGTTATAGATGTTGCTGTTTTATTTTTTTGTTGTTGTTGTTTTTTTTTTTTTTTTTTAAGATATTACACAAATTAAATTGCAATCCCAGCTCAGAAAAAGCAGGAACTGTTTGGAAAAGTAATTTCTCAGTTTTCCTTGTTGCAGAATCTATGATCTAATGTATTTTATGTTTGGTCTGGTCAGCTTCATTTTGTTTTGTAATATACAACACATTCAACACATTCCAGTGTTGGGATGGGGCAAGTTAGAGCTAAGAATGAGGTCAAATATATAAATAACGATGTGATTTGTAGCAGGAGAGGTCAGCAGGTGCTTGTAATCATGATCTGGTACAAAATTAGTATCCAGGAAAGGCTCAGTCTTTGAGGAGTAAAAGATCCTCAGTTTGTCAACAAATGCATGAGAAAGTTATTAGATGTTTAAAAACAATGTTCCGTACAGAAAGATAGTAAGAAATTCGGATATTTTACAATCTATATTGCATATTAATACTAAATTATTCAAGGAATCTGCAAAGGTTTTGGTGCATAAAGGGTAAGGGCACAAGCCTAAGTTGAACACCCCTGATTGATTTTCAATTTTATGGGGGCATTAATGCAGAAAAGTACATTGAGATTTTGAAGCAGTTCGTTTTCCGGTGATACTCATGCATATTTCAATAAGGGATTGCAAGCACAGTGTTTTATATACATTACAAATAAATGATTTCCAAAGATGATGTCCTGCTTGCAATAATTGTTAATTATCCACCCCACAAACTCATGAGAATGTTTAAATCAATTAAAAATGTAAATAATAAACCATAAAAATCTCATTTTCATTTGCTTTACAATGTTCCCATGTACTGTATTATATACTTAAACAGGTGGGTATGGTAAATACACTCTATATAAACAGGTAGTGTATATACAGTAATAAAACACTTGAATGTAGTAGATACACTCTATATAAACTGGTAGTATAATCTGTTAAACCAGGTGGATGTACTAGTTAAGGGTGCATGTTAAATAAAAATATATATAATTAAAGCTACTCAAATTATTATTGGCACACAGGCAAGTTAAATTAATACAGTTTTTATTCATCATGATTTGCACATATGAAACTTAGCGAGGCAGGAGAAGCGGTGCTAAGGTCTGTTGGTATCCCAACTCCAACTCTCCTCACTCGCCAACATGCCGAAAGGAGCGCACTGTTCTTTTGCTGTCGAAGCATTGCTCCGTGAGCAATTTTTTTTTTCTTCGCAGAGGAGCTTACGAAGACGTTTGAGTGTTGCATGGAACCAAAATGTTCCAGATCCAAAAACCATCTTGCAGTTGGTTGGGAATTTCAGAGCAACATGCTCAGTTGTTCAAAAAGATTTGAAAAGAAAATCACCTGGTTAACCTAGGATCGCTCGTACGCTTGAGAATATTGAAACATTGAGGCGATTTGTTATGCAGTCTCTGAGATGTTCTGCATCTTTCTGTTAATTTCTTGCATTTTAACAAATAAATAATAAATGACATGCATGCCAAGGAAAGGTTTGACGGGGTTAAGTGCTTGTAAGTTATATTTTCTGTCATATAAAGTGTCTCAGGATAGATTAGACTTTCCAGCCTTGACTGGAAATATAAAAAAAAAGCATAAAGGACACATTTCCTTCCATCTTAAAGCATCTTTAGAAAGAGCTATAATTCAAAACCATTACATACAGCTACTGAGAATGGAAGATTTCGTTCAAACAATTAACTTTCTGTAGTGCTATCTTTGCAGTTTTCTGTAGTATCTAGACTTTTATAGCATGCACTTGCAATGAAGACTGAAAAAGGATCATTTAAAATGATGACTTCTACTATAAGGTGATATGTGATAGTCAAGAGACAATAAAAATACAATTTTTACTGATGCTATGATACAAAAATGAGCAGGAATTCAAGTAAACGGTGAGTAAAATGTAAAAGTACTGAATATGAGGTGTGATTAAACAGTTCCAGGATTGTTTCTGTACTGGATGAATGAAGAGTGGTATGGTAATGCGCATGAAGCAGTAATGAGTAGTAACTCGTGAAGAGAGACACTATGCTGCATGAGATTGGGCTGTCAAGACCGAGACCTCTGGTATACAAATCTGAGACCTGGAAATGTTTGAGAGGCACAGGCTACTTATCTCTGCAACGTCCTGCATTTCTGAGCAAAACATACAGTATATATCAAAAATTGTGATCAGAAGTTATGGCTGTGAAGGACTATATAAAATTTTGAGCTTTTATGCAACCACACACTGTAACCAGTACTGGTCATGTGAGTCAAAAGCTGGTAAATTAATTCTCTCATTGTTCTACGGTTATTGAATGGAAACCTGCCAGTTTCTGACTGAGAAATGCAAACAAAATCACACTGCTCTCTATATTTGTTTATTTCTACTGGTTTTAATCAGCAGAGTCCATGTGTTCATTGTTGGGAAATGTGTGGTGATGTGTATGTGTGTGAGTGTATTACAATACTGCCATTGGTTTTGGGGCAAACCTCAAAATCAACACCAAAAGGCAATTGAACCCATGCGGTTGTTTACTGGGGAACATTTGCCAAATTTGGGTAAATACCCCTTTCATGTTGACCAGGTGTTTCTCTCTTTCATATGCAAATCAGACCATAGAAACCAGGCTGAAATGCACTTCTGGAAGCATTAGACCAGGAATCCCACTGGACCCCAACAGTGGGTGAACATTTTTATTCTCATGTGCGTAAAGGTAAAGTCTGTTGGGCTTTTACACTCTGAGCCTAGTGGCTCATCAGGCCGGTGCTTATCCAAGGTTTATGTAGCGTGAAGCGACTAGGAGTTCACTGCTGGACAGAGGCACACTTGTGGTTCAGACCTTGCCCAGGGGTCTTAGCATGGTGGCAGTCTAACTGGGATTTGAACCCACAACCTCCTGATCATGAGCCCAGCACGCTCACCACTATGCCACCGGCCCCCATTCTCATGCGAGTGGTCAGGTTTCCATGGTATTTAAATTACAATAAAATGGTCACGATTTCTGAGCTTGTCGTGGCATTAATAAGACTCTCTGCAAGAGGAATGGGATTGGTTAGATTCTGTAAATATTCTGTTGATGAGGGGGGATTGGACAGACTTCCTGTAGGGGAGGGCAGGATTGATCAGACTTTCTGTAGGAAAGAGTGGCATTGGTCAGACCCGCTGTAGGGGAGGGCAAGATTGATCTGACTTTCTGTAGGAGAGGGCATGATTGGTCAGACTTTCTTTAGAAGAGGGCATGATTGGTCAGATGTTCTGTAGAAGAGGGCATGATTGGTCCGACATTCAGAAGGAGAGGGCATGATTGGTCAGACTTTCTGTATGAGAGAGCATGATTGGTCAGACTTTCTGTAGGAGAGGGCATGATTGGTCAGACTTTCTGTAGGAGAGGGCATGATTG
>JAQMYF010000026.1:34184692-34195092 GCA_030014195.1 Neosilurus mollespiculum | reverse complement strand
GTTACACTTCCTTAAATTTTTATATTTTCTTTGGGAGAACAAAAAGGAATAAAACATGACAGTGCATTCTTTTATAGGAAATTAATCAAAGTCAGGCTTGAAGCAGAGTTACCTTAATCACCCCAAATGTATTTATTTATTTATTTATTTTCCCGACAGCTGCATTCTAATCATACTTCACCAATGTATGAATGGTAGCAATTTTTTATTAGTTTATTAATGAACACTCTGGGTATGTTATTAGGTAGCTGTTAACTGGGTTTTTTTTGTTTGTTTGTTTGTTTGTTTGTTTTTTTGGGGGGCGGGGCTATGCCTACATATTAAAATGAAATTTACGAATAAATTTGCTCAGACTGGCTAGCATCTAACTTTGCCATCTTGTAAACTCTGTAATCTCTTTATAGCATAATCCCTTTGAATTTGCAGTATGAACAAACTAAAGCAATATCTTCTGCTTAATCAGATTAAAGAGTTCAACAGTGCTATGGTATTAAAACTATATCTCGCCTGCTTCGGTGTCCTTGATTACTTAATCTAATAAAGGGGTGATGTATCATGTTCCCAAACAGTAGGTCATCTGTTTTTGAAATATGATAATTTTGTCGGCGAACTGCAGTGCAGTCAAATGAATAAGGATGACACATTTTCTCTGCCTTTGTTCTTTATGCAAATATCTGTTCCGATTGATTTGCAGCTTTTTGAGCGTGCCCCTCTAGAGAATTCTCCTCCCTGATGTCAGACTTTCCCACTTCTTTTTCTTGTCATTGTCTGCAGTTTATTAAAATATTAACGTCTGTGCATGTTATGGAAATTACATGGAACAAAAAGTGTGATATGACAGGAAGCCATAATCATCATGTTAAAACCCAGTCCAGAGTAATCAGCTACATCTCAGTGCATCCACTCATGCCATTTTCATTTAATGCAAATCGAACATAAAGTTTAATTTAAAAAAATCCCCCCGGACGCTAATTTGCATCCCTAGCCAAGCTCATCAAGTCTCATTCCACTTCCCACATCGTCCTCGCACCCGTAGGAGAAGGCTGTGCAGCTTTTGTTTATAAAATGCAAAATAAATAGTGCTTTTTACAGAGATTCCAAGCCCCGACACACATTTAACCCCAAGGGGAAATGAATGACAGATATTGAAGCGGCAGCCAAAGGCGAATGCCTGCATGCCCGACTGTCTGCTTGAGCATATCGCCTTGGGTTGTTTGAACTGGTAGTGATCAAAGCCAACGTCGCTTTCTTAAGGATTTCTCCGGCGTTTCCATCGCAGCCTCCTTCAACTCCCTGCATGTGTACCCAGTGAGGCCAGAGTCCCTAAAAGAGAACAGTGGCTGGGGAAAAAAACTGTGTGTGGTTGCAGAAAAGCATATGAGGGAAAGGAGGAAGATCTGGAGATTAGAAATGCGCAGCCCCCACAGAGATCAACGAATCCGTTCTGCTCAGTTGATGGAGAATTGTGCTTTCCTTGTGTGTTGGCGTTTGGTGCCTGGCCCAAAAATGAAAGCCAGAATTTTTACAAACCAGCAAGCAGCACACACCAGACAAGCTGTTGTTGAAGTTGAGACCTGTCACTGCTACTCATATTTGGCTTTCCAAACATTTTGGCTGGAGCTTGATTGGGTTGAAGTACTGTTTATAGCAAAGGTCTCTTAGACTCCACGCTCTCATAGCATGACCTGTTTGACAGTGTTTGACTGCATTCCTAAATCTGTTTATGCTCTAGCTGTCATAACTCTGCAATGTTGTGTATATTATAGTTGGTAAATTTAATACTTTGTTGCAATATTTGTGTTTTTGCTTCGCTTTACTGATGTTTTTAGCTTTTATTTTTTATGTATGTGTATTTTCTAAATTCTAGAATTAGCTTGGTTTATTTAAAAAACAAGAAGAAGAAAAAGTGACAAGTGACATGGAGTTCTGCAGAGAGTATTGGCTAACTGAATGTCCAGGTTCTCTCTGTGCTTGTATGGGTTTACTTCAGGTTCTTTGGTCTCCTACTCTCTTTAAACCTGCAGAGATGGGTTTAGTGGTAGGTTGTTGGCTGCACCAAATTATCTAATTGGGGGAATATGTCTCAGTGTGTGCGTGGTGCCTTGTGATGGCCTAGTATCCCTTCCTTGAATACCGGCAACCTGCTTCCAGTGTTCCCAAAAAGTCTCCAGATCCACTGTAGCCATGACCAGGATAAGGCATGTACTGAAAATTATGAATAAATAAAAAACATGCTAGAGGGTGTCTACTGACTAATTCTAGTGACTGACTTTCCAGCAATCTCCTGGGTTGATGACATCAAGAACTTAACCGGACTGGTCTTAGCAGCTGCCTGTGCTGTTGCTAGAGTGAGAAGTCATCAGCGAGAACTTGTGAGGGCCACCGCACTGATGATGATGCCACTTTTGATTGAGAAGAAGAAGAGATTGCCTCAACTGAAAGTTGGTTCTCCTAAAAGTAGGAGCAAATAAGGACCAACTCCATAATATTGACCATTGGCAAACACATCTGGTAATGATGGTCAGGGCAGTGGCTTACTGATGAGAAGGTTGAGGGTTCCACCAGTGCCACCAAGCTGCCGCTGTTGAACCCTTCACCGAGGGCCTTAACCCTCAACTGCTAAGTTGTATAAGTGGGATAAATTTCCATAAATCTAAATGTAAACAGAATTCCGTGAGTTCTGGTGCAGAACAAGATACACATTGAAGGCTTCTCAAGGTTTTTTGAAAGGCAACAGTTCCAACTTTTTGAAAGGGTTCTTCATCCATTACAACCCTTTACCAGGATAAAGCTGATGAAAATTTAAAAGATGATTAGGATCAATTGTAGAAAAACGCAGTAGTAATCCTAAGTACCTTTTCATTACTGTGTCAGAAATGCCTGCATTCTACTGCTTAAAGGTTATTTTTAATTTGCAGAATCTACTTTTGCGATAAACATTTTTTACAGCAGTGTTCTATTTATTCTTTTTGAGATGTTCAGTACGTCAGCTGAGAATCGAACCTGTCATCAGACGTGTCGCTGGAAATGTCATAGTGTGAAGAGACATTTCAAACCCTGTAGAAAAGCTATTTTGCACCTCCTTTAGTGTGAAGAAGGGTTGCAGTGATGAATAAAGTACTGCTGTCTTTAATGAACTTTTTTCTTACATCTCCAGTTGAATCTCGGAAACTTTATGACTAGAAATAGGCCTTGTGTTTTGCTTCTAGCTGCTGAAGGCTTGAAGATTCAGTCCAGTACTGTGGACCTCATGAAAGAGAGTAAAAGATGAGAAGATTGTTCAGTTACAGAATTGCTGATGTGCCTTACTGTATTTTTCCTCTGGCTTGCAAGTACAGAAACTTCATTACCCCCATAAGATTATTATAGAAATCCCTGCTGTATATTTCACAGAAAGTACATGATTTTTTGACATTTGGCTCATGCTGAGATTTGGAGAAATAATGAATATCTGATCCACTGTAGTTGTTCTTCACTGATGAATTGTCATTTCAGATCAGTTATACTGTATGTTTTGGTAGATGGCGGTTGGAGTAATACAGTTTATCTTATCTTTATCTGTTTAGTGGTCAAAATATTTGTATCTGAATATCTGAGTATGTATGGATGTAAACGGGAAGTGAGTATGACCTAAAGTACAACCAGGATTCCACAAAATGTGGGACGTTCTTTAAATTTAAATAAAATGAAAACTAAAAGACTTTCAAATCACATGAGCCAATATTTTATTCACAACGGAACACACAAATGTTTAAACTGAGAAATTTTACAATATTATGGACAAAATGAGCTCATTCCAAATTTAATGCTTGCTACAGGTCTCAAAAATGTTGGGCCAGGGACATGTTTACCATGCTGTAGCGTCTCCTTCTTTTCAAAACAATTTGAAGATGCCTGGGCGTCGAGGTTATGAGTTTCTGGAGTTTTGGTGTAGGAATTTGGTCCCATTCTTGCCTGATATAGGTTTCCAGCTGCTGAAGAGTTTGTGGTCATCTTTGACATATGTTTCGTTTTATGATGCACCAAATGTTATCTATAGGTGAAAGATCTGGATTGCATGCAGGCCAATTTAGTACCCGGACTCTTTTCCAACAAAGCCTAATTTAGGGCTTATTTAAACCAACACAACTCTGGCCAGGCAGCTGCTACGTACCACGACATCTTCATATTAAAGACCATGGTCTTTATCTATATTTTAATCTATTTTGAACACTTTATCTGTCCAAATGAAGTGGTGTGTTTATATTTAGTTGTATCTTTCATATAGAGTAACAAAAGGTGTTGATTTGACCAAATGCAGTTTCAAGTTGCTCAAATAAACTTGTAATGAAACATGTGAAGGCTGCCAGGAAGGGAAATATGTGGGTGAGAATAGAGTGCAGGCCTTCACAGCAAGGGTTAATCAAGGTCAGTGGATGCACGTTTGTATAGACACGTCTCATTTACAGTGGAATGCCTCTTATCATATCCCTCATCAGCATCTGTCCATCCCTGAAAGCATTTCTCTTTGCACAATAATTCAATTTCAACACCTTTCACCGTCTTGCCTCAAACTGGCTCTGTTTTCAAAACAACAAACCCAAGACATGTGTGTGGGAGGGAGTTTACTTCTGCAAAAGCCAAATTGCTTCTTGTACACCGCACTGTCCTGCAGTTATCTTATATGCTGTACAATTGAAGGCATCGCGGTTAAAAAAAAGTGGTTACTTTGTTTGCAACCTCTCCCAACATACAGTATTTCTGAATGGTATCACAGCGCCGTTGGAACATGTCTGGGATCATTGCAAACTATCTCAGTTGACCAAGTACACGCCACATACTGCATTTGAAAATTGCTTGGGTAATGCGCCTGAAATCCTTAATAACGCGAAACCTTAATCACTTATTCATCAAACCTCTCATCAAGACGAAGGCTGGGAGTAAAGAGTACAGCCAGGAATGATGGAAGTGTGTTTTGAGGCAGAGTAATGACTCTACCTAATGGCACATTAAGGCTAGGGTTTGGAAGGACGAGGGAAACATAAAACAGAGCTTCTTAATTGCAAGCCGCAAGTGCCTGCAAGTTGCAGCAGACTCCCCCTTTGCAAAAAGTTCTGTCTCCTTGGCAACTGCTTTTGTGCCTACTCCAGATATTGTTAAATAATGTGCTTGTAAACGGTGTTTAATTGCGGATTTAATAACCCACGGTTGTGTAGTCGTGTCATGTATCGAAGCTGCGCCTTTTAAAACTTTAATCACTTTCCACATATGATTCCCACTGATGTGTGCTCGCTGTGCGATGCTTCTTCATTGTCAGCTGCCCAACGTGCTCTCACCGCGACATCGTTGTTGAAAGAGACAGCACTTTTATTCCAGAACATTCTCAGACCTTGAGCGAATCTGAATGTAATTAATTTTCGAGCAGGGGTTCTCTATTTGAGAACTTTTCGCAGCCGCGGGTTGTTTAACTGAAAATAGTCTTCACAGACCCCCTCAGTACACATCTATTTACCAACATAAGCCATTTATTAAAACAGGCTAATTATTTAAACACAGCAAATGCATCAAATGTATTGCTTTTTTTTAATCAGCTTTTTATACCTGACTTTTTTATTCCTCTTGTTGAGATTTGGACTGGGGACGCTGTAATCTTTTTATTCAGACCTGGTATGAGAACAAGGATATGCTTTCTTGGTACTGATACTGAAATGAATAGCATACTTAATACTAAGCAGTCAAGGCCAACGTCTAGCTGTGTTTACTTTGGCTGCTGTCTCATGCTGCTAACAATTAATTCCTCATGCTGAGTTTAGGTTCTATATCGTAAAGGCTTTAAAAGTGTATATACTGTGGTAAGCATGCATATCTTAGTACTCAGTGCTCTCTGAAGGGAAATGCTTGCAGCTCAATGTCATAAAGAGGTTTTATTAGGTTAGTTGTATTATAGGAAGACAGTGTAGTTCTTCCTTCTGATATTTTTACAGAGGAAAGGGAAATACTCTGTGTCCAGATTGCTATTTGCGTCTATTTTTAAGTGAATTTTTTTTTTTTTTTTTTTTTTTTTTTAATTATTGGACTTTTTTAAAATAGTAACTTTTATCATAGTACATATTAAGCTACTCAACTAATGGTCAGAAACAAAAGAACATGACAGTACATGCAGGCTCTTTGCTATTATAGAGAAACGGGGGCGCTAGGAGGTGCTCGCATGTTCTACTGTACACCTAAGGCCAGTTCAGGCTCATCAGCCAATTGTCATAAATGCACACTGTTCTTAACAAAGCGGCTTGATCATGAACTCCAGTGCTGCGAATGCAAGCTGTATTGTAATCGCCAGTGTTTGTGAGTCAGTTAGTTTGTGAACAAAATCCTGACCACACCCATGCATGGATTTTCACCAAACTTGCCTAGCACACTACCCCATGTGAGCCCCAGAAATGTCAATGTCATGCTACATTACACAGACTCTTTATTGGTGTATCCATGAAGTGACAAACACTGCCACTGTCTGCTCCTTTCTGCGGGAAAGTTAACACTCCTGCTAAATCATAATGCGTTATTCGGTTGGTGAACGAAACGAATAGTCATATCACGATAAGCTAAATATCACAATTTTACCGTTATATCCCTCAGTCCTAATTTGTTCATTAATTAAATGTTACTAAGCTTACACCATATTATCACATGCTATCCTATGTCTGCTATCAGGCCATTTCTGAATGAGTATGAGTATTGGGCCCGTTCCTGATAGGATTAAAGCTATCCAGTTCATCTGTGCAGTCAAATGTGATACCGTGAAAATGATGAGTTGTGAAATCCACCAGTGTACTGGACCCAGCAGGATTTTTTGGACGCTACTTAGGGAACCACTGATTTAGAGTATTGGGTATACAATACTTGGACAAAGGATGTGTCTGTCATCATCTTCTAAGAGAAAGCGTGTGCTGATGCTTAAACTATGATGCAAATAGTGAATGTTTATGAGATGTTATCACTGGCAGTGAACGGATAAACAGTAAAGCTGGATATAAATAAAGAACATCATATCGGTAGATTGCTTTCAGATTGCTGTCTTGGTGTAAGCCTAGGGTGAGTCTTTAAAGTGAAAGTAAAGTTTTGCAAGGATGTACACAGAAATCACAGTTTGAACCGTAAAGGCCATAGAAATCAGGGTGTTAGGAGGTACTCTTGGATTGTGTACTTGCATTGTTTAGGGATTCATTACCTCATCTAAACACACATAGATAGTGTCGAAAGATGTTCAGTGGTGTTTTGAACAGCCGAGTTTTGGCATGGTGTCAGATTTTTACTTTTGTTTAGTTGAAACTGAGAGCAGAAATTTTCCAGCAATATTGCATCATGTGTTGTTGGAGAGGACAAAAAATAAATAAATAAATAAATAAAAAAATCAAGTAAAAATTGAGGCTGAAATGTGTGCCTACAGCAAAAAGTGCTCGTACCAAACCTCTAAAACTAAACAGCACATTCTGGAAAACAGATTCCATCACTGACTTTCTGTCATCCAAACTAAACTAACTTTTATCCTTTCTTTGTGTTTAGCTTGAGTCTCTCTCTCTCTCTCTCTCTCTCTCTCTCTCTCTCTCGCTTTCTCTCTCTGCAGTCAGAATGTGTGAAGATCATTGTTAGCTGAGCTTCTAATCATTTCCCATCACTCACTGATGCATGGCACTGTGTTTTGTCAAACCACCCCTCGTCAGAAGTTGGCTCACTGTAGCAGCCACCCGTCAATTTCAGCTATCGTGTAATCCATCATCAGCTGTCATGTTCCAAACCTGCCTCCACAATCCTGTCCTTGGAGACACATGTTACACCAAGTTGGGTCATTTAGTTCTCACGTAGGCTTATTTAATAGAGGTTAACTTTGAGTGGCCTCGATTTTTTTTTTTTTTTAATAATAATCACAGTTGAATCAAATACATAAGAAAAGAGCATTCAGAGGGATGTGTGGAACTGAACTTTCAGAAATGTTTACCAGAGTGACCTTTAAGAGGATTAGATTTGCCTTTTTATTATGATAATCAATCCTTGACTAATAAAAGGCGACTACGAATCGAAAATAGATGAAATGAAAAGGGTGTACCATAAAGATGTTTACAACCAAATACAAAACAAAAACAAACAAACAAAAGTCAACTAATTATTGATTATTAAAGTCCAGTCACATTACTAATCTGTTGCCAATTAACCAAATTAGTTGCAAAATGTTCCTCCAGCTGTTTCTTTTCAGAAGCTCTTACCTTTCCAGTACTTTTGTTTTTTTGAGATGTGTTCCTGCCATCAAACGCTGATATTTTCCAGAAAATAGTAAAATGTTCTTTTCCGAATGAAATTTGGGTTTATGAAATTTGGAAATGGTTGCATACTGTTTTTAATTCCATTTTGCACAGGGTTCCAACTTTATTTTTGGAATCAGGGTTGTACCTGAAATTTGAGAATAATGTGATGCAAAGACATGCCCTTACATCGCAAAGGGTTGTTATAACAGCAATGGTGAGGTTAAGTCTGGAATGGGACGCCCAAAAAGCACAAATAGGTTTCATGGTTTGGTGTTTAAAAAGTTTTGTTTATGTAGTGTCCACTGTGAATTGAAGGTGAAACACTGTGTACAGATGAAAGTTTAATTGTATGGAACAACATTAAGAACAAAAAAAATGTGCTTAACATAAGCAAAGTGAATTAATTAGTGATTATTTCTGCACCGCTGTTTGGATAAACAGAGATCAGTCGAGTGAGATGACGACGCGTGGCTCATGTTTAAACACCGTGATTGACTTTTACCTCAGTTGATGAAAGTGAGAGTGATAGGGATGATGCTGAAAACTCATTTCACACTTTTAATTTCTATATTTATTTATAACGTCGAAGTGTTTCGTGTTCTGACACCTTTCTGTTATAGTCGGCATTAACAGTAACAGCTCTTCCTAGCCTTCGCTCCATATAGAAGTCAGTGAGTCTCGTACACCCATGACACTCTTGCTAGGTCACTGGTTGTCCTTCCTTGGACCACCTTTGGTAGGTACTCACCACTGCATACCAGGAACACCCCACAAGACCTGCCGTTTGTTTTGGAGCTGAACAGACCCAGTTGTTCAGCCACCACAGTGTGGCCCTTCTCAGAATCACTCAGAACCTTACGCCTGCTCATTTTTCATTTACTTCAAGACCTGATTATTTACTTTCTGCCTGATACATCCTACTCCTTGGTGGTGCCACTGGAAAAGGTGTTCACTTCATCGGCCAGGGCTCATAATGTGATTAATATTATGGCTGTATGGTGTAATTTTAAAGGAGGGTGGGGCATTTTGTGAAGTTGGAAGGCAATCTTTAAAAGTGTTTTTTGAGGGATTTAAAAATGCTTAAACTTTACTCCAGTTTGTGGATTAATAAAAAACCTTTTTGTAAGGCTTTAGTTTGAAAAGATGTTGATGTCAGGATAAAAGTGTTGTCTGGTGCACTCTACATGTCCTTGCAGTTTTAATGAACACGAAATGATTTAAGAAACCATTCCGTCGTGTTCGTTCATTATTTTTTAGGGGGATGCTGGCTCACAAGACAAGGACATAAAAACACTTAACTCCATCGTTCTAATAAATGACACGGAAAAAATCAATTACCGATGTCTGCAAAGATTATGTATGCCTCTGTATGGAAGAGATTAATGATGTCACTTCTATATGCTTATGCGGATGCTGAAATGAAATGTTTCTCAAGCATAGGAAGCCCATACCTTATGAATAAGCTATCATTTGTTCCTTTAATGCACTGCTGTGTTTGTGTGTTGTACAGGAGCGTGTGGTGGTGCAGAATCAGCATTGGGTTGTTGTGGTGCCGTATTGGGCCACGTGGCCTTTTCAGACTCTGCTGCTTCCACGCCGACATGTCTTACGTCTTCCTGATCTCACTTCGGAGGAGAGAGACAGTGAGTTTTGTCCATTCATCCAAGTTTTTTTTTTTTATATATATATATATATATATTTTAATAAGAACAAAAAAAGAAGGTTTTAGAATTATTTAGGAAAAATTTTCCAAAGAAAGCTGACCCTGGGTTTACTCTGGGGCGCGATGTCCGTGATCTCCATGATTTGAGAATCGTGATGAGTGTGGGGTTTGTGGGATTGAATCGTGATGATTTTAAGGGAACTTGGTGGATTCAAATTCAAATTCAAATTTTATTTGTCACATACAAATTATACACAGTACAATATGTAGTGAAATGCTTGGTACAACTGTCCAAATGTAAAGAATATACTATCAAAGCAACAAGAAGAAAAGAACAATAACTAAAATTTTTAAAGGATTTTTTTAAGGTTTTAAAGGTCAGATAAATGCAAAAGGATAGAAATAAGAAAATATATAGAATAAAATAAAATATACATATAAGATAAAATATAGGATACAAA
>JAQMYF010000026.1:34153690-34164305 GCA_030014195.1 Neosilurus mollespiculum | reverse complement strand
TGAGACAGGCTCGGGGTGACATGGTGAGATAGGCTCGGGGTGAGATAGGCTCCAGGGTGAGATGGTGAGACAGGCTCCAGGTGAGATAGGCTCCAGGGTGAGATGGTGAGACAGGCTCGGGGTGAGATAGGCTCCAGGGTGAGATAGGCTCCGGGGTGAGATAGGCTCCGGGGTGAGATGGTGAGACAGGCTCGGGGTGAGATAGGTTCCAGCCTCCCCGTGACTGTAGTAGGATTAAGCTGTTCTGCAAATAAATGAATGTTGGTTGGTCTTTAACATTCAGATTAACGTAACACAGATCTGATCTGAACTCTGAATAACAAGACTTTATATAAACGCCGGATTTGCTGATCTTTCACTTCTTCAGGATGAATGACAATGAGACGGGGTAAAGATGTAAAATATTTATTTCTTGTAAATATTCCTAAATCTGATTCCACAAACTCCAAAAAAACCCATTACACTTTCGTATACTTCAAAAAAAAGGCTTCATTTCTGACATTTTTACTACTGTACAGGACCGAGAAATGACAAATACTGTTAATAATGTCTGAATATTGTACAAGAAGGGAAAATACCCAGGAAACAAATTTCATTACAACCGGTCATCCAGAAATTATTTACAATTTGATTCATTAAAAAAAAAAAAAAAAAAAAAAAAAAATTCCAAAAATACATCATGCCATCCATTTATGTTACAAGCTCAGGACTGAATATACCAACAAAACGTAGTCCAACAAATTTTAGTTGTGCACACGGCAAAAAACTTCATCTTCAAACCAGTAAGCAAAATGCTCGAAGGATTTGAATTCTTTATTAAGCTTCAAAAATAAAGAAAAGGAAAGAAAGAAAGAAAGGAAACATCATACCATGATTTTCAACTTGTCAAGCACTAAACAGCATCTTTCTTAAAATAATGTAAACAACTTAGAGAGAGAGAGAGAGAGAGAGAGAGAGAGAGAGAGAGAGAGCGAGAGCACATACTTTACATTTCTTAACGTCAAAGGCATTTAAGATTTCTCTCTAAAGCTCATGAACACTACACGCAGTTACTCAAGAGAAACAAACAAACAAAAAAAGAAAAGGAAAGAGGAAAAGAAAAGCAGTCCATCGTGCTGGTTCAAGAAAACAAAAGAAAGAAGAAGAAAAATTCACATCGCACTCGGTTTTCTGATGAACAATCGATCAGGTTCGGTGCGTAACTCGATTGCGAAAGTACAAGAAATGAAAAGGTGTAAAAAGATCATGAATTAAAGTACAGAAATTTCTTCAAGTGGTCAGAATTTTAGACAATATTTAATTCTACATTCTAAATACAACAAAAATACTCTGAATTCATTTCTTTCATTTCTCTTTTTACAGATTCTGTACAATTTTATACAGCACATAAACTCTCCAAATCTAAATCATATCCTCGAGTCCTTACCTCTTTAAATACTCTTTATTTTTTCCCCTCCCTCTCTCATTTTTTCTCTTTTCTTTCATTTAAAATTTTTTTTTTTTTTTTTAAGTTGAGAAGAAAAAAAAAAAATCACCCAAACAAAATAGCTCTAATGAAGTTAAGGTAGCATTTGGTCAGATATTTCTAATTCTTTTTTTTCCTCCAAATTTTGACGGATATTTACACATTTTATTTATAAAGTAACATGTTTCTGTTCAATCTGCAGCCTTCTGAAGCAGCTTGACGGTCTTCGTGTTTTTTTTTTTTTAACGTCAACATTCTTAAAAAATAGCTTCGATTCATAATAAATACAAAAAGTCTCCTCTTATTTTACAGAAATCAAAAACAAAGAAAAAAATAAACTGACTCATGGAATCAAGTATTTTATTAAACTGTATTTTTTTTCTTGTTGTTGTTTGTTGTTTTAGTGCAAGTTATTAATCCCTTAGCTTTATCCCTAAGGAAGTCTTCTCAGTACATTCCTTGTTCAGTGGTGTCTACATTTCTGTATTTATAACTCTTTATATATGTGTACATCTTTATAGATTATTTTCTTTTTCATTTTAAATCCAGAGGACCCGCCTCTACAGAATCTAAATAAGGCTGTGGCCAGCACCATCACTTCCTGGTCAGCTGGTGAGATTAAACACAACCATCCTGTTTCTCACCGAGTCTCTTTAAGCTCTCATCAACATCCCATCAGAGTAAAAACCACGTCAGCTGTTCCTGCTGTGGGACCAGTGTGTGTGTGTGTGTGTGTGTGTGTGTATGTGTGTGTGTGTGTACAGTCTAGTTTTCACCCCTCCCTGCATTATTACCCTTCCCTCACATGGCCATTTATTTCTCCATTAACCCTTACAGTTCTGCGGTCTAATCTGCCCTGATAAGTTCTTAGAAACAAACAAACAAAACAATAATAATAATAATAATAATAAAAACACCACCAACAACACAACACGTCCTGTTTAGAAATGGGTCTAAAAAGAAAAGATCACCAAAGGAATGCATATGTGTGGAGTTTAAACATTCTGCCTGTCTGCTCCGATTCAGTTCATCCACTTCCTGCAGTTGACCGCGCCACAGTGACACGGAATCTTATGCTGGTCATCTTCGAGGTCGAACTTGTAATCGTAGCACAACTGGAGGGGAGAGAGAGAGCGGGAGGGAGGGAGGAAGAGAGAGAGGGAGGGGGAAGAGAGAGAGAGAGAGAGGGAGAGACCTTTAGTTTCATGATAAAAATACCAATGAATAAAACATGACATTCTTTTATAGATAATTAATCTTTATCAGAAACCAATTTGCTATTGAAGATTACATTTCTTAAATTAGTAACAAATGTCATATATTGTGAGTTTATAATTGTTTTAAAATACCAAGAAAATAAGTCAGTTCCTGGTATTTCTTATGTTAGGTAAGTCTGTTGGGTTTTTACACCCGAACCTATTGGCTCATCAGGCCGGTTCTTATCCCCGGTTTCCGTAGCGTGAAGCGACTAGGGGTTTAACTCCTCCTGGATGGGATGCTAGTGCATCACAGCTTACCTTCCCAGTATTATTCTTTACTAGTACCCATTTATATTGCTGGGTGGACAGAGGCACACTTGTGGTTAAGACCTTGCCCAGGGGTCTTAGCATGATGGGGGTCTAACAGGGATATGAACCCACAATCTCCTGATCATGAGCCCAGCACCTTAACCACTGTGCCACCGGCCCCACTATATCTCTTATGTTAGATATAGCAATTAACAGCTATAATTGTTTTCTCTCTCACCAGCCTCTCTTTCTTTGACTTGAAGTTAATTAGACAAAAATTATCTTTTCATGTTTAAGGAGAAAGCCCAAATCCCTGAGGTCTTTCCCTGGTGAAGAACTCACCCTGTCACTGGAGATGTCTTCCTAGAGCATTAAAATATACTAACAGAATTAACAACAATTTGTTTTCTTTGCTAATTATAACACATTTTTTAAATTCTATTTGTTATTAGCTTTACATTTTCTCAAGCATTTGCCTTACAATTCCATGTGAAATAGTTGCTGTTTAGTATATATTAAAAAATATTTATATTTTCAAATGAAAAAGAAATTTGATTTTGATTTGTTTTAATTTATGCTTGAAATGTGCGAGGTTTTATTGGGTCACCTTGTATAAACCCAGCACTTCTGATAGAGCTGCTTGTATAATATTATGACACCAACATATATGATATTGGTATTAGTTAGTATGATCACTGATATTAAAGAGAAAAAAAAATCCTTTCCTGTGAATTAATATTTTCAGTGGAACCTCTTATGAAACCTCTAACCTTCAGTAACTCAATCATTGAAGACGTTTTGATGTTCTGTGCGTAATAATGCATCAGCTGACTTACAACCAAATTGTTTTATTCTGGGTTGTATTTGTCATTTGAATGATGTACGTTAATATTCAGTTGGAGTGACATGAATGTTGTATGTCTGCCAAACCAGATATAAAAAAATACCCTTTGTTGTGCAGCTCCACCCACAAGTGCACAGCGTTTCTGTGTAAGCAACAAACAACTGTGAGAAAACAGGAAAGAAAACTGCCTGTATAAATGAAATGAAAATGTTTTAGCCCCACAGAAACACAAAAGACATCACTAAACATAATCCACTCGGTTAAATATGATGTCGAAACAGCTGGATGAAGAAGGCTTTAGAGTTAATGATGCTCTGTTAATTGTAATTATAATTAACTTTCCGTAGAGATGACACGTACAATAAAAATGTAGTTAAAACTCAGGTGTGTAACTTGGGTGTGATGGTAGTGCATTGGGTAGAATTATCATCTCATAGCTGAAGAGTTCCTGGTTTGTGTCTGAGGTGTTTGTTACTGTCTGTGAGGAGTTTCACCTGTTCTCCCGGGGTATGCAAGGAATTTGATCAGGCACCCTGGCTTCCTTCCACCTTCCATAAATATGCCAGGAGGTGAAGCCGTTATTGAACTGGTGTTCTAATGACATGAGTTGGAACAAAGAAGAGTATAAAGTTTGAAAAAAAAAAAAAAAGTGAGCAACTTCAAACTTGGAAAATCTATAAACAAAGTCAAAAAGTCATACAAAGTAAAAAAAAAACAAAAAAAACAAGAAAACCAGGTCCAGAACTTAAAGTACAGAATTGTACGGCAAGACTTTTGGACAGAACACCAAGTTATCAGGGAATATAGCTATAAACAAACTTAATTGAAACTTTAATAAACGTAATACATTGTATTAGCGATAAATGGGTAAACAGCAAGCAGGTAACCACAAAGAATTCTAGACCTATCTAGTATCCATCTATTTATATTCCCATTCCACACAACTTTCCTGGTGGGTTACAAACCCACTGCAGGACCTATTCCCAAGACAACACCTGTATACCAATATCCAGGAGGAGGCTGGAGCCAATCCTAATCTGGAGACGATTAATTGTTCAATTGAGTTGACCTAATGTGCATGTCTTTGGACTGTTCGAGGAAACCAGAGCACCCAGAGAAAACCCACACAAGAACCCTATCTCAGCCAATGCTGGGTGAATGCGGGTACACCTTTTACTGCTTGCCAGACTATTTCAACACATAAACATTCAAACTCACACTCACACCAAGTAGCATTTGATAGAGTCAATTAATCTAATGTGCATGTCTTTGCATGTCTTTGGACCGTAAAGGGAAACCGGAGTACCCAGAGGAATCCCACGTAAGCATAAAATACACACACAGAAACACCTGAGGTCGGGAATCGAACCCAGGCCTTCTTGTTGTGAGGCGGACATGCTAACCACTGCACCACTGTGCCGCCCTATCAGTATAATCATTATGTCTACATGTATATGATCATTTCAACAAGTATGTATTTGCTTTTTAGGTTTTTGTTACAAGCAATTACACTTGAAATATTAAGCATGATGAATAATAGGTTATCAGTAGATAACAGTATCCCATGTGGTTCCCAATAGGTACCACAATAAGAAACAGGCCCTAACAAAAGCTAAAAACAAATGTGCTTAGCTGTCTAAAGTGACAGATTTGGGAGGAAGAAAAAGCCAGTGCTCAAAACGGACAGATAACAGGCAGGTCTGTGCCACCAGATAACCTTCACTGTAATGGAGAGAGATGAAGAAGACCTTTATTTTGTCTGCATTCCCACAGTAACCTCACTGATAGTTTTGCTTCACTTACTGCCATGTTATCTATCGAGGAAAACGTTCCACTACACAACTACAGCCACAGCACTCTTTTTTTTTTTTTCTCTCTGCCCATGTGGACAACACAAAAGGTCACAGATACTTTCTGGATATGAGGTTATTTGCTGGATGCTTGCAGCAGAATATAGCTGCCAAAGAAGACTTTGGACTCAATTTTTCAATTTATTCCTGTTAGCTGTAGACGTTCCATTTGTGGAAGTGCTGGATGGTGTGTTCAGTGGTGTGGTTTTTTTAATAGCTGACTGTGAATTGTGTGGCAGCCCAGTTACTTCAATAAAATGCTTTTAAATGATGATTTATAATGATAGGATTGTCATGGTTGATTAGTTATTATTTAGTAGCTGCATAGAAATTTTCTGTGTGTAGAAGTTGGAAGAAATATTACATTCAAATTCATATATGAGTGCAGATTTCATATATGCATAAAAACTTCACTGTGAATGAAAAAATACGAGTGTTGTATAAGAAGCTGGTGTTCAACACGCGCGTGTGCACACACACATGCACGCACACTTATTCATAATTAAATACAGGCAGCTTACAGGAAAATAGGAAGTTTTGATGATTGTACAATAATCTATTCTGTGAATTTAAGTTTGATCAATTAGGAATTTTTAAAGGATTCGTTAACATTGTGAGATGGTACATGTTTTTTTAGAAATGTGTTATTACAGCAGGCCCTGCAGGGAATGCTGTGTACTTTGAGAAATGCTGAGAATTCTGAGAATCTAATATCAGATAAGACATATCAATGTCCTCAACACTGTCTACCTACACACAAGTTTTATTGGAATTAAATATGAATTTGAGTGGCATAAAGGTTAGCCTCTTGCGTCTTGATGTACTGACAAGCTGTTTAGAGTGTGTCCTGCCTTCACCTGGAATCGGCTGAGATAGGCTCAAGCCTTCCTGTGACCCTAGTAGGGTTAAGCACTTCATAAAATGAATGAATATGAATTCATTTACACATTTCATTGTTGTTACCAAAGTCAGATTTCTTCTTTAATCTCAAAGTGTTCTGCAGCTCTGTGGTTTATCATTTCCAGCATTTCACGATGGCTATCAAACCACAATTTATGCCTCATGCAGAACACACTTAATAAGTGGTCCCCGGTGCAATTACACACATGTAATACATCTGACCCACAGCATTGTAGCTACAGATGACAAGGTGACTGGTGACGTTCTACAATGCATCTAGTACAAGTTGGTTAATAAAGGTGTTGCATAAACACAGGCTAGTAGAACAGCTTGGCATCAATTCGACAATCTCAAGAACTATACTGGTGGCATTGACACCATTATTTAGAAAGATTTCCATTGGTGTTTTGTTGCTGGTGATAGAGAACATGTTGCTCCAGAATCTCTCAGTGGTGTTCAGTTGGATCGGGACCTGGTGATAGTCAGAAGAACTTGTGTTGACTCTTTGCTGTAAAGGAACAAGTGGTGCCAACCCGTGCTAGCAAAACTCACTCTAGCATAACACCACCATCAGTTTTCCAGTTTCTAAGGTGTTCTTGATCTTTTTCGTGTGTTACTCTTGAATAGAGATTGAAACAAATGTAAATAGTTGAAGAACATGTGCTAATAATAAAGTAGGTCATTGCAGACTATGAACAAAGATAACGTAGATCTCAAAGTATGTTTTTTTAAGGTGCATCTATTTCCTTCACAGCAGTTTTAAAAAGCCAGTAATAAGCCAGTGTTCTTGGTTGATTATTTGAACACCCCAATCATGCCAAGCAATGTTCTCATACCACCGTCTGTCCATATGAGTCTTCTTTTCCAATGCAGGGTCACATCTTTTACCGACCATAACCCTCAGTCATTTAGACCTGCAGGCCATTTCACTGCTGGCAAATGAATTATCTCGGTAAATGTGATGCTGACATCTATAATGGGCCTTAGTCAGGCTTATTTAAATAGGCGGTCAGGCATAGGAAATTAGCCTTACACAGCTATTAAGCTGATTCCAACTCGGATCCATTTAAGGCTCGGTTGCAGGCAGATTGGTCTGTTTGGGGTCTATTACTAGGGCCTTTAATTTTTAAAAACCTCAGGTATGCCCAGGCTGTAGTGCAGTGTGGTGGAGAATTGCAGTCCTGACCAAACTCTCCCTTATGTCTCGCTTTCCGCTTTGTACTTTGCTGTGTAAGCAAGCCACGAAATAGTTAGAGGAAAATTCTCTTCTGTTTCTCTCAGCTGCTTGTCGCATCCTGTTTGTTTCCTTGGGTTGCTTCCGATGTGTTTTACCCAACACACACCTGTCAAAATTAACATACAAATGCGGTCAATCCTCTCCCCACAAAAATAAAACTGTCGGGAAGGATGTAAATGATATGAAGCAAAATATCCAGAGTTTTAACTTGATATATTACTGTACATAAACCAGATGTGTGGTCAGATTAACACACAGTGTACTACATGTATTGGACATCTATTTCCATGGGTGTTGATTTGAACATGGGTGCAGTCTCGTAAAGGGTGTTTAACATGTGAGTTGCGTGATGTAGATAAACAGAACTCCGTGTTGTAAGACAGGCCTGCACAGCAGGGCGGAAAAAAGCCAAAGTATAAAGCTTTATGGTTACAGCAGCGGTAGGTAAAATCGGCAATACAAGGTGCATAGCATCACTACTGTTTTGTTACTTTTTGGCCCCACCTCGCATCCTTGCTTTGTTTGAACAGGAAAATACACTGCAGGCCTAAACAATGTAGTGCACTCTGTTATTTTGATGGACCGCCTTTAGCCTTGATTACAGCATGTCGCCATGGCATTCTTTTCACAAACTTAAGCAACTCAACCTGACATTTATTTTCATCCAGAGTTGGGTTCATTTTTCACCGACATCTTGAATTGATGTTGGGAAAATAAAATCACTCCATATAATCTTCTACAGCACTTCCCACCGTCTTTCGTTTACATTTACAGTTATAGCATGTGGCAGACGCTCTGATCCAGAGTGACTTACATTTATGTGTTTATTTATTTCTTTTTTTAATACAACTGAGCAATTGAGGGTTAAGGGGCTTGCTCAAGGGCCCAACAGCGGCAGCATGGCACCTTTTAATGAGGTTAAGGTCAGGACTCTTTGGTGCTTGTTCATGTAAGAAAATGATTCCTCCTGCTCCCTGAACCACTCTTTCACTATTTGAGCTCCAATTTCATATCCGTGACATCAAGAAAGAAAAAGTCCATTGATATGATAACCTGGTCATTCAGGTTGTCAGCTGGCTTCATTTTATTACCACATAATGTTGCTGAGCCTCAACCTGACCAACTGAAGCAACAGTCCCATGGCACTTATGTGTTATAATCGAGGCTAAGGGGGTGTCCAATAAAATATTACTGTGCACAACTTTGTTTTTGGCCGGGCAGTGTAGTTTGCCTGAAATTAGCTTTGCAGTGCCAGACATCTAGTAAACCTAATGCTTTTGCAGGAAGATTCTGAAACTTGTGCTCAACTAAAGGATCGTAATGTGCTTTGATAATGTGGCGACAGCATCTGTGAGAATTGCATTTTACAAAGGCATCTCACAAAATTATGAACATGCATAAGCTCGTTTGGGAGTGTTCGAGTACTGCAGGGGTCACTGTTGAAATTCCATAATGACTAAAGGAAGAGTATTGCAACTCCTCAAAGTTGCTCATCTTGAAATTCGTTTCACAATTATGTCATATTGTTTGTGGAAGCCACCCAAATGTTGTCTATGCATAAAGTATGCAGAGGCCTTAAGGTGTCCAATAAGCAGCACAGGGAGCATCCAGATAATTAACTTTATACTGATTGTTTCCAGGAGTATTGTAAATAACTTGGCATCCCACTCCACCCTCTTTGCAAATAACACATCCTTTCAATTTTCAAAAGACATTCCCAAGTTTTATTTCTTCATTATTTTTTGGCAATGGTTTATGGATATCTTCTGGTTTTGGGAAGTTACCAAGTGATTATGCAATATTTGGGTTTTGAAGACTATGATAAGTAAAGAAGCCTTGAGAAATGTCGAAACTACTGCTGATAGTAGCATCATGTAAAAACAATCAAGTTTCAACAATCAAAATTTTAACCAGTATATAATATAGTAGTGTTGATGAGGTTAAATTCAATTTCCTTATGATCGGCGTATATCAGCATACATTTATGATCGTACGTTTAAATATTACACCATTAATACCATAGGCATTACTCCAGATGTGTTCGATAGTAAGTTATATTATGAACCAAAATTTTGATTTCAAGTCATGCTATTACTTGGAGTCCATTGCTTACGATCCATATTATAGTATGATATATAATATTCAGCACTATTCCATGAAATTGGGAGACATATTGGTGTAGTGGTTAGCAGTCCACCTCAAGCAAGAAGGTCCCGGGCTGGGGTGATTCTGTTTGGAGTTTGCACCTTCTCCCTGTGCTTGTGTGGGTTTCTTTCAAGTACTCTGGTTTCCTCCCACAGTCCAAAGATATGACATTCAGTCAACTGCCTATTCTAAATTGCCTGTTGGTGTGAATGTCTGTGTAGATACTATTTTGTTTTTCTGTTCTGGCTGTACATGGGCTGATATTCTAGAAGTAAATGAGCCAATCAGAGCAGGTTCTTGCTCATATCCATTGTGAGTGGATATAATAATAGTAATAATAATGATGATGATAATAATAAATGTGCTACAAATTTTATGTAGGCTATAATATGTGTGGTACACTAGACCTGCTAAGCAATCACACTTTATTTTACATGTTTTTGTCATAAGTGTTATTTGACATTAGACAGTACACTAGCTATTATTTATTCAGTATATTTAGTGGAAAGCTGAGTACTTATCACGTAAATCTACAAATTAACTTAATATGTCTTCTAGACGTATTTAGGCTTCTCGTCGATCAGTCCTAAAGTGTCACCCAGAATTCTGGGGCGAGACGTGAGAAAAACACTGACACCCACGGAGAGTTACAGTCTTTATTCACGC
>JAQMYF010000026.1:34140398-34151811 GCA_030014195.1 Neosilurus mollespiculum | reverse complement strand
ACAAAGCCAAGGTTATAAAAACAAGCCTAGAACTAGTGCAAAACATGTTCTGCGCTTCTGTAAGATAACAAGAGCGATTACGTGTCTATGCCACGCAGACAGAAAAATAATGAAGACATTCTTACACTGAATAATATAATATAATAAATAATATAATTTCATAAATAAATATATAATCCAACACAAATAGAAGAGTAATATTGCCTCCGGTTGATCTTAGCCCCATTAGGAACCTTATTGCAGGAACGATTGTTCCTGGTATTAGCCTTGTATTTTTCTAAACATAACACTATCTGTTTGGCTAATTGGAATTCAGAGGAAGTAGTACAATAAGCCCAAGTTGGACAAGGTAAAGGAACTGAAGGGAACCAGGCCATCCAGCAAGATCTGTTCTAGCTTCCTCCAGTAGTGAGTATTTTTTATTTATTTATTTATTTATTTTTACCAGGAAAGACACAGGGGTTTTAGAGCCTTGGATCAAGATGGGCATGAATTATTTTCATTAGGCCTGTGTTTACAAAGCCGTGCCACAGTCAGGAAAGTTAAAACAGAAGTTATTTTCTCAATGTGTCTAGGTAATTGACCTCCAGTGGAAGACTAATAAGGAGAAGCTGGGAATGCCGCTTGCCTTAAAGGCATGAAAGGCAGTCAATTTATTTGTCTTATTTGCTTTCATTATACATCTGCAGACAGGCATTGCAGTGGGAAGCACTTTTCAAACTCACTCACTCACTCTAGAACGCTGTTGTTCTTAGCCATGACATTTTGTCCAGGTGTGTTTAGTCTTATTTCTTGCCTGCCTGCCTTTATTCAGCTATCTTCAGCATTCCCCCATCTTGAATGCAGCAAAGCTCAGGTCCAGTCAGCTGGATTTCAGCATATGGTTATTATCTTCGCTCAGAGGTTATGTTTTCACCTGTGTTGGTTTGCTTGTATGCAATACTACTTAAAAAGTTATGCATAAAGTTATTTTAGAGGAAGGTGTGTTACAAGTTTAAAAAAAAAATTAGGTGATCCGTGCATTGAAATCATAAATAAATAAATAAAATTCCAAAATATTATTACCTTTAACATGGGGCAACATGTACATCAGACCCCCACCAGGGGGAGACATTTCTTTATAACTATGCCAAGTTATAACAACCTGCAGTCTTCGCCATGTTTTTCAGGGTAATCAATGCACCTCTCTTTATAATCAATTTGTGCCTGGCGGAGGTACCTAGCACTGTATGAGTGCCCCTCTAGTTACTTTTTGCAGTGTGTATTCGTGTTCAGATTGGCTCTGAGAATGGAAAAAAGTAGAAATAGTCATTATTTTGAAAGTTTCCTCAGTCAGTGAGAACACCCAAGAAGTTCTTCTCATCATAGAAAATGAAGAGAGCTATATATACATCCCTCCCTTTCTCTGACACTATTGTTCTTCAGGACCCAGGTTCCATTATATGTCATATATGTCCATTTCTTTCCTCTGCCCTTTCCAGCTCCTTCTTTACATAAGAAACCATGCTCTTTGTCCTCACAGTGTCTTCATATAGTCCTCTTTTTTAATGTCACCCAACAATTACCTTCCCTTTCCCAGCATGCTAATTGGTCTGTTGAAAGATAGTTTCATTTAGGGGCCGAGGGCCGTGGGAGTTGCGATAAATAAAGGATGTCATTATATGTCGCTTCTTGTGAAATAGAACTTGTTCTTCGATTTCAATAGAGCTCATTAATTTGAACAAAAAAGTTGCTTTATTTCTTTTTTTTTTTTTTTGGTCTTCAGTAGAGCAAAGTCAGCCTGATGTTCTACGGCAGGAAGAAGCTAATTAGCTCCCACCACTGTAGTACAAGTACCACGTTTGACGCAGACTGAACAAACTGATCCGCAAGGCTAGTAACGTTGTGGGGATGGAGCTGGACTTTGATGGTAGTGTCAGAAAGGTGAATGTTGTCCGAAATAAAGACGATACTGAACAATACCTCCCACCCGCTTCACCACCTGCTGATCAGTCACAGGAGCACGTTCAGTTAGAGACTGATACCACCTAAATGTACCACTGAACGACAGAGGAAATCATTCCTACCTGTGGCCATTAAACTGTACAACTCCTCCATATAGCAACAACATCCACTGTTATACATTTACATTCTACCGTTTATCATATTGATGATACTGTACATATTACTCACTGACACGATTCATTCTCTATATGCTTTTATATAGATATTAGTTACTTCTAATTTTCGGCTTGCACGTATTAGACTTACATGTATATATGCACACAATTTCCTCCGGGAAAAGTATTTTGATTCTGATGTTTGTGGCTAATGAGTAACTTCAACTGATGTCACTTTCCCCTAAATTGTACATGACCTCATTTTGGGAGTACCAGGCAGACCTGTGCGAGAATAGGTGTAAATTTGTGTTCCTACTTTCGAAAGCGTGTTAACCTTCATGGAATTTTCCATTCCTGTGCATGAGCAGACTTAGTTAGGTCGATTTTGGATGCTTCGGCATTTTGACCATGTTTTCACATTCTCTTGCCCCAAGCTGTTTAGGCTCACTTGAGAGACTAATATGAATCACCGAATCTACGGTTCAGCTCGTCTGTGAGATTATATAACAAACCACAGCTCCACTCTTTCCTGAAGTAATGAAATGTATTTCATCTTGAATAATGCAGCACGGAAGCCAATTTTCTGAATTCACTTGCTTTAGTCAGGAAACAAAATAAACAGTGAATAATGTTGCATACAAAACAACTCAACAAATTATCCAAAGTTTATGCTGTAAATTTGTGATCAGTAATGAGAAACTTTTTGAGTCCTGGTATCGTACTTATTGTGTTGCTTTATACTCCTCTAAATGCCTGAAGACAGTGAAGGTGAAAGTACTATATAAAACCATGTGTTAACGTTCCACCCCAGATTGACTAAGGGTGTGAATAGATACATGTAGCTTAATAAAAGCAAGTGAGTATAGTAAGTATAGAAATGTGGCTTATTAAAGGGTGTCTATTTTATTTTTGAAAATAAAAAGTATATATATACTGATCGACCATGATATTAACACCACCTGACTGGTTTAAAGCTAAGCAGTCCCACACACAAACTACAATACACACCGACGAAACTCTTGACAGTTCCCTAGTAGTCCTTTCTTGTAATTGTGTACCGTTGTCGATAGGTACCTACCATTGTATACCAGGATCCCTTCACAAGTCCTGCTGTTTTAAAGATTAATAGACCCAGTTGTTTAACCATCACACTGAGGGTGCCTTCTACTTTTTCTTGTTTGCAATAAATCAACTTAAAGTACTGACAGTTCATATTCCACCTTATACATCTAACTTCTTTGCAGCTGTCACTGTAACGGAATAGTTATCAACTATCTGGTGACGGTGAGGTGGATGTCGCTTAATAATCTGTTCAATTCTGTGACATCTACTAAGCCTGAGGCAGATAATTGTTTTAGTATATACTACATGGGAATATAAGCAAAAAAGCACATTAAATGAGATTTATTTGTTCATTCTTTTTTGTAAGCTGCTTAATAATAATTATGGTCACAGGAAGGCTGGCGCCCATCTCAGCTGACTATGGACGAAGGCGGGGTACATCCTGAACAGCCCGCCAGGCCATCGCAGGGCTATTACACATACAACCATTCACACTTTCACCTAGGGGCAATTTGGAACCACCTGTCTGTACAGTCCGGAAGTTGAAACCAGGACTCGAGCCCAGGAACCGAACCCGGGACCTTCTTGCTGTTAGGCGAACGTGCTAACCACCTAAATGAGATTTTAATGGTTAATTTTTTACATTTTTAAAAATCGTGACAGACTCAAGCAAGCTCCGAGGACATGTGCAAGTGGAACAGCAGTGTAACGGCACCTTTTTAAGAGTTTTAGTATATACTATACAGAAACATAAAGAAAAGCAAACTAAAAAAAAATTATAGTTTATGTTTACATATTTTAACTCTTAGAGAGGCTGGTCAGATGAGCTCTATGCATCGAACCATTTGGGAGAGTGTTTTTTAATCATGAGATAGCATACCAGTCAGCTTGTGGTGTTCCCGTGTAGTAATATACTCATCAATGTTATTTACCTCACCTGTTAGTTGTCATAATTTTTAATGTTACAGCTGATCACTGAAAATTGCGAGCAGTACTGAATAGTACACAGTGGCAGCTGCATAGAATACAAACATAAACAGACACATGTATCAGTATGAACTCATTCATTCATTTATTCATTCATTTTCTGAACTGATTAATCCTAATTAGGGTCGAGGGGTAGCTGGTGCCCATCTCAGCCGACTCTGGGCATGGACAGAGTACACCCTGGACAGCTCACCGGGCCATCGCAGGACAGAAACACACTGACGGCAATGCAGCTACTCTTTACGAACGTCCAGTAAGAACTTACTGCTGAAAAAAATAACAAAAAAAAAAAAAAAAGCCCCTTCCTGAATATGTAGTGCTCTGTGTGGAAGTATGACATTAATTATGTTTAAGGATCTTGCTCTATTCACAGGACACTAATTAGTGAAATGGTCAAATGTTTCCTCAATAACAGGTTTTGTCGTCTTAATGCACTTTTAAAATATGCGTAATATTTAAATAGTAATTGAGCTAATTGAGTAAAGTGATATAAACACTATCTGTGTATGTTTCTCTATTCCACAGTAGACATTTAAGCTTATGAAATTTTACTGCATGTTATGATTTCATTGAATTGCTTCTTATATGCATTTGTAATTGCCCCTGTGAATCTAGAGCACAACACATTAAGTTGCAAGCTTGAACTGTAGTGTGTTAATTATAGTGTTCAAGATACACTGAGCCAGGGTGATTTTGCGCTGATCGACCTCTCTGTATGACTAAATTAACACCTTGTTCTTAATTTTATTTAAAGTGATGTCATCGCTACCGTGGTAAGTAGAGTGGCAGCACCGCCTCAGGCCTAGATCTCTTGCCACACTTGGCTGATGTGCCATATGTTATTACAGCTTCAGACATTATTTACTGAAGGCATTACCATGGAGCTAAGCTCTGAATTATTATTATTTCTTTCTAGCATGAATTAAACTGCTCATCATCCAACAATCATTTCATAACTTCATACAGTGCAGAAGTCACCGAATCAAACACAAACCAGGAAAAGTCAACATAAGAGAAAGGAAACTCATGGGTGTGAATGTATTTCTAGGGGGGGAAAAAATCATCTGCTCTAGATGCAATGAAACTTCTGAAAGCGAGCTAACACGATCAGAGAGAAAGAGAGAGAGTGTGCGAGAGAGAGAGAGAATTGGAAAGAGTATCGGTGAAGGATGTTAAGCATTTTATTGAAGCAGACAGAATCAAGCTTATTTAACTTGCATGATACGCTATTCTTTTATTATTATGGGGATATACATACTGGGATTGAAGCCAAACCACTAGTTCTCATGGCCAGTTTATTCCTTAATATGCACCATGAAGCCTTACAAGAGATTTTTTGCATGCCACTGGCATGCAGACAGTTGCTAGAGTTGCTGTGTTGTTAATTAGGGCTCTAACTAGACCCCAGTGGACTAAATTGCTTGGTTAAGCTCTCAGTGTGTCAGCTTTTATCTATTCCTGTACATTTTATCTAGCCTGTTAGCATTTGATTTGCAACAGAGATACCAAAGTAACAAATGTCCAGCTAATTCAGTCTTTACACACACACACACACACACACACACACACACATATATATATGACAGTATTCATTGCTGGCGCCCATCTCAGCCAACTCTGGGCACGAGCAGAGTACACCCTGGCCAGCTTGCCAGTCCATCGCCGGGTACATATATATATATATATATATATATATATATATATATATATAAACAGTTAATTTGGGACATCAAGTCTGGCTGGGCGGGGCGTTAGTTGAGCAGGCTATTAGTCATATCTGACAAGATGGAGTGAAATAACTGTTTTATTCACTGCATTATATGAAATTTATTGTTTTTACTGTTGTACAAAAAATGTAAAAATGCATACATTCTCACTATGGAGTACTTCACAGGAAAGCCAGTTAGCATGGAGCAAGCTGGTTAGCTGGAAGCCAGTTTTCACTGCTGTCCACGGTGGTCACATATGCTGAAAAAATTAATTTGGAAAAAAAGTTTTTACCATCAGATACTTTCATTTTGTTTCTTCTCGTGGAATTAGTCTCAAATGAAAAACCTGGTGTTAGCTGAACAGTGGATGGGGTGGGAGGGGGTTGGAGTAGAGACACTCAACTGTCTATTTTGCACTGTAACCAAGTCCATGTCCAACCACTGTCAGCGTTCATCTGCCAGCAATTCTTAACTGTTTGAAGCGATGTTGTTTAGCCTAAACAGCAATTTTGTGTGTGCTTTAGGTGCGCCAACAGGAAGTCATCTAGAAGAAGACATGAGCCACTGGCAGCTTCATGCGCACTACTACCCTCCCCTGCTACGCTCAGCCACTGTCCGCAAGTTCATGGTGGGTTATGAAATGCTGGCGCAGGAGCAGCGCGACCTTACGCCCGAACAGGTCAGTGCTGTCAAATATTGTATAGCTTCAGATTTTTCAGTGTTCTACTGAACGATTTCAGAGTTCTGTAACATTTGAGGAATGCCAAATAAAACATGCTTGTCATACCTACTTTACTTATTACATCATGTTCAGCTCTGTTGTGTTCTTATTTAGAGAGCGTACACTTTATCTGTCTCAGACTTATTCCGTCATCACTTACATGATAGTAAGAGCGAACTGGCCTCAGGTCATAATTTAGAGCAGTTAATCCTACACTGAACTGGAGAATAGTTCAGAACCTGGCCATCAGATGGTTGCGATCAAGTGACTTGAGATGGTGGAGTTTACTTATTACGTCTGTGGGTGAAAAGCATGAGGTAAAAGTAGACTTTCTCCAAAGTGTAGTTCTTTTTCAGTATACTGTATTAACCTATTGAAAAAATCCTCCCAGATTTAGTACCTTGTGTTTTTATGTAGCCAGTCATCTGGCACGTCCTTGCTGCCTGTCAGCTTTTGTCAGTCACATGCCATGCTGTATGACCCTGTCTTGTATGAAAAGAAAGCGGGGATGAATTGGAGTTCTCCATCTCTCCATCCACTTTTCTTGTCATCCCACGTTCCAACTGACTTATTCACAGTGGGACAGAAGGCATAATATCCCACACTCGACTGATTTCCAGCTGGACATGTTGATTGATATCTTGATCAAATTAGCTGGTGCCATCAGGTCACTGTCAGTCTGCCCGTGTATGTCTGTGACAGCGTGACTCTGGCGGTTTCACTGAGCAAATCAGAATGGGTCATAAAAATCACCTGCATCAATCCATCAACTCTGCACCAAAGACTCACCCATCTCATTTGGACCGACTCATAACCTTTACACCAAGAACCTACTCCAGTATGCCACATCTTTAGCAATCACTCATTCCACCACCTCTGTCAAAACTACTTGAACTAGCGTAACCTGTACAGAATTCATGTAAACCAAACCCAATCCTACATATCAACACCAACAACCACCTCCCCTCCCACCACCACCACCATCAATCGACTGAACTAATACCGCCTCACTCTTCACACCAGACACATCCAGTCACATCATTTCCTCCCAGTCCAACAACCTACCTCACAAGCTGCTTTTACATGGCCACTAGCGCTAGAGGAACTTCTACCTGGAGCAAGTTACCTCAGTACTCGGAGGAAACCTACGCCAACTCCACACAGAAATGCCTGAACCGGGACTTGAACCAAAGACCTTTAAGTCTACTCTAACGACTTTAAAATTCTCCTAGCATTTGCATCAGACCATACAGATCTGAGATGGAGCTTCGGTAAGTAAATGTGCGTGTCTGTGTGACTTGTACATCAGAGCATTATGGGAGTAGCAAATGTGGTAAATGTAATGCAAGGGTTCCTTTTTAGCTTTTAATGCTGCAATTTCCTGATTGAATAATTTGGACTCTCAATGTGAAGGTGCACCTCTAGGGTGATTTAATGTGCTGTAACATTTATTATGGCTTAGTGAATGTTCGAGGCCTGCGGAGAGCCCAGCTGCAGATTTGCTGCCACTTATGAGGCTGACCTCCGTTAGCAACAGCACTAGCCGCTATCAAATTGTGCCAGAGCAGCGGGTGGCATAGGCATTAAGCAGTGTGATGCTGTGAAGAAATTGGATCAGGAAATGACAGGGGCACTAGCCTGTTTAATCACTCTTCCTAAGAGCCTAAGAGGAGACTTTAACTCCTCTCCTTCTCAGACATCAAAGCTCACCACTGCTTGTTTTCAGTATGCGCCAGGCCTGAATACCGGTCGCATCCTTGGGCTCTGTGTATGGATGTGTGTGTGTGTGTGTGTGTGTGTGTGTGTGTGTGTGTGTGTGTGTTATGTGGCTCTGTTGCCATGTCTGCTGACTTTATTGGGCATGTTCGCATCTCATGTCAACATTAGCTTCAGGGAAAATGCAAAAATCGGAACTTTATATTGGTGTTGTTTTTCTACCAGACATTCCGACAAAGATATTGTTAGCTGTTTCTTTTTCAAGTGTTGATTCAAAGCAGGCTGGAACAACTGCTTTATTAAGTGTGTGTGTGTGTGTGTGTGTGTGTGTGTGTGTGTGTGTGTGTGTGTGTGTGTGTGTGTGTGTGTGTGTGTGTGTGTCCACAGGCTGCTGAGAGATTACGGGAGCTCTCTGAGGGGCACTACAAGACCAGAGTGTAGGGGCAACAGATTTGAAAGTGGCAGTAAAGTGAGTGCTAAAATACAGAAGGCACACTTTGGAACATCTGCTGAAAATCAGAAAGTTAGGATTCTGCCAAAGAATTTTCGTACATGTTAGAATATAACATAATTCTTTGTGGAGAGAAACGTGAGACCTAGATACCTGCTCAGGTGGAATGCTGATATGAAGCTTGATGTGAGCTCAGCAGATGGATGACTTTATCATGGCTGAGACAAAATGAATAATTAAGTAAAAAGGAAATGTTTGATGTCTCCTAAGATTTATAAATTCAAGAATATATAATTTTTTTTTCATGATAGGGTTTCATAAATTGCCATTGCCTGTTTCTATCCTAAACTGATGCATAAACTTATAAAATATGTATAAATTTTTTATCATGTTAAAAAGGCTTATCAATAAATAATTACAAAGAAATAACATTTACAGCTTGAATACACACTTTGCTACTTTTTGATAATGCAATATAGATTAAACATTGTCTGAAGGGCTATAAATCACATTGTATACCCCAGAACTTCCTTGTTTAAAAGGAAATTAAACCCGAACTTAATAAAAGCTTGCATGCATAGTTTATGTCTGTTTCTATTAAAGCGGGCTCTGTTTTATGAGCCCTTTTTGTTCGTGTATAAAATAAAAGCCAGCAATTACTCCGCACACAGGGGGGCGACATTGTAATGCGAAAAGTGGTGGAAAATCACATGATCACCCGTGGTTCCGTCAGTAATATGGAACTAATTAGCATACGAATGCATGAGGCGGTATTCTTTTCTTTCATTTGTACGATCAAATTTATATTTGTGCCTAGTTTTATTTTCTTCAGAAGTTCACTGGTTTATGTCTGATCTGTTAGTTTAATATTTGTAAACTATTATTATTGCCATTTACTTGTCTTATATGAACTGAGGGCAGTCATTTTAAACTGGCTAATGCAAACTATCAATCAGGTTTCAGCAGATCGCAACTTTGAAACTGTAAGTTAAAACCACCTGATGATGAAAATATGTGTTACGGGACAGTTTGGAAGGCTTGCCTTTTATTTCACTTTAAAGGAACATGTCAAGGTGTGTGGTCTTTCTTTGATCAGTTGTTTAAAGGAAATGGCCTAAATAACATCAATGGGGTTATCAAATGATTGTTCATATAAATGGAAATTTGTTTTACAATGATGCTACACATGGTTTGTACACACACAGGTTTGTACCACAAATTTTCTAGGAGTTTGCAAGGGGATTTCACTCTTTGACAACTGTTCATACCAAGAAGGTTTCAAACATCTGTCGTACTAGTCCATTTCCATTAGCTCCATGTTAGATTCAAAAACATTCAGTTCCTATTGGCTTACAAGTTGAACGGCTATTTAAAAACACAGACCAGTATTTTGGGCATTCATTGCATTTTTACTCGACTTATGGGCAACTGAATGTGGGTAAAAAAATCGTGAGCCAGCTTCTGTAACAAAAGTACAACAGAATGTTCTGTGCAGATTCCATCAGCAGTTTTGAATGTTCTGCGATATGTGATGGTCTAACCTGACTCTGTCCAAGCTGTCTGCCAATTTCATGCAAACATCACAAACTGGAAATTATTTTATAGGGTTTGTTTGACTTCACAGATCAACCATGACATTACGCATTATGAACAGTGAAAGGTGAAGTGAATAACATTGATAATCTCATTACAGTGGCACCTACCAATAGGGGGACGTGGTAGGCCAAAAGTGTACAATCAGTTCTTGAAGTTGATGTGTTGGAAGCAGTAAAAATGGGCAAGTGTCAGGATCTCAGTGAGTTTGAAAAGAGCCATACAGTGATGGCTAAATGACTGGCTGTTTATTTACCAAAAGTGGTTCAAGGAAGGAGAACCAGTGAACTGGCAAGAGGGTCATGGGTGTGAAGGGCTCATTGATGTGGAGTGAATACTAGTCTATCTAGTTTGATATCACACAAGAGCTTTTGTGGTACAAACTGCTAAAACTGTTAATACTGGCTATCATAGAAAGGCATCAGATCACACAGTGCATTGCAGTTTGCTGTGTATTGAGCTGCCTAGCAGCAAACCAGCCAGGAACACAGAATTTTTGTAAAGACGATTTCCATAGTAACAAAGAACTGTTTGGTGTTATTTTGAAAATAGACTTGTTTGGGAATTCTCTGATACTTCTCTTTGTAAATAGCTGAAAACATCCCATGCAATAATCAGTTACATGCACTGAACATGCACATCTAAGACCAGAAGAAGAGAAAGTTAAAAACTGCGTGCAAAAACAATGATATCCTTGAGTTTCCTTACAGTTATTGAGGTAAACAGACAAAGGTGCATATCTGCAGGGACACTGATGTTGTTGTTTGCCTCATAGGGTGGCATTGTATTGAGGTTTTATCCAATTTTGCTGGTTATAGAGGTCCAAATCAATATTGGACAGAGTTTTTTAAATTATTTTTTATTTTTTTTCTTGGTATTCCATATTCCCGGAGCACACCCCACAAGATAGCCCAAGGGACACGGTCGAAAGCCTTCTCCAAGTCCACAACGCACATGTGGACTCTTTGAGCAAACTCCCATGCCCCCTCCAGGATCCTGTAGAGTGTGTAGAGCTGGTCGAGATGCTGCAGCCGGGACGAAAACCACATTGTTCCTCCTGAATCCGAGGTTCAAC
>JAQMYF010000026.1:34127930-34140367 GCA_030014195.1 Neosilurus mollespiculum | reverse complement strand
GGAGTCACTGCTTAGGCTGCTGCCCCCGCGACCCGATCCCGGAATCAGCGGAAGAAGATGAAGATGAAGATGAAGATTTTTTTTCTTGGAGCAGTGGGCTGCCATTCATAGGGGCGCCGGGAGAGCAGTTGGGGGTTGGGTGCCTTGCTCAAGGGCACTTCAGCCATGAAGATGGAGGAAGGGATGGTGCAGCTCAAACCCCAACACCCTTACGCGCTGACACCCATTTTTCATGCTGGCTCGGGAATCGAACTAGCAACCTTTACATCCCAGACCTGCTTCTATAACCATTAGGTCATGGCTTTTTAGAACTGTTTCACATTTTCATTAAAATCAGAATTGTTATTTATTGATCCAGGACAGGGCAACATGGTGGCGTAGTGGTTAGAACTTTTGCATCACTGTAAAAAGATCCTGGGCAGTGAGGCTGTTTCTGTGTAGAGTTTCCATGTTCTCTATGTGCTTGTGTGGGTTTCCTCTGGGAGCTCCAGTGTCCTCACACAGTCCAGGGACATGCATATTAGGTTAATTGGATAATGTTGATTGTTCCCAGATGTGAATAGTTGTATGTATGCATTGGTCCTGTGATGGTCGAGCAAGCTGTTCAGGGTGTACCCCTCCATTACCAGAAGTCGGCTGGGATGAGCTCCTGCCTCCCTATGATCATAATAAAGGATAAAGGGGTTGACATTATAAGGACTTGGGGCAGTCAGAGTGAGTAGGAGTATGAGTCGTCCTCAAACGACATTCCTGATATCTTCGAGAGCTTCTCTGTTGCCGTGTTGTCATAAACATTTCAGGAGACACACCATTTTGTTAACAAAGGTACAAAGTTACTACTGAGTGTCATGAAAATATCACCTACAGAGGTTTTCAGTTCTGCCTCTCCTTTTGTGAAAATATCAAGGCTCTGAGATGTACAGCACAGATCCATCATCATATACCACAATAATGCACCAGCTAAAAATTATTAAGCTCTTATTGCTTTTATCAGAGGGTTCAAACGCTCAAAGTTATAGCTTTACGAATATCACCCCCATTCACTGTGTTGCACTTGCCAGTAAAAGTGCAGCCATAAATAACTTAGGGTGGGACAAAATGATTACAGCTCCAAGCCCCTGACATCAATTATTTAGTCCCTGGAAACAACACCAGCACCATATCTATAAAGAACAGCGATTTGTTTCAGGGGGCGTTGCCAGAACATGGTATTACTGAAGTATATATCTTGTGTTTTTGCAAAAAAAAAAAAAAAAACCCTCATCAGTACATGTCAGAGTAGTGGAGTAAGTGTGATTTGATCAGTTCTGAGAAAGCAACGTCAGACCATTTTCATCGACCGAACAGCTTCTTTTAGATTAATCTTTCCAAAAACCACTGAATCACGCGTTGTGTTTGTATGTCGGATATGTCTGACATGACTGATAGTGAGACATCATAATATAAAGTCTCCAACCTGTCTAATAAATGGAGTTTCTGAACACATTGGTTGGATTGTGTTCTTCTTTTTTCAAGAATTTTGCTGCTCTTCTTTATGAACAAGCTTAAGTGCACAGGTATATGCACAAAGGACACTGGGCGATAACGTTGTCTTTTGGCCAAGGTGGTCATTTGTCTTCAACTATATATTGGGTCCTTGTCCTGTCATCTGCTGCCTGAACATGTTCCCCAGGGAGCTTTGCGGCTCCTTCACACCATCCTCTCTACCCATCCCTCATCCAGAACTCCTCCGAACTTTACACTTTTCTCATTAAAAGTGGCATGTTACGGATGGCTCTCTGCTCCGAGGTGGAGTATCAATTCTGATCGATCATTCTGATTTCCATGAGAGCTTCGCTGTTCCCTGCACGACACGTCCCGAAGCCTTGCAGCACCTCATCCATCTCCAGCACAATTCATAGGTCATGAGTCCCATTACCATGCAGGCCTCTGTGCAATCCATAAGGAGATATGTGTTTATTAAAAAGTTTGTCCCGCGATCGATCTGGGGCGTGTCCTCTTGGCAGACAAAATCTGTTTTGTTTTTAGGACTGTAAACAATCTATAATGTTGAAGGATGTGCTTGTGCAGCATGACTACACCACATGTCTGTGGAACGCACTTTATTATTTCTGCCAAGTGAATAGCTAAAACACTGACTTATCATCAATTTACAGGAAAGGCCTTTTTTTCTTTGGCCTAACATGTTTTTGTCTCAGCAAAAAGATATTAGCATACTGTTTGTTTGGTTTTTTTTTTCATTTCTGTGAACGAGCACAGTGAGCGGAACAGCAACACTAACTGTGCTTTCCTGCCTGACTCGATTTATGTGGTGGCACATGCGCAGCACAATAATAGGAAGAGTGAGCTGTTGCGACAGCTACGTTGGTTGATCTTGGTAGTCCTCCCTGAATTCCATAGGCGACTCGATTTATGTGGTAGCGCGTGCGCAGAGTTCTCGTAATCGTCGCCACCACCTTCCATGCGGGAATAAACGGGCCTGGAGAGATAAACAAAATGCTTACAAGCGGACTATATAGACTTGGATTAACTGCCCCTCACAGCGCTCCACTTCTTTTCATTCTTTTGAAGCAGTGTACTTCATGTTTCAAATTTCAAAAGGCCATGATACATCAGCATTGTGTGGACATGCCAAGGTCATTTAGCCCTTGTGCCATCATATCCGTCACTGTAATTTACACAGTTGTTCTGACAATGGAATGGTGAAAAGTTCATGGCTCATTGCATTGCCTGATTTCAAATAACACTGTGTTACAATGACACAAACAAGTATCAAGTGTTATGGTTAATTACAAATGAGTACTGTTCAATGATACCTAAAATCAAATAATAATAATAATGATGATTGTATTTATGTATTGTATAATGAAGTATTTATGGCTCTGTCTCAGCTCTTACCCTTCGCCCTATTGGTGTTCACACTCTTGTGCTGTTATGTAAGAGCGGATAAGATGGTCCGAGGCTTAGTTCAGATCAATTCCTATTAGAAATCAGCATACACTACCGGTCAAATGTTTAAGAACCCCCATTGTTTATTATTATTTTTTATTTATTTACACAGTTTAATGTCTTAGTGTACTCTGAAATTAAAGCATTTAAAGAGTTGTAGGTAAAATTTGTCATTTTTATATTCATAATGTAGGGTAAATGGAAGTATTGGGGTAAAGTAGCTTTGAACTGAATATTCTGTATTCAGAAAACACTCTTTGCACTTGATATTATGTCTCACTTTCCTTTCATAACAGAGAGAAAATAGTATTTATTTTCCACAGCTGTGGTCTGGATTATTTATTTCTCTTTTATTTTTTCAGGTTTTTCTGTTTGGCTATGAGAGAGTGTACCAATGTCATCAGTGTCACAGATTTATTAAAACACCTCAGAAAAAGGAATTCATTTAGCCCTGGAACTGAACTTAAATGCACTTAATACATAAAAATACACACCATTTTATTTTCACCTTTCCTGTTTGAGATGTCTAAAGATACTTTGGTGCTTATGTGTAATTTGCCATGATTCGTAAAACTTAGGCAGGTGGTGAAGTGCAAATTAGCAAATTATTTACGTGGAGACAGTATGCATATGCTAGATGAGAAGTTTATTGTGGACTGGGAGCACTACCCAAACCCACACAGACTTTAATGAGGACTCCTTGTTTAGAATCGGGCAAGTAACAGTGCCTGGTGTGATTTAAAAACGGCTGCTATTTTAAAATGCCTTAATGATATACTACTTATTAACCTTGTATAATAAGTGACAGGTATCTTTCAGTTTATTTCTATTCTCATGAAAGCTGGTAAGGATCGAAGTGCAAATTGGGGCCTGCCAAAGTATCCCCTTATTTATAAGTAAGTGAGAAATAAAGAAATGCAATAAAAAAAATACTTAGTATATACTACATGGGGAAAGTGTGATCTGATTGACCGGTTATTTAAAAAAAATAAAAACATTATTCTAAATCGATAATGCTTGAATTGAAATGATGGACATTCACATTTTGTTATGCTCACATGAAGCAGGTAGCGCCATCAAGGAATCAATAAAATTAAATCTTATTTTTTTCTTGAGTTTCTATGTAGCATATACTAAATCACCCTTACTGAGTGGGGGTTTACTTACCTTTTGTAAGTAAGGCTAAACAGACACTATTGGCTACACAGCGTTTAGCTTCTTCTGCACGGAGGGCACAGAGCTCACCTAAGCTGCCTCTGTAATACTTCAAATATGTAAATAATAAACTATAGAAATCTTATTTTAGTTAGTTTTTCTTTCTGTTTCCATTTATTATATACTAACACTCTTAAACAGACTTAAAGCAATGCCGTTACACAGCTCTTATGCACCTGGCTGTGCACTCTTAGCTGATGATTTTACAATAAACCATTAATAACTTTTTTTTTAAATAAACCATTAAAAACGTATTTTCTTTTTTGCTTATGTTCCCGTGTAGTATATACTAAAAAAATATTCATTTCAGGCTTGGTGGATGTTGCTGAATTGAATAGTTCTCTTCGTGTTCTGTCTTGGGACTATTCTGCAACATCCACCAAGACACTATTTCATAATTGGTAAATGTACAATGCAGTATGTGGAAAACCTATGAGTAGTTATAAACATGTTGTAATGTGTGCATTTGTGTAATTATTGCAATCATTTCCAATGAAAACTACTAATAATATTCAAATCTAATCATGAATGTGCACTCTAGATCACAGGTTCCCAACCCCTGTCCTGAAGAATACCCTGTCCTTGCACATTTCCTGCACTTACAAAACAACTTTACAAAGAGGAGGGGTAATGAGGGGGGCAGTGGTGGCCCAGTGGTAGGGTGCTGGATTGCTGATTCGAAGGGCGAGGGTTCAAGCCACACTATTATTGGGTTGTCACAGCTGTCCCCCCTGTGCAGCTAACTGGGTTATCAAAAGCCAGCCATGTCTCTCACTGTCTGTGGTGAGAGGCATGTAAAAGAACCATTGCTGATTTTTGAAAAGCGTAGGCTGCATTGCCGTCAGCATGTTTCTACCCTGAAATGGCCTGGCGGGCTGTCCAGGGTGCAATCTGCCCTCACCCAGAGTCGGCTGAGATGGGCGCCAGCCTCCCTGCGACCCTAATTAGGATTAGGCGGTTCAGAAAATTAATGAATGAATGAGAAATGAGATAATTAGTTGAATCAGGTACGTTGAGAGGTTTAAAAAATACTCCGATGTGCAGGACATGCAGGGGTGACCTGGTAAGGTGTGGAATGAGTTGGTTTGGTTTATTTGTTTAATATTAAGTGATAAATCCCTAGCTTTGCTTCTCCCACCGTACACCTTACCGTCCCATCCCCTGATACGAAGTTCTCATTATACCCCAACCTACTGTCACTGTCACACTGAAAAATATTTCAATTAAAGCATGTCGAATTGCATCAGACTCACATGCACACAAAAACATGCACCCACGCTCACATGGTTTCAGCTGTGAACTTCTGGTGCCCTTCCCTCGGCACGAGTGTCTGGCTCTGTCTTACTGTGGAAGAAGTTTATCTAACTACAGTCACCTGTTCTCAGAATATCTGTCAGGGCTCATTCCTACTTTCCACAACAAGGATGCTTGTGCTTGTGCGTATGTTTGTGTGAGTGTGTGATGCAATTTGACACAATGAAATAAAAATATTTTCCGACCAAAGCAAGAATGACACAAAATCGAATTTGCTATCCTGTGGCACCTCATAATAACTGCCTGGTCCGTGTCATGGTGGTTCCAATGACTAATTCTTTACATTTTGGGAAATAAAACTACATTTGTTTGAAAATATTTCAGGTAATATAACAGTGTAAGTGAGACTTACAAAAGGATTCTTAGGTATTCGCTACTGTAAACAAGGCAATACACTTTTTTAATAAAATTTTTGGAAAACTCATAGTGTAAAAAATGGTGCCATGTCCTCAAAGTCTGGGTAAAATGTATCATTACAATGGACTTCAGGGGATCTAAACAAACTGAGCACTCTGCCCTCTATATTGATGGGGAGAAGGTAGAGATGGTGGAGTGCTTCAAGTTTCTCGGAGTCCACATCTCTGCTGACTTTTCCTGGACTACACACAGGTGGGGAAGGCACAACAAAGGATGTACTTCCTCAGAAAGCTTCGACAATCCCGTCTGACAAACCCTACTGACAAAGTTTTATCCCCCCCAAACCCCCCGAATGTGACAATTACAGTGGCAGACTTCAGAGGAGAGCCAGTGGAATTATCAGGGACCCTACACACCCTGGACACCCTGTAAATGTGTAAATATGTGGATAGATGTATATGTGTTTGCATATACGGGATATATGTATGTATATGCGTCTATATGTGCATATATAGGCATGTTATCTATGTGTATGTAGGTATATGCACATATACAGCTTAGTGTAGTTCCTTAGTCTTTTGTGCACTTGTTATTTATGTAATTGCTGCTAAACAGAGAGCTGCTAAACTGATTTTCATTGTTCATGCAACAGTAGACAATAAAGATCTCTTTATCTCTATCTGTTAATTAGGTTATGTTTTACCTTCGGTTAGTGTATTTGTTTGTTTTTTAGCGGGATTACACAAAAAGATTTACATGGATTTTTGTGAAATTTCTACCAAAAGTGTGGCTTTGGACAAGAACGATTTTGGAGGTGATCCTGGATAAAATTCTAAATCCAGGAATTTTGAAACTGATTCTTTAACATTGTGAGAGAAAACAATTTTTTACATTTTGGTTCATATGGAGGATTGCATGCTCTGAGTGTTCCTGTTTAAAAAGATAATTTATAGTAAGCACATATTTTACCCTCTGCCCTCTAAGATCTCTGGGTAACTAGAATGGAATGATTGAGTATCTGCTATGTTCCAGAATTTCTGAGCGTTTTAGATAAACAGCTAAAACAGTTCAACCCTAATCACAAATCTGAAATGTTCATTAAGATGCTGGTCTGGCTGGCAAAATAGCATACAAGAGTGAGATTCCTGTCTTGAACTGATTACTGAAGTGATTTCAAAGCGACTTTCAGTGTCAACTTCACTCATATGAGATGAGTAGATGTATGTACTTCTTTAGTTGTTTCTTTTTCCTTCTTCTTTTTTTTTTTATCTGTTTAGGTACTTTTTTATTTTTGAAACCAAAATGAGACAACAATTTTGGCTCTGCATTTTTACCCATCCAAAGTAAGCACACACACACACACACGTAAACAGTGAGCACGCACACTCTCGGAACAGTGGGCTACACGTAGCGGTGCTCGGAGAGCAGTTGGGGGCTACGTGCCTTCAGCCATGAAGGTTGAGGAAGGGAAGGTGCTGCTCACTCCTCCCCTGCCACACAATTTTCCTGCTGGTTCGAACCAGAGACCTTTAGGTCCCAAACCCGCTTCAATATCCATTAAGCCACGCCTGCCCCCCAAACACTTCCACACGTCATTACTGTATGCTATTGAAGCTGATCTGATGCTGCTAATCAGCTATGTTTTTTTAATGTGGTTGGCGGTATGTCTATATGCTACCTCCTGTCCCAGTGTTCGTTGATATGTTGAAGAGGAACAGTCATATGGTAAAAGATAGATTAAAATGCTGCTCTCATGCAGTCGGGTTTAACCACAACAGAAAACAAGCCTCTTTCTTCTATAAATCTGTGCACGTAAACTAGTAACAAAAAAATCACGACAGTGTTTTTGAGAACTGAAACTCGACACTCATGTATATCGATATTATCTTACAACCCTACATGCACACTTCTATATCTGGGTTTTGTTTTCCAGTGTTATTTAGTATTTCTGGCTCATATTTAAACCTTCTTGTTTAGGCCACACTCAATTTGAGTTGAACTCCAGATACAGATACAAATATTTGAAGCAGAAAAGAAATACACACACAGATTGTGGAATTGTTTTACTCGTCTATATGAGACGGACGACTGCTCCTTCATGAGTGAGCAGAGCTGGAATATAAGGAACACGACAATAAACGTTTTTAGGGGTAATTACATGCCCAATTTGGATCATCAGAACATCTAAACAGTGCGAGTGTGTGTGAGAACACACAGGCGGAAATCTGAGTAAGACCAGGAGGCTCCGTGAAGTGTTTCTTATTTGTTATGCCCTGTCGTCCTTGAAAATGCACAGTACTAACTGTACTTTGTCGAGCAGATGTTTGCACACTGAGCAACCCCCACTGTGTGTGTATATGGTGCGTGTACATGGACACCTGTACGTGCTCGCCGCAAATGAGCCGAGAAATGGAAAGCTGTCCTGCAGAACCTTCTCAACACCCTTTTTTAACACTCCTCTCGCTCGTCCTCCTCATGACTCTTGTATCACCTGCTCGCACTGTACATAGCAATGCATTAAACCTTTTTGGTTTCAGGTTGAGTGATTTTTTTATTTTTTTTAAATTTTCATTTTTTTCTCTGGTATTCGTTGATTAAGCATGTAACAATAAGCAATGGCACAATCTATAGTGCACCTGAAAAAGTTCTGTCAAATCTGTTAAAAATCGAAATGTTTTGGAGAGTATAAGGGTCAACACATATAGCATATGTTGTAAATAATATGGAGGCCCACCGAGCTTGGTTTGTTTGGTTCGTATGTTTCCGTGTGACACCCGCTGTTCTGTCTGCTTTACCTCGAGCAACCCAGTTTGTGGTGGGAAACCATGAAGAACGCGAACATTGGTTGTTGATGTTTTGGGCATCCCCCGTATATGGTTAGTATTTCAAATGATCATATCTGTGTTTGGATTTAAACTCGAGTGGGTAGAGACTACCAACTTAACCAAAATACTTACTCAGCTACCATTTTTTTCCTTTTAATTATTATTATTTATTATTTTTTTATGTTGATGTACTGTATTAATCCTGCAAGGGAAATTTGGCTGTGCATTTAACCCAACCGACATGACCACATCCACACACACATAAACAGTGAGCACACACATCACATCAGAGCATACATTGCAGCACCAGAAGAGCAGTTAGGGGTTAGGTGCCTTGCTCAAGGGCAGTTTAGCCATGAAGGTGGAGAAAGAGATAGATGTTACTCACTGTCCATGTTGTCACAAATTTTTCCTCCTGGTTCAGGAATCGAACCAGTGACCTTTCAGTCCCAAACACACGTCTCTAACCTTTAGGCCACGGATGCCGTTTGTTTGTTTATTTGTTAGTTTTTTAAATAAATGTTGACCCTACATCAGGCTCTTAGCTTTATTTTCACTCGAAAGATATCTGTAGGCCCATGTATAACCATGCACATCTTGCCTCCATCTTTTCTTACTGGATTTAGTTCTTGCTGATTCCTGAAATATAGACAAAATTAGTAGTCTACTTTAAGCCACAGTGGCACAGATATCTTTAGTCTTCATATTTTCATGGAAATTAACAACAACAACAATAGTGAGCCTAGTATTTATAATCAGGAATTTAATGGAATGTTTTATTTATAAGTCTGTTTTACTCTTTACAGTGTAGCTACAAAGAGAACACGTCCATGTCCACACATACAGACGACACGTACACATTACTAGGCTTGTTCTATTTAAGGTATTAGCTAGTTGGTTTAAATTGACACTTGTTACATTGAATTTCTTCAGGTTGTAGAGAAGAAGAAATTGTGTTTTATTTCAGAAACTGTATGGCTGAGTTAAGTTTCAGTGTCTTTATTGCAGTAGAATTCCTTGCTGTTCACATCGGTGAATCATCAAAAACAATGTACTACGTAAGCTAGTAGTAAACTCCTTGTGTTGAGTTTTATGTTTAAGATGTTTTATTTGGATTGGTTACATTTACAGCATTTGGTAGACGCTCTTATCCAGAGCGACTTACAATTATCATTTTTATACAATTGAGCAATTGAGGGTTAAGGGCTTTGCTCAAGGGCCCAACAGTGGTGTGATAATGGGAACTGAACCGCTGACCTTCAGATCAGTAACCCATCGCCTTAACCACTAAGCCACCATTGCCCCCGATGCAATAGCTTCTTCTGTTGTCATTTTCATAGAGCAGATTGTAGTCTGCTTTGCAATCATTGACAGTGTTCGCTGGGAAATATCTTCCGATCACTGTCATTATGTATTGTTTGATTATTAAGACTGGAGATGTTAATGTCAGAGTGTTTTTTTTTTTTTCCTTTTTTTTTTACAAGCATGAGTACAAATAAATGATTATGGTAGCAGTACCAGTATGAGTATCAATCAAAGCCATCTGTAGTTGTACATGCATCTTAAAACAAGCCCTAAACCCCATTTAAGATTGTAAGCCATGGTGGTCAAATTGTAATTTCATGCTCTACACTCCACACAGTAAAAAGTAAATCAGGAGAAGTAAAAAACAAGTTCAATTCAGGACCAATGTTTCTGAATCAACCCAGATCAGCTGATTAGACACCTGCTAAGTTGCCTGTTATGTCTGTCTCTAAATCTCAACCATAACACGAGAGCACATGATTCTTTGATTATCTCTGAGACGCTGCACTGGATCAATGCTCCACATATTGAGAGGTTCTTTATATAGTGCCATCCGAAGCCAGTTTCTCCATCTGCCAGCTCTTCTTTGCCTCTCGTTGCAGCTGTTTGTTTAGAGAAAGTGCTAGCTGACTGTCACGCATTCTTGCATGCTGCTTCACTGCTTGTTTTTATATAAAGCGCCCTTTACACTATGACGAATTGGCCCAGCCTATGCCAGCATATCTGCAATTTTTGGCATTCGCTGCCATATGCTGTAGTTCGTTTTGATTTTCACTCTTATTCAAGCTTCTGTACATTGTTCTTCATGCCGTTAGTCACGAATTTTTGTGCATGCTAATATATTAGTATTTGTTTAGCATTTGCTCTAGTTTGTTAATGCTAAGTTATCAAACCATTTGATGTTGTTTCATTTATTGTCAGTTCGTTCTGTCCAGCTCTCGGGAATCAATTTGTCGGGTATTTTGTGCATATTTGGACTTTTGCAATTTGTTCATTTTCGTTTCTTCAATTCGTTATAGTGTGAAGGCTGCTTAAGCTGAGAAGCTTCAAGCGTCATGCAGCCATCATTAATTTAATCTATCTGAGGGCAGATGTGGGCCAGAGGTTCTGTCCGTCGACCCTGGCTTATTGTTCTCCAGGCTGATGTTCTATCATTCATTGCTTGACAAGATTTAATTCCCGGAGATGCCGTTAACAGAAAAACACCATTCTGGTCTGACAAACAAAAAGCAACTTTAAGCTGAAAGCAAGCCATTTCTCTTTTCTCATGTGGTCAGTAGATTGGCTCTATTTGCCAAAAGCCACAACCTAGATTCGATATGGATGTGAAAGTGGCTGTCTTTTTAAAATACACTGACTAAGCAACAAAGCCATGTCCTTCATTAAATAAATTCTTAGCATAAAGGTTTGGATTATTGCAGATGGCTGCACTTTTACTCTGATCATTACCCTGTTTGCCTCCGGAGTCATTAAACATGGCTTTTTTTTGTCTGTCAAGTTGCACCGCCTGTGTTATGCCGAGCTCTAGGGAGCCCTACGGGAAGGTACTGCACTGTGATTAGCATTAGCCCTCACCTTCATCCTCACCCTCATCATCGTATTCTGTTCACTATTAGCGTTGTGCTCATACAGAGACCCGTCTGCTCGTCTGGGATTTCTTTTGCATTCTGTTGAACAAGGACCTGTTTATATCCCAATGAACTACAGTATTAGCTTTCAGGATGGTGAGTGAGGTACGGCGCATGTTTTAGTAACATTACACATGTTATCCTTATTGGATTCAGAGGAAGTGTGTGTTTACGAGAGCGCCGAAAGACTCGTGTAATAGAAACATGCTTGGAATTGTCTGTTTACATTTGAAGATTTCTGTGTCAATCCAAAGGAATTGAATTTTATTTGCAGTTTCTCAACGAACTGTTTATATATACTGTAATAAAAAAAAAAGCTGTACTTGCATACATATAACATGTAATCTGAACCAGTCATATACGGGTGTGATGAGTAGTTTCAACATTACTAAAATAAGAAGCTGGTGAGTCTTGTTAGAGGAAACAAGTAGCTAGATTATGTCAAATGTTTACTTGTGTTTTTTAATAAAGTTGTAAAAACGCATACATATTGTGCATTGTGTACAAGTGAAGCATGAACTAATGGTCTTTGGAGTATTATTCGGATGCCTCCTTCCAGTAGTGCAGTTATTCTAGAGTTATTATTATTTAAGGACTGTAAAAGACCAGCTTTTGCACATCCACAGTGTTAATATTACTAGTTTTTTGCTCTTACTAAGCTTAATTCCTACTATTAATAATACATATTACCCTTAATTCTACCATTATTATGTTCTAAATCCACTACCACAATTACTACTGTTTTCTATTATGAATAGTACTACTACAACATTATTCATTCATTCATTTTCTGAACCGCTTATTCCTAATTAGGGTCGCGGGGAGGCTGGTGCCCATCTCAGCC
>JAQMYF010000026.1:34107431-34126826 GCA_030014195.1 Neosilurus mollespiculum | reverse complement strand
AAACTCCACACAGAAACGCCCGAGCTGAGAATCGAACCCAGGACCTTCTTGCTGTGAGGCGGACGTGCTAACCACTACGCCACCATGCCGCCCCTACAACATTATGAGAAGTTCTATTTTTTTTTCTATTATTACGTTTAATGTGAATTTTATTGCTATTACTACTGCTACATCACTGTGAATTCTTTATTATTACTATTGCTAGTACTGATGTCTCTATTATTGTTATAAATGTGCTGTCTTAATAATACAAAATAATAATAATAATAATAATAATAATAATAATAGTAATAGGCTTACTTCGATCACTAGCACCATCACTATCATTATTATTACTGCTACTATTGTTTTCTGTTATAACTACCACTACTACAGCACTATGCCTAGTTATATTGGACTATTATTACTGCTACTAAGGTTACTTTTATATTGCTGCTTCCATTATTCTCATTATCATTGCTCCATTTACAATCATATCACTACAATTACAATTATACTACAATTATTACTCCATTTGTTTCTAATATTTCTCTCACTACAGCTGTTACTATTGCTCTCATACTTGTACTATCTGCTACTACGATCATTATTGGTACTAGTAGCAGTAATACACCATATATGACCGTGTCCTGCTATTATTTTATTATTGCTTTTATTAATAGTTATACTGTAGTTTGGTCCAGGGCACAATGATGTATGTATTTGACCAATATTCTTTTGACTTGTATGTGAGACATCAACAATGAGTCTCTAGTATCTGAAGTCTGCAAATATCATTTAAATGGTACTTATACATTCACATTTATTCGATTACACTAATGCGTCCACTCACATGCTTAGACACACGGCTCCTAAATCAGCAGCTTGGGAGCTTGTTTACTTGTGTAAGTGAACCTGCTGCTAACCCCTGGGAAACATATGTGACCATGGACAAGCTTCTTCCCAGGAGGAAAAAGGATTAAACTCAGCCACTCTCGTGTGGTCCAATCATGAGGTGAGGAAGAGCTACTAATTAAAAGGAGGGAGGGTGTCTGTCAGCTAAAGCCACACTTAAATCGATGTCTGACAGGAAGATGAAGGTTTGACAGAAACTTGGCGGATGGTTCTCTGGGTGTGTGTGTGTGTGTGTGTGTGTGTGTGTGTGTGTGTGTGTGTGTCCTGCTCTGGTTGATCTGGGTGGTGGGCCTTGATGAGTGTGGATTGGTGTGATCAGTGTGTAGCCGCAGCAGGTCTGATGGTTGCCACAGTGAGAGGAAGCCCGGTGGTCTGGGTTTAATGTGGCAGCGTTAATACTGTCACACAGCTGGCCACACACACCATACGAACATGTGTTGGAGGGATTTTGTGTGGCAAAATGTTGCCATATGGTAATTGTGGTAAAATGTCTATTAACTTACTGTGCAGTTGGAAAAAAGCGCTGGCATTTTTTTACTGAAGTAAATAAAGAGTGGAATTAAGACTTTTATTTGGAAATGGAGTTTAAAGTGAATTTAAAAGTTTTGATATAGAGCTGATATATGGCTGCATGGCTATTGTGGGGTCAGTGGTGTAGTGGTTAGGGTGCTGGGCTCATGCGAGGTTGTGGGTTGGACCCCAACCGTGCAAAGACCCCTAGACCCCACACTTAAGGTCTTAACAATAAGGGTGCCTCTGTCCAGCCAGCCGTTTAAGTGGGTACCAGTAAAAATACTGGGAAGGTAACCTGCGATGGACTAGTATCCCATGATGATGTCATCGATACCCAAGTTAACATGTTCATGGACATATAGGATTCTGATTTCAAATACAGGACAAATAGTAAATCTTTTAGTGTGGACTGAAAACAACTGACTTTTACATCATATAGAGATTATGTATTTGCTGTTTATAATTCAGTAATTTCTGCCATACAGATTGAACGTTAGCAATCACTACTGACTGGGTTTTCAGAGTGAAATTAAAGCATTTTCTGATACACAGGGTGTTTCCTTGACTGAATGCCTTAAAAAAAACTCACTAGCCTGGACTCCTGGTCCGTACTGCAGATGGCTAAATCCTGAGCCAGAGCTAGTCAACGGAGCCATTCGGCTAATTAAAAATGGAGCAGAAGGCACAGGAAGTGGTGTGTGTGTGCGTTTGTGTGTGTACACATTATCAACACCATGCCCTCCTGTTACAGAATAAATCTTTGCTAGCATAACAACTAGAATAACAGTGTGAGTTTACCAAAAATTATGTGAAAATTAGGGTGAGATTTCCACATGATATATTATGAGTTATTCTGGAAAAAGAAGTATTCATTTGATTTTCAGCAGAATATATTTTTGTGTATATTACATATATACATATTGAATGGTTAAGATTTTAACAACAAAAAAAAAAGAATGCAAATAGTACAATTGTTATAAAATTCCCAATCATTATGTGTGTGTTTTTTTTTTTTTTTAATTAATTTATTTATTTGTGTTTTATTTTTTTAATTTATACTCAGCCAAGGTTAGATTTGGTTAGGTTTGTGTATTATTCAGTGGGATCAACCAAAAACTTACAGTTTATGCAGGGGTGGGGATTTGGGGGAATTTTTAAAGGATTCTTTAACATTGTGAGATTGTGAGTTTTTTTGGAAGTGTGATTCTACAGCAGGCCCAGCAGGGGGTGCTGTGTACTTCGGCAAAGTTTTGTGCTCTCCTAGATGTCAAAGTGGCAGAGATGAGGATGGATGCAACAATGCAGAACTATGTACAGCTTATCATTAACCCAGACAGAAGTATCAAAAACACAGTTTAATATCTGAGTCAGGCAGGCACATGTAAAACGGTATTACTAAAAGAACATCAAAGGTAAAGTAAATTTACAAACAGAGAATAAGGAGGCAGTAGGATTATACATAAGGCAGGCAGTGTAATACGCTGTGTCAGGAACCAGAACTAGTAACACAGGAATGTAAGTCTTGGCAATATATTGAATGCAGGGAATGCACATAGAATGCTTTGTGCTGTGTCATGGTCTGTGTGTGCATATTGTCCTCTTCATTAGCTTCGTGCTTGTTTCCTGGGGTGTGTTGTAGGCCTGTTGTAGTTCTTCCACTTTAGAATCGCAGAAGCACTGAGAACGAGGCTCAGCTGCACTGAATACTGAGTAGAATGGGAGGAAACTGTGTCACAACTGCTCTTGTTTATGTTAGTGTGAAGGTCCCTAGTGTTTCAGAATCCATATTTTGGGCTTTAGAACACTCACAAACCAGGCTCTATTCACACACACACACACACACACACACACACACACACACACACACACACACACACAAACTAAATGCATGATTGATTAAAATGGAAAATTTCAACCCGCTTATTGTTTACAGCTCATTTTTTCTAATCAAAAACTAATTGAAATCAGGTTTTTTTGGCTTTCCTCAAATGGTCTTATGCTATTGTGTTAGTGTTACTCACACACTGTAAATCGTTTCATCACATAATCATTTTTCCTTTTGTAAACTTACAGCGTTCTCGGATCAAACAGAATTTGCAGTTTGTTACGTGCTCCTAAAAGATTGATGAGGTTCGATTATGGTGCTTTTGAAGACGAAAAAATTCCAGACCATACAGCTTTGGGGGATTTTACCAGCCGTCCACCTTTCTAGGTACTTTTTGTCTAACACCCCCCACCCCCCTTCATCTTTTTAACAGTACTGCATTATGGGACAAGGTTCGGAAAGTGAAATATGATAATGGACTGATGGGGCACATACCAGGCCAGTCATGGATGAGATTCCTTCAGGGCTGCTGTAGTATTCTGCCAGATTGAAAATTTATTAAAAGCACTGACACTATTGGGGTATAAGCATGACGGCTCATTTTACCACGCTGTGCATGTTGTAGTCTTGTTTCTGAACTTTCTGCTCAGGGCATGAAAATATAGATAATAGTCTGCCGGCTGTAGATTTTTCATTTTCACTGGTATACATGATGTCTATTTCATCACAGTAAAATGATGTTTTCTTGCCCATGATTTTGAGTAGCACTGAAACGGTGATACGCTACATGGGTTTCACATTTCTATGTAATGAATCCTGGACTCATATGTAATGAATCTTAGAGAGGTTTGGATGCCAAACTTTTTGGCAGAAATAAAATGTCCAGAGGTGAAATATTTGCTTTAGCAGACAGTGATACTTCATGTAGCATTGCCGAGAATGTTCACCTCGTGAATTTCTTTTTTCTGACAGTGAAACCAAGTGCCCTGCATCCATTGAGATGTGTATATTTCTTTTTTCTTTCAAGCAACTTTTTATAATTTAGGTGCATTTTATGCCATATGAGCTTTAATGTGGAACTTGACTCCCAGTTCTAAGTCTGAGATGGGGTGGGTAGGGGATGGGAGGCTTTGTGGGTGTAAATTCCTGTGAATGACGAGTCTCTGTCAGCATATATTTAAAAATTAATGTGGTTTCATTGGCATGGGCAGTGGACTGATTAGAGGGCTCTACCATTTTTACCCCTTAGCCAGTTATGGCTGGAGTGGTATTGTCATTGGCTTGGCGGGCGGGCGGCATGACAATAACTTTGTTTATGCCATTGCTCGGCTCATGCACAGGCCAGCCTTGTGAACTTTTGCATAGGCACTCCCTATGACCTAAACCTGTGCGTGGGGTAGCTAATTTGCATATGTGACCTTTGACCTTGTCACAGTGACCTTGAACATATAAAGTTTGTCTGGGCCATTGCTCGGCTCATATGAATGATAGCTTTCTGAAATTTTACATAGGCACTCTATATGACCTAAACCTGTTCGTAGGATAGCTAATAAAATGTTGATTGTCCGAAACTGTTCGCATGGGGGATGGCTTTTTTCTTCCATGCGCTTGAGGTGTAATGGCTGAGGGGTTACGACGTTCTATAGAACGGCTATTTTTGCTGATGTACTAAAAATCCTAGTGATACGTCAGTATATAGTAATAAATCAACCTTGTGAGGTTCTATGTCTTGTTTTGGTCAGTAGATGCAATTTTGGGCCATTCTCCCCCCTTAAAATGCTTTCATTCATTCATTTTCTAAGCCACTTAATCCTAATTAGGGTCGCGGGGAGGCCATCTCAGCCAACTCTGTGCGAGGATGGGATACACCCTGGACAGCTCTCCAGGCCATCGCAGGGCCAACACACATACAACCATTCACCTTCACTCTCACACCTAGGCAATTTGGAACAGCCAGTTAGCATACTGTGCAAGTTTTTGGACTTTGGGAGGACACCTTGCAAGCACAGAGAGAACATGCAAACTCCACACAGAAACGCCCGAGCCCGGGAATCAAACCCAGGCCTTCTTGCTGTGAGGTGGACGTGCCACTGTGCTGCCCCTCCTATAAAATGCGGATAATTATTTTAAAAAATAATAAATAAAAATCAGTAATAATTAATAATTAGCCTGTAATTAATAATAATAACTTGAGCCTGTATATCTTTCATTACAGAACTCATTTGGTATTTCTAGTATTTTATTTAGTTTACAGCTTAAAAAGACATCTTGAAGTGTGTGATACCTCTTTAAACTCCTCTTTCAATGGCCCTTGTCCAGATATACATCTTTTATATTTCTAAAATGTCAATTTAAACTGGAAATCAAAGTCACCTTAGTTTTTAATGACTAAGAGTATGGCACTGGGGAAAAAATAAGAGGATTATTAGGAGGAATATGATGGCAGATTACCTGATCTTTTTGATAGGGTTGAATCCAAGGTCAGAATGGCTAAATGGCTCTTAATATTCACAGTGCTTAGTAATTAATGATGGATGTGTTGAATTAGAGTGGGAGATGGGCTGGTTAAGGATTTGACGTAAAGGTGAAGCACAAAAAAATGGATCAGAGGAAGAGTGATAATAGCATATCAGGTCAATAAACTAATCTCATTGTATCAATCTCATTGTGATTGTATTTCTAAACACCATTTTACATACTTTTTTATTTCTTGATAGGCAAAAATGTTTTCATCTACTCTATTTTCCATCAATTTTTATCATGTATAACAAGTGCACCCAATGAAGCAATTTCAGGTATTATCACTTTTCTTATAAGAGCCATAAACAGCTTAAAAGTTTAAAATTTAAAATAAAAATGCTGCTTGCTACCAGGAAACAAACAAAAAAATAAAAATAACAACAACAAAAAATGCATACTGTATATTTTTCTCTAGGTTTTCATCTGTTTCCTATTAGAGTGAGCGCCTTAATATAAACTTGTGATTTGCATTATAGGTGAACATTTTGTGATTATTTTACAGAGTATTTTTTGACAAACAAAAGGAGTTTTCCAATACTTCTACTGATTTTTATTGATGTATTTATTTATTTGAAGAATAATTAATTAATTAATTTGTGCCTGAGTATTTTTATTCAGGTCACACACTGTCTACACACAATTAGAGTTTGTGTACATGTATTTAAAACTAAGCGTATCTATAGGACTTTATTCAATGTGTTAATGTGTTAAAATAGTCAAGCCATTATTCAGGTTTAATACACTGGCATTATATAATCATAAATATGTGTAAATCTGAAAATTTATAAATGCATATTATTAATGAGGTATTGATTAGCTGTATGGTAGATCAGCCCACACAGGTTTGGCTCTTTTCCCACATTTCTAGCTCTACAGATTTTACAAAACTGAAGAATAATTATTTCAGCTGAAACAGCTTCAGCTTCACAATTTATCTTTTATTGCCACTGGCAGTAGATTTTAAACAGGTAGAAGGACACCCCTCATCTCCCCACCAGTACCTACTTGGCACAGAAGAAGGCAGTAGCTCGTCTAATCACTCAAGTGTAGGACGCGGTGTGGTGGACCGTTTGATGAATGCCACCTGAGATCTGTAGTGAAAGGGACGGGGTTGGGTGCTGCGTGCTCCGGAATGTAATGGCAGCCTGAAGCTTTGCCAGGTTGCAACATCACAACTGTGTATTAAGTGTGAACACACAGGAACTGTAATGATATCCTAGTGCAAAAAGCTTACTATGTTTCATCTGTCATCATGTTAAAAACCCTTTAAGGTTCTTTTCTTTGTTGTAAATGAGAGTGTGGGAAAAGGATATTAACGTAACACAACTCAATACCTTCCCCCTTAGGCGTTCCGCAACTTCAGAGGAACAGCTTTTCCTCTTGCACAGCCCGAGGCTTGGGAAGGGTTATATTGTGCAAGTTATTAAATGGATGAATGAACCTCATTTAGGTTAAGCAAACGCACTCGTCAAGCTTTATTCTCCTAAGAAATTAGTGAACTTTAGAAGCAGGGCTGCACGCATTGATGCAAAGTTTTCTCGTCTTTCTCTTTATTGGCGTGTCGCATTGTTTATTCTCCCCAGATCCACCTGTGCACTCAAGTATAACTCAAACCAGACTAAAGAACACTCAGAAAAACAAGTTCCTAGGTTTTCTGGAGCTCTGTTCCCGGTCTCACGGTGCACTTTGCTTTCATTTCTTCAATCACACGGCTAAAGTTTCACTGCTCTCTAACATGCTACTTTTTTCGGAGAGAGTTTGGTAGTCAAAATCCCAAGGTCACGCTAATTGAAACCAGACACGAAAATGAGTCCGGTCTTCATAAATTATGTTAAATTGACTCACCAAAAGAGTTTCCTGACTGTCTCGATCTGTATTTAGCACCACCTAATTAGGCCAAGAGAGCTCCACGATGGTTGATTAAACCGTTTAAAGTGGTGTAATGTAGCAAAGCCAATTCCACTGCCAATATCACCATACAAGCCTCGTGTGTATATATCAATTCAACCCGTCGCATGGGAAAGTAGTCCCCCCCTGATCTCTGGCATGTGGTCAGGACCTATAAACAGTTAAGTGATTTTCCTGTGATTTGGACCAGATCTGTGAGGGACCTCACTGTGAAATGTTCGCCAGTCTGAAGTCTGCTATGCACTTGTCCTCTGTGCAACTGAAGTAAAAACATTAGCAGAAGGGCACAGGGGTGGCATTCCTTCACCAGCCTCTGTCTTGGCTCCTCTAGTTGGAAGCAGTTTGAGTGCTTTTCAGCTTTTCTTCAAGCCAAAGTGGGCAGGCTGAGGACCGGCTAGCACTCTGTCAGAGTTAACATCTTTCTTTAATCGCCAGATGACTCACCTTTTTTGACCTGGTGTCCTTCCCCTACCAGTCTTATCAAAGGCAAAGCACTAGGCTGATTGAGTGCTGAGAGGACATCAAAGAGAGACCATTTCTTCAGTACACACCTCGCCAGCGTGGTGCCAAGGCTTCTAAACACACATTCTGCTACATCCACCCTTCACACTGGTGCCATATTAGATAACAGCATAGAAGAAGATGAAACGGAAAAAGACAATATGTTGTGTTCATTCTCTTTAATGCTTTCTCGACCTTTTTTTTCTTCATTTAAATACCAAAGCATTCTAATACTGTGGTTGGGAAGTCATCGCATGTATGCGTAGATATCATTTTTGGCTGTTTAAAATACACAACTAGCCGTCTGTCTTTTCTCATCCAAAACTTATCTGGACATATTGTTACAATTCATATTGGACTTTGAAAATGTTGCACAACACAACTAAATGCTAATGCTGATTCACTCATGAAATTAAGTCATTGGATCATTTCTATGCATGCAAGCTTGTTCACGAATACGACAGTTTTAGCAGCTGTTCATGCTTTTTAGCTAAAAGAATATTTCATTTAATTACATTTTCCAAATCACTCAAGGTTGCTGGGAAGCTGGAGCCTATCTCTGCCAATTCTGGGTGAAGCCAGGGTGTGCCCAGAACAGTCACCAGATCATCGCAGGGCCAAGACCCTGTGTGTGTGTGTGTGTGTGTGTGTGTGTGTGTGTGTGTGTGCGCATATCTAGGGTTCTCTGCTTTAGCTTACGGACTAATTCAGACAGAAAGTTTACTCAGTCTCCCGCTTCTCTCTCTCTGGAAGACACACAGAACTCACAGAACGAGGCTTATTACCAAGCAAGATAAATTATAAACCATGTAGCAGAAACTTCACCACACTTTAACACGAAGTCTAGTTTATCCTATAACTGTAATGGTAATTGTAGTCCCAAATAATTTCAGTAAAAGAATTGATATCACCAGCACTGGAAAGTCATCTTCAAAGTTTCTGAGTGTAGGAGCAGGAGCAAGGGACTTCCAAGATGAGAACCACAACCCCTGGGTCGATACTGGGAGAGACTGTTGGAGATTCAGTAGTAGGTCTGTCCTACCTTCTTTTACCTTCTGTAGGCTATATCCTAATTGTTATTGACCATATTATCCAATACTGTGATAACCCCCACATGAACTAAACAAGGTGCTTCTTCACATGGAATAGCTTCAAATTGACCTCACAGATAGGCCACATTACACAGTACTGGACAAGCTTTTCCAGAGAGAACTTCCAAGACATCAGGCAGTAGCATACATTCATTCATTCATTCATTCATTTTCTGAACCGCCTAATCCTAATTAGGGTTGAGGGGAGGCTGGTGCCCATGTCAGCCGACTCTAGGCGAGAGCAGAGTACACCCTGGACAGCTCACCAGGCCTTCGCAGGGCAGAAATACGCTGACGGCTATGCAGCCTTCTCTTGACAAAAATCAGCAATGGTTCTTTTACATCCTCTCACCATAGACAGTGAGAGACATGGCTGGCATTTGATAACCCAGTTAGCTGCACTGGGGGCAGCAGCATACAACGGAGATTTATTTTTATAATTTCTATTTAATAAAAAGAAATGAAAAATAGTAAAACTCAAGAAGCAAAAAGGTCCTGGGTTCGAGTCCCAGGCTCGGGTGTTTCTAAGTGGAGTTTGCATGTTCTCCCTGTGCTTGCATGGGCTTCCTCCAGGTACTCTGGTTTCCTCCAACAATTCAAAGACCTGCACATTAGGCTAACTGGCTGTTCCTAATTGTGTGCAGGTGTGACTGTAAGTGTAAATGGTTGTGTTTGTGTTGTTTCTGTGATGGTCTGGTGAGGTGTCCAGGGTTTACCCCGCCTTCGCCCAGATAGGCTCCACCCTCTCTGTGTGTAAGCGGTTGAGTACAGTGAGATACATATTTCTCAGAGCTGAGCATCTGTACATTTGTCTTGTTATTTGTATGAACATTTTAACATTTCTGATAGGAATTGGGTCATGGTATCAGTACGAAGGCTTGTTCCTTAGTAAAATAATCGCTATTCTGTTCAAATGCTTAGCACGTTTAGTGCATGTAGAAAATCTGACGCAGATAAAATGCTGGAAATCTTAAAGGAAAGCCTGTAGAAAATGAAAATGCATAACTCATGTCCTGTCGAATGACAACAGATGTATCTAGTAGACTTAAGATCTTTAAATCTTCCAACTGGTGTCTCACACACTATTGGATATCTGGCGTTCTTTCAGCAGCTTATTGTTTCATGATGCATGCTGTGTATTAGAGTGATGAAAATATGAATGTTTGTAGAAAAGCCGATTTCCATTTGAGGCCAGCTGACAGGTACTACATTGAGTCTACCCTCACTGATGCCTCCATTCTGACTACATCTGTGGCTGATCTGTGCAGAGCTGTTCTGTGCCTTCAGGGTGCAGCTGTGCACATAACTGAAAGGATGTCCAGGTCATATTTCTTTTTTTTCTTTTTTTTTTTAAAGCAGAGTGCTTAAGGCTGACACCATAGCTCTTTTTGAAAAAATGATTAAGTCGGAAAGAATCTCGGTTATGGGCTGTTGGTTGCATATGGATTCTAAAAGGCCTCCGTTGGACTTACAGCCTTTTGCTTGACTTGTGATGTTGGCCTGAGATTAGCAGTTGTATTTTATATTATACATATGATTCCTTATGCCTGGGTTTTACTCTGAGGATGTAAAACACCCACACACAACCTGTCACACCTGTCACATCCTATCTCGTCTCATCTGCCAAAATCCATATCTGAGAAATAGCTTTGAAAAATTAGCCTTTAGAATTTAGCATGAAATTCCCTCTTCGCTTCATTAACCAGAGAAGGTAAGTAAAGATGCCAAAATATATGGTTTAGTCATAGTACTTGAAATTTCTGAAGTATAGCAGTGACATCTGTAAACTATGCTTTTCTGAGCTTTCTCAGGCCAAAATGTGGGCAGTTCACTGAGGGAGAAAGGACATGCGATAGGAAAGATGTACATTAGTTTCTGGTAATAGTTGCTTTGCTGGTCAGTAGAAGTATGGGGTAGAATAGAATGTTTCAAACTCAAGGAGTTTATTGTCATATATACAGTCAGGAAACATGTTTCCCTGTACAATTAAAATCTTCCTTTGATGTCCACATTTAATACGAAAAGTGTGTGTGTGTATATATATATATATATATATATATATATATATATATATATATGTGTTAAACTAAACAAGGATATCGATAGACTACATGACAAGAAATATAGAAGTATAGATAGAGACTATACATAGACATAAGACCGTGGCTGTGCAATGTAAATATACTGTGCAAAATTGTGCAAAGACCATATAAACTATACAATAAGATTATAAATACTGTGTGGAACATAATCAGTTTTATGTGCAATATTTCATGTGCAGTTGGCGAGGATGTAAACAGTCAAATGAGGTATTATATATTCCTGTCATCTGTTTAGGAGTCTGATGGCATTAGGGAAAAAGGTGTTCCGTAACCTCGAAGTTCTGCATTTCATATTTCTATACTTCCGGTATGAGGTTAGAAGTGTGAATAGTCCTTGTTGGGGGTAGGTGGGGTCTTTGATGATGGAGGCAGCACTGCTGGGGGACTCTGCAGAGGTAGATGCTCCTATGCGTCCTATCACTGCGGTGTCATCCGCGAACTTCAGGATGATGTTGTCCTTCTGGGAGTTGGTGCAGTCGTGGGTTTATCATTTATGCTGTTAGCATTAAGCTCGCCCCCTGATTCAGTTTTATCCCAGTCAATGTTTTTTGATTTTGATTTTTGCTATACTGTATTGATCCCGCAAGGGAAATTATTGCCTCTGCATTTTACCCATCCTAAGTGAGTACAAACACACACACACACACACACACACACACACACACACACACACACACATGTAAACAGTGAGCACACACACTCGGATCAGTGAGCTGCGACACACAGGGGTGCCCGGAGAGCAGTTGGGGGTCAAGTGCCTTGTTCAAGGGCACTTCAGCCATGAAGGTGGAAGAAGGGAAGGTGCAGCTCGCTCCCCCACCACCACACATTTTTTCTGCTGGTTCGGCAGTCCAACCAGAGACCTTTCTGTCCCAAAGCCGCTTCTCTAACCATTAGGCTATGGCTGCCCCACTAGATTACATGCACCCACACGTTACAGGACTACCGGGTGCTAGGCTGGAAAAATACATCCTGCATTCAGGTCACCATTTGTCACTCTCCCACCTGAGGCAATTTAGCATAGACAATCTGTTTGCCAATATTTATGTTCTTTGGGAGTCGGGAACGAAACCTGAGGACCCCGAAAGAACTCGAACGGTGTGCGAAATTAAACATAACAAACCAAACTTGGGATCAGACTTCTCCTAAAAGTTTTTTTTTTCTTTCTGCCTGTTAGGATTTTCCTATTACCATTGTTGGAATCTTAAGAAAAAGGAAATGTTCTTCAGCGCTTGGTGTCACGATGTGGAATTAAGGCAAACGCGAATGCAGAAAGTTAAACATTACATTAGTAAGTAACTAAAAAAACTAAGCAAATCTGAAAATACAAAACTAAGAATTAAATAAGGCAGAGCAAGAAACATGAGCGAAGAACCGTAAAACATGTGGCATGAGACAACCCCTAGCCAGGGCTGACAAATACATAAGAGTCCTTATATAGTATATAATTAGTACAATAAGAACCAGGTGTTCTGATCATGTTGTAGAGTCATGTGTCTAATGTCATGTGACTGTGAATAGTACAGGGGTTGCTGGGAAATGGAGTGAGGTTCTGGATGGCTGTAGCTGTGACACTTGCTAAAAACCTTTCTAAAAACCTTTTTTCAAATTTAAACCTCGAAATGAGTGAGGAATATAATATTTGAAAAAATGAATGTTGTTCCAGGATAGGCATGAAGCATATGCTTTTATGTGTAGCTCTGTTTTGCTCCAACTACGTTCGCAGTGGACTCTGAAAGAATGATACCATTGTTATGGCAGATGGATCTCAGAGAATATGCTGGATGCTGGTTGTTTTGGACTGAAATTGACGACTACGAGAGAGCATTTTTATTACAGTGTAAAAATGTGTGGCAGCTTGTGTGTTTATGTTGACTCGGTGTGCGGAAGAAACACTTGTACCCAATTAGCATTTGGTACTGGTATGGTCTGTGGAGAATATTGCCTCTCCCTTTACACTCTTGGAATGCTAGGTTTATTGCCGGATATGTTAGTGAAGATTGGATCAATGGATCTGCAGACGGTTGTATTTAAATTGGGGAATGGAAAACTGGTGGGGTTTATTTTGTGTCAATAACAGTTACCATTACTGTAATATGAAGCATAAAGTTTCAGAATACAAACTGAACAACTGATTCCACATTGGGGTGATTAATGGAGACAAAGTCAGATCCGTCCTTAAAGACAGGATCATAAACACAAACACAGGTCTACGCTGAACATCTCCACACAGAAGCCTTGCACAAGATTATGTATTATATAACGAACAACAGGGAACCATAAGAAGATTTCCAGAAATTACTTTATTGAAACAATGGTTATGACCTGGTTACTGGATGTAATTTAGGTTAGCGTAATGAGAAAGCAGGTTGTATTCCTCTCTTGGGTTTCTCAATCTTTCCTCATCTGCACCAGGAGTTACAAAGCTGCTCAAATGCTAATATCTGTAATTGGCAACCCTGGGAGGAAGGATTTGAATATAGGGCTTGGTGTTTGAGCTATGGAAAATGTACACATTTGCTTTTCTAGTCTCCTTAGCACAAGCTTGGGGAAAACTGTTCTGAAATATTGCTCCTAATGTATTACACTGGCATATTGTTCATCATACATACTGATCAGCGCTAATGAAGTATTGCTAAACGAAAGCCAGGGAACGATATATTGCAGGGTGGGTGCCAAATATTGATGTTTTTTGGGCAGAGTGAGAACAAGCACTCACAGTTAGACATAAAACTCATATCTGATTGAGTTCAGGCCCATTCCTTTACCACTTTTCAGCTACAAACATCTCCTGATTTTTGCTTTGGTTTCTAAACAGGCTTTAGCTGTTAGGGCATGCGTTCATATTGATCTTTCTGCATCGAGTCTTCTTTATAGGAGGGCTCTGGACTGTAGTTGCTGTCTTTTTCTTGAGCTTGATCATTACACCTAAAATTGTTTGGGCTTGTTCATGATGCTGGTGGTGTTTATATTTTCAGTGGTGATGGAAATACACAAAGCACATTATTACTCAGTTTCTTTTCTTTTCTTTTCTTTTTTTTTCTTATTGTCAGGATAACATTTTTCTTCTTGTTTTTTTTATAATTATTTTTTTGGAATTTTTCTCCCTAATTTAGTCGTTTCCAATTCCCACCCATCAACTTTTTGCCTTCCCTGTCACACGACCACCACCAACCAGGGATGGGTGCGAGCAAGCACACGTTCCCTCCGTGACATGCGATGCTACCACCCGCTTCTTTTCGAACTGCTGCGCATGCGTATTTGGGGGCGGCCTAAAACACTCGGAGGGAAAGGGCTATCCGCCCCCTCGTACGAATGAGCTCACAGACGCCCATAATTGGCTGGTGATCGCTGACAGGGTGACATGGAAGTGATCGTATGCCATCCCTCCCTCCCGTGAGAGCTCGGCCAATTAGCTTCCATGGACTCCCGGTCACGGATGGCTGTAGCATCAACCCGGATTCGAACCTGCGATCTCCGGGTTGATAGTCGCGCATCTTGTTGATGCGCCACTCAGGAGCCTACATTTTTCTTTTTTGATTTAGAAAACTATGAATATCAGTTTATGTTAATAGTCTTTTGGTATTCTTTTTCTATAAGGACTGATTAAGCATACATTTTAAATATAATAAAATCAGTTCCAAAAAAAAAAAAGTCCCTTTTGTTTCGATAATTTCTAGTTTAGTGAAATATTTCCCATACAGATGACATGGTCGAACAGCTAACAGGTTGTTTCTAATGTTCATACCACAAGGCTACTGTTGATATCATGTGATGTGTTTTGCATTGGGGTGGCACAGTGGTGTAGAGGTTAGTAATTCCATTTTACAGCAAGAAGGTCCTGTGCCAAGCAAAGGCATGTATGTTTGAAGTTAACATGTTCTCCCTGTGTTTGCATGGATTTCCTCCAGGTGCTCCAGTTTCCTTCAACTGTCTAAAGACATGCTTGTTAGGTATATTAGTGTGATGGTTGTTCATCTCTGGAATTGACTCCACCTCTCCCTTGCGACTCTGATTGATATAGCTGATGGATGGATTAATGCGTGGATGGATCGAATTGTACTTTGTGAGTTGATAGTAATTTCCCAAAGTATATGGAGGTGTCACAGAAGGCTACAAGGCCTACCCACATCCCCTACATGCATGGATTCCTTAAGACCCTACACTAAAAAGTTTGCACTTTCAAAAGTTGGGAAGAGAATGCATTTCAAAGATTGCACTTGAGGCACAGGTATTCATGAAACGGCAAATCTTTTTTATTCTGTACTTTTTTTCACGCACTCCAGGAGCACTGAGCATTATTACAAGTGTATCTGTTACGATTAGCAGCAGGGGGTAGCATTATGCGCTAAAACAAGAAACAAGTCAACCGCTCTGGAATCCATTATGTGCACTTACTTTTCAATCAATGCCAAGCCAAAGAATAACAACCTCTTTAGCTTTGTGGTGTATCCAGTTTATTAGAATCATTTTTAATGATTAAATGTTGAGATAAGAACATACGAGACTGAAATGTGAATTCCATTTTGTAAAACTTTGGCTGCTGTTTTTTTCTCCTTGTGATAATACAGTCCATTTCACTGATACTTCAGCTCCTGCTGTTACAAAACTTGTGCATCTGTTAGGTACTTCAGTATCAAAGTATGCCATGATGTTCCTGAGATCTTATTCTATAAACAGTAACAACTTCTTTTCTTCTTTTACTAGTTCTCCTTATTGTATGTGAATGGGATTGAGGCGTATACACTGCCTAGCAGAAAAAAAAAAGTTGCTGTTTGGATTTAAACATGCAAGGGGCCTTAGATTGGATAATTACTGCAGTGATTAATATGTTTTATCTGGCAACAATTCTTTAACTCTAACTGGTGCAGTGAGTACCTTCTCTCTTAAAGAGTACCAGTATTGGTCATCCTTACAGAATAATTCATGCATAGTGTAATACGTTTAAGCGATACAAACCGTAACATATGCTTATTTTAACATAAATGACCACAAAAAGCACTACACTGGGCAATTTTATCTGGTGGATTACTTGCGAGGGCAGAACCAATTGCAATTTTCACGGAAGTGGCATGAACTCGTTGGGCAGGGTTGTCCCGCACAAGTAGACAAGCAGCAAGCGACATTTTCAATGATAAACTCCCTGCATACTAAAGACTCTTACCTTTTACTGATTCCTTTTGGTGAGGCGCTGCTCCCATCCGTTGTCATCCTTAGACTTTTTATGAAGGAATTCTGTATGAACAGCATCCGATTTTAAACGTAAAAGCTTGGGCTTCATGCCAAGTAGTTCTGCCTGGAGGTCACGTCGATAACAGGTCGGCTTGAAGTGGTCTTCGCAGACTACTGAATTGTGTTCAAAAGGAAACGTATGGCCTGTGCCGATGTTATGTTTTGTTTTCCGTGATTTCTGCGCTTGTTGTTTGTGCAGCTGTATGCTTTGCACTCCGCCATTTTCCTGGCAACACAGTTCTGCACTGGCCAATAATGTGTTATCTTAGACTGGTGTCTGCTGCATGTAGCACAGCCAATAGGTCAAAACAATGAATTTATGTCACTACCAGGGCTGGAACAGCCACCAAAAAAGGCAACATGTCACTGGGCATGCCTAGTAGTAGTAGTAGTGTGACAGCACTCACGCGTACTTGACAAGAAGCAAGGACTGATATTGCCCGATGGAACCACTGAATGTCGTACGTGATCAGCTTAAAGAGCTAGTAATACAAATTCACCACAGGTATACTTTAAACAAATGTCAGAAGAAATACCCTCTGGCTATGAAAAAAGTTACCATGTTTTAGAAGAGTCAAATTACTGGCCTAGTTACCCAGTTACCAAGCCGCAAGATGACATTAAAGGCAGTATTAGCATTTAAGGTTGAAGACCATAATTTCATTACAAAAAATAAATAAGTAAATAAATAAAAAATAAGAATTTGGATGACACTGAAGAACACGTTAATAATAAAAATTTAAGTGCAATCATGCAGGTCAAAGGTTTTTTTTCCTCTTCTACAATTTAAATCCAGAAACAAGACAATTTATTACTGTTGATTTAACAGCTTAAATGCGTTGATTACTTAAGACAAGCATTCCTCAGTGCTCTTTCTGTGCATGACCAAGCGCACCCCAGCTCAATCCCCTTTATAAGTACAGTATTGTGAGTGAAAGGCGGTAGCAGGGTGACCGACACATCCCAGTGATTCATAAAATTCCCAGTAGGAGCTTGGTTTATAGTTAGGCCCTTTAAATGATGTAGATATAAATATGCTTTCGATCTGTATTTCATTCAGCTTCAGGTTGTTTAAAAAAGGTCCTCGAGAACTGCAGTCAAAAAGCTGGACCCTCATGGTGCTTGGTCTTTACTTAGAAGCTGTACGACTCCCCGGAACCTTTTCATTACAGAAATAAAACGGGGACTAATGTCAGCCATGGACAGTCCACTGCCTCTGAGTTGCTGCACAGATGGTTGGCGTTAACAGTTTCCTCCCTGCTCAACTTCCTGGGAACAGATTCTCCTCTTTACTGAGAAAGAACCAAATTCCCTTCTGATATTTATTGGTGGAAAGAGCCTCTTCTCTCCGCAGCTATATAGCAAAGACTGGAAAATGTCTGTCAGTGCTTACGGTGTATATCTCCAGTGCTATCTATTACATGAAAAATTTACTACAGTGACCTGCTGGCTCTTCCTCCCTACACTATGAGACGGTTTCATCCTTGGGAAGAACTGGGAAACGATCTACAAACAGTGTAATCTCCAGTCATCTTTGCAGATGGTGATGTCAGCCTATCCTTAGGAGCCTATTTACTCGATTTGTTACCCGCTGTCCATAAACATGTCCTCATCTTTAACCTCCTAGTCTAAGGAACAGCCCAGAAAACTTTGTGTAGGCTATTGGTTGATTTATAAGAACATGTACTACGAATTCAAACTAAAGCAGGACTCACTTAAAAGACGACAGAAGAAACAGACACAGAAGGAGGGGGATAAAACTTTCATGAGTGATTAATTTGCTCCCAGTAGTATTTTTAAAGACATAACCCGCGGTGAATCATGTTCAATTTCACAGAGAGCAAACTCAAGCCATTTCATTACTCCTTCTATTTTTTTTTTGTATTTATTTTTTTTTAGAACCTTATATTTCAGCACGATTATTTTGGGGTGAGAGGTAAAAAGATTTATGCCCCAGTTAATGTGCCATTTTATGAAGCAACTGCTGCACTCCCTAGTGAGATCTGTAGCAGCAGTTTAACCCTTAAAATACAAACGATTTCTACCTTTCCTTTTATTTACTCTTTTTTCTTTCTGTTATTTAATCTCTTAATAATGTTGCTTGGCTTGAATCAGAAAGTTTTGAACTAGAAATAGCAATTTCAAAATAAAGCAGTACATTTGCATTTATTGGATTTCACACTTCAGCCATCTTGGTTCATAAACCTCAGAAACAGAGGGTTGTTTTCTTTTCTGTTTGAATTCAAAGCCTTGCACTGACTTCTAAACGGTTCCTGAAATTAATTAGATTGCTTAAAGATCTTTTAAAGAAACACGTTATTGGTATAGTAGAGATTTGCAAACAGTGATTATACATTAGCCACACCTTATCTTTCTGATGTAATTAAGGCAATATTTCTTACATTTTAATATGAATTCACATTAAAGGGATTACTTTTCATAGTGTTACTGCTCAGATACTACGTTTATGCTTTCCTGTGTGTATGAATTTTGCTACTCATATACTTGATTTCTCACGTAATTGTTATGTAGGTCTCATTGGTGCAATGAAGAGACGATGCATTTTGAAAAGGAAGTGTAATATTATAATAGAGTACTGCTCATGGTGAAACATTTGCACAATGTAATATGTTACCATGTTTTATTACCTTTTATGATCTTTTGAGGCACTGCTGTTCCAACCAGCAGAGCCCCAAATTGAACCAGAATAGTTAATATTATATATATATATAAGGGCAGTGGTGGCCTGGTGGTAAGGTGCTGGATTACTGATCCCAAGGTCGGGGGTTCAAGCCCCACTATCAACGGG